>CM038110.1:5319580-5919580 GCA_001642375.2 Mentha longifolia | reverse complement strand
TGAAATTAACTCTTTAATTTTGAGAACTTACATAGGGTGGCCAAAACCTAATTAATGCACGAGTCTGTTATACACTTACGTTTCTTCTATTATCTAATTAAATTTTGAGTATCAAAAATTCGAATAATCCAATATTTACATTATGATTTGAAAATCGACAGTATTGGGAGTCTGGGCAACGAGGCGAACGAAGAGGGGGTGCAGAACGTGACAGTGACAAACTCCGTGTTCACGAAAACGCAAAACGGGGTGAGGGTGAAGGCGTGGGCGAGGCCGAGAGGCAGCTATGCAAGGAATCTTGTGTTTAGGAACCTCATAATGAGAAATGTGGGCTTTCCTATTATAATTGATCAAAAATACTGCCCTGATAATAGATGCCCTCAACAGGTACGCCTACTTCACCGTATTCTCTATATGCTTTGGTCAATCGGGTCAACTCACTCAGTTTTTGACGGATTGTCATAGTTATTTACTTATCAAACTAAAAATTACGGTCCTAGCCCTCCTTTTATTGCGGTCAACTAGTTGATCTTAGGCTGAATTGACATTCCTACCTACACTTTTTATGGAAAGACTATATTATCCTCGGTAAAGGTAGGTTAAATTGTTATGAGACATTCAAATTTTGAATACACTATGTAAATTGTTAAGCAAAAGCCCCCATTCAAAAATAAAAATAAAAAAATGAACGTTTTGTTTTTTGCGTCCGCCCCTGATTATATTGATGGTGATTTTGCAGAGTTCGGCGGTGAGAGTGAGCCAAGTGTTGTACAAAAACATAAAGGGGACATCATCAACGCAGGCCGCCATGACGTTCCGTTGCAGTTCGAGCAATCCATGCTTTGGAATAAAACTGCAAGACATTAAGCTCACATACGTCAACACTTTGAGAAGGCCTACCGTTGCTTACTGTGAGCACGCGGGGGGGTCTACTACTGGATCGGTCTCTCCAAGGAGCTGCTTCTAGCATGCATGTTTCAATTAGTTTAAGACAGCATATATTGATTTCGTGTACAGAACAAAAACTATGATGATTTTATCATGTTTTTTGGCGAAAGGAAAGTTGTCGGAAGAGCACTTTTCCTTGTGCTCCTAAGCTAATTATATATAGATTGTGATGATCTTGAATATTTATTGTGTGTAATTGATATAATTATGCATTTGTAGTTGTTGACAGAGTATTGGCCTGAAGTGGGCGCATGACTGACGCGACAATGATAAATATAAAATAAGTATACTCTCTTTGTTCCAGTTCATTAGTCATGTTTCTTTTTAGTACGGGTTTTTAGGAGAGTATGTAAAGTTAAAGAGATAAGGGGTCCACTACAGTTTAATTCTGATTGGCCCAATTCTTTCTTTTTATAGAAACATAACTACTAATGTGGGACGGCCGAATAAAGTATACTGGATTAGTGGACTGAGACGAAAGGAGTACTATATAAACCTTAATAATTAAACTTTTCCAAAAATGATCAAATCATAGTTAGAAAAATTGTCAAGGTGGAAGTGTGGGACTGCCACATCAGAGTTGCGAGATCTTCTACCCGAACTATTGTGTACCAACAGTGCCAAAATCATTATTATTTTCATTTTATTTTCTTCAATTTATCAATATTATAATTTAGTGTAGTTTTACTATATTTAACTAGTGTCCACTAATCCAATCATTTATTTTTAGCATTTAACTTAAATTTCTTAGTTAAAAATAAAATTAAATACTCCGTACTAAAAAAATTATAAATCATAATATTTGGATTAATAAACTCTAATTGATCAGAAAACTGTTTTTGGTACACGATTGTCACGATTATGGCAATTGAAAATTATAATCCGTCACAGCTGATATATAAGAAATACGAAGTAAGATATTCCCTCCGTCCATAAAGAGTGCATCATACTGTTGGTGGTACGAATTTTAATAAAAAAGAAAGTAGATGGTTCGTAAATTTTTGTAAGTAGGAGTCGGACCACTGTAGAAAAAGTTAAGTTATAAAATGTTGATTTTTTTTTTGGTAAATAAGTACTAATAAGAAACACTGCACTCTTCATGGACAAAATAAAAAAATAAAAAATAAATTTAAAAAAAGAAAAAGAAAGAACCATTGCTCTTCGTGGATGGATTGAGTTTAGAGACTTGGATATCTCCGATCTCATTGGACTAGGTATATTGTGAATTTTGATTGGCCCGATGGAACAGAACATTCATGCTAAAATGTCTTTATTAATTGGGCTGTTGCCTTTACTTTTCTGAGAATTAATTGATTCTTGATTTATTTATTAAAGTAAAGACATATTTTGAACAGATCGTGAGATTTGAATATCAACATGTGAATTATTGTTTCTGATAATACCAGTGTGGTCAAATAAAGATTCAAAATTTAAAATCTTCAGACAAAAAGATTTATAAATTGGAAAAAATGCAATTAAATACACCACTTTCTCTGACATCCCGTTTCAATCACCAACTTTCAATTTTTTCTGATAATTCATCAACTTTCTTCCACGTTCAATTTTAACACCGATCACATATTCCGACTATTACGTGGCAATAGAAAATGATGAGGCATTATACGTGTCAATGTTAATTAAATTATTTACTACACGGTAATAAAACGACGCCGTTTCTGAATAATTTATACGTTTCCGAATAATTTATTTACTACACGGTGATAAAATGACGAGGATTTATACGTTTGTTTAGCTTCAGAAACGGCGTCGTTTTATCACCGTGTAGTAAATATTATAATTAACATTCACGTATAGTGCCTCGTCATTTTCTATTGCCACGTAATAGCCGGAATATATAATCGGTGTTAAAATTGAACGCGGAAGAAAGTTGGTGAACTATTAAAATTTTTTTGAAAGTTAGTGATTAAAACAAAATATCAGAGAAAGTTGGTGTATTTAATTGCATTTTTCCTTATAAATTAAATGAACATTCTTCTATTAGTAATATATAGACCTGAATAAAATAGACCTGAATCGTGATTGTGAATTGGTCTAGAGCAAGGAGGCCCAAAGGCCTCATGTTGATATAAAATACTATGAATATTACCATTAAAGCCCATAGCAATTTGCCTTTTAAGAACATTTCTACGAGGAGACACAACGAGTCAACTTCCTTACAGTTACATTTTTTTTAAGCAATTTAAATTTAAGTAAATTATTCAATTATTAAAAAGTACAAAAATACAATGGAAATCAGTAGGGATGGTAATTCGGTATGGGTTGGGTACCTGTCTCGAATTTTTCGGGTTCTCGAACCCGAAAATTCAAAAATTTACTACCCAAACCCGGACCCGAAATATTTTCTGGTATCAAAATACCCGTTCGGGTATCCCATTTGGGTATTCGGGTACCCAAAAAAACCCGAAAATTTAGAAAGAAAAAATACTACTATTTTTTTTTCCTATTTTAAATAATGCATATAACTAGCTATCGAAGATATTATGTGTATAATTGCATAATTAATAAAACAACAATTGGAAAAAGAAAAGAAATGAGAGTCTAATCTAAAGTGTTAACTTGCTAAGTTAATTATTTATTTAACTATTTTTTCTTAATTATTTTATTTATTGATTTGTACTTTTTATTATTTTTAATTAATTTAAATATAAATTTCGGGTTTTTGGGATTTTGGGTAATTTTTTTCAGATTCGGGTATATCCGATATCCGAATTTTTCAAATCTCACTACCCGAACCCAAACCTGAATTTTTGAGTTTTGGGTACCCAAAAACCCGTGCGAATTCGAGTATTTCTATCCCTACCCGAAAACCCGAACCCAAATTACCATCCCTAGAAATCAGACCGCCTTTTCCTTTATCGAACCAAATTACTATAAAGCATAAAGATTTTTGTTTTTTGTTTTTTTGGAACAACAAAACATGACGAAAATGGTAAATATTTGGTGTTGGGCGAATCTATTAATTTAGTCTGACTTTTATTTGAGTTAGAGGTCAAATATGACATTTCACTAGTCGCGAAGATATTTCGAGGTCGTTTTTCGTTGCACATATTTTTCATCATCTAAAATCCTCATCTTTTTTACATGCGGTTAATTTAGAATAATGCTCACCTACACACCATGGACATACATATTTTTCATCATCTAAAATCCTCATCTTTTTTTACACGCGGTGAACTTAAAGTAATGTTCCCCTATTCATTGTGAACATACTTAATATATATATCAACGGCGGAGGTAGCTGACATTATATTTAAGAAAAATTATAATTAATATACCTTATAAAAATAAATCCTACTAAAAAAATCAAACCCTATTAAAAAAAGTAAAACCTAAAAGAAAAAATTATTAACGTGACACATTAGATGCGTCCACGGTGGGTAGAGGAACATTTTTAGGTAAACTTATATGATCCTTTATTTTCATTTTATAAAAACCACTTAACGGAGAACTCGAGTATCTGACATTTTGACTTAAAAATTCAAGATACTAACTCCACTACTAAGTCAATAAGCACACTAATACATTCTACAGGTTTTGAGGTCATTAATTTAAGTTTTTTCGAGCAATTAATCAAGAAGACTTATTTCAAGCTTCTAATGGTTGAATTCAAGACATTTTTCTTTTAAAGACATTTTGAAAATGAGTCATTAAATAAACATATGATGAAATATATATATTTCGAATTTGTCACTATTATCTTATCGTGCATTGGCCAAAAAGCATTTAGAAAGGTTTGGTGGAAAATGGGAAAATAAAGTATACGTGTCTATCTAGAAGCATAATTTTGCCACCTTGTTTGACTAGAAGATAGTTTGACCTGATAATGATATTTATAGCCTTGATTAATTGGAAGATCCTACTTCTCTTTAAAATTTAATGAAGAATTTACCTCGATTAGGTATATATCAATTCTGGAATATATAGATTTGACTTAAAGATGACTTTATCTCTTTCTCAGAAAAAGAAAAGAAAATTAAGATGACACGTGCGAAACATGTTTTGCTTAAACATAATAAATCTATTTCAATTTGGTGCATGTACTAAAATATGAGTTAATAATTTGGTATCTTAATTTATTTACATTTACTAACAAAGATGAAGCGTATTTTAGTGATCGTACAATTTATATTACATGTGAGTATAAGATTAACTTCACATTGAATATATATGTATATACAAACACTAGCACAAAAAGAAAAACTTAAATAATTGGAAGTGTATACCAAAATGATTATTTGCATGGCAAATGTAAATTGAAGGTAGTAATTTTTGTAAAAAAAAGTAAAACTCAATGATTTTTTGCATGAATACATATACTCCGTTTATGTTCAATGAAATCGTGAATTGCAATCATATAAACATAGGGGTCGTGATTTGTGTAATCAGATGTGAAATAAGTATGTCCATCGAAGATTACGTGACCACAAGCGCAAGAGTTGTAGTCATGTAGTCAACGAGCATGCTTGTCATTTGTGTAATTGTCGTAAATATGCGAAACGATGGGTAAATTGAAATATTTTTCATGAAAATTACATTTTTATTTTATTTTATGAAAATGAATATTTAGAGTTAAGTTTCATCGTTAATATATTCATGGAAAATAGTTATTTATATAATGATTAATTCACATTATTAGTTATTTCATACTAAGTTCAATTTGGTGTTAGAGACAAATATTACGGGTCCTACTTGAAAGACTTTCGAGAATTTAAGCAAGGTGTGATGTTTTGCATGTTAAATCAAGTCGTTAACTAAGATAATGTATTATTTAATTTAATTTTGTAACAATTTGATGAATTATATTTTGACAATGACCTCCAAGTGTCGTATTGAACCTGATTTATTTGCCTTTATTTCAGAGTCCTGAAAATCCAGTGAGACTGCCAAAGTTGACCATTGACACGTCACTCAAGTAAATTATTAAAATTAAAAATGCACTTATTATATACGAATTTGTTTAGTCATTAAAAAAAAATTAAAAATGCACTTAATATATAGTCCACCACCTAGGTTGCACGTACGGTTGCGGGGAGGGTGCGAGGTGTATATGATGAGGCCGGGAATATGTATTTTTAAAAATTATAGGTACGACTCAGTAAAGATATGTCTCTTTATTTGTGGTATTTTTTGATTTTTATTTTATATGATACTTATATATTATTTAGAAATTTAAAACTTCATAAATAAATTTATATAATGTAAATAGATGTATCTTTCTAATCCAAATTCTTATTCATTTTGAAAATTAGTTGATATTCCACATTAATTCACATGCCTATGTGGAATGTTCTAAATTTAGTATTTTAAAATTTCTAAATTCTTCAATCTTACATTGAATTTGTGGAGAACCTATATAAATAGATACAACTTTTTAATCCAAATTCATTTTTATTTTGCAAATTAATTAATATTTATATCATACGAATTATATTAATATATTCAAATTCAAAATCAATCAATTAGACAACGAAATACACATGGATGTTAAAAGGGGAACTCAAACATTTATGTTGACTTTTCATTTTTTTCTTTATTATTTATTAGGGTTATTATTTATTTATTTATTATTATTATTATTATTTTTAGAGTTTAGTATTTTTTTAGTAGGGTTTAGTTTTTTTTCTTTGGTAGGGTTTAGTATTTTGGGTATATTTTAAATTAGTTCCGTTCCGGACTCGGAGCACCACGTCGATTAGTATGCTTACGGGGGAACTCAAACATTTATGTTGGCTTTTCATTTTTTTCTTTATTATTCTCAGTGTTGAGTTTTTTTTGTAAATATATATTTAAAACGCTTGACAATAAATTAGTTAGACACAAAATCAATTTTGAGGTGGTCTGTTGACCAATAATTTTTTGAAATAAGATTTTCAAATGTTTGTAACAAAAAATATATTTTTTAATTTAAGACACTTGACAATATATTGGCTAGACACAAAATCGATTTTGAGGTGACCCGTTGACCAATAAGTTTTTAAAATTATTTTAGTATGTATCAATACTTATTACTGTCAAATTTTTGTAAAGAAAATTATATTATTTAATATTTTATTTATAAAATATATTATAAACTGATTAGTGATACCCGTCGAATTTCGACAGGATACAAACTAGTATAATCTAGCAATAATGCAACAATTTAAATAAAACATGCTCATGAAAGGTTTAAAATAAAAACACTTAAGCATTTTAAGTATATGATGATGATTTTGGTTTCTCACTTTTTTTTTTGTTTTTCCTGAATTTAAACTAGAATCGAATTGAAATAATTGAAGTCTGTAAAAAAACCATAAAAATAAATAAATAAATAAATAAATAAAGTTTTCAGAAGTAACGCTACGTACGCACCCTTCCCGTACCCTACTCCCAAGTACTCCGTGCCGAATTTGCAAATCCAATATTCTTTATTTTTATTATTTTTTATTATTATTTGAGGATTCATCTGATGGCAAATCGAGTGCAAATCCCAATTCCCAAATAAATTGTACCCTCATCCAGAATGGTTGAGTGTACAGAATATTTTTAATCGAAACCTAATTTCATAGATTTTGGCAGTGGCCACAAAATTAGATAGACTGTCCAAATACATATGGAAATATATGTAGCGACAACATTCATGAGCGTTCCAATTGAAACAATTTATCTTACTATTGCCCAATCTGTGTGAATATTTATTCAAGCACCTTTATTTCAAATTTTATAATACTACTTTCATCCCATTGTATTAGTTCCCTTTCCGTTTTGGCCCTCCCCATCAAATTAGTCTCATTTTCTAAAATGACAAAAAATACTTTGTTACAATTAAATCTTTCTACTTAGAGTTGATTATAACCACATATTCCCTCCTTCCTTAATTTTTGTACCTATCTAAAGTGGACTAATAAGAAGAAATGGAAGTAGTAATACGTAGTAGTTGACGAGGAAGAAATAACAACTGTGGAAAAACAACGAAAGAGAAAGGAAAAAAAAAGTCAAATTCGAGTTTTGAGTATGACAAGGTGATAGACAACTACAATTCCCTAATTTAATTTACAACTAACAATTTTTAAATGTGAGCTCACCCTTCATAATTCTAACAATTAGTAGATATAATAGTTAATATATTTAGTTGCCAATGTCTTTTATCTGAATTTATAAATCGCGAGAAAAATGCAATAAATGTAAAGTTTGTGTTTAGATTTTTGTTTATTTGAAAATTCACGGAGTTTTTTTTTGTGCATTTCAAATTGATTAACCTATCTTAATAATAATCAACGTCCTTGAATATGACTCATTTACTTCTAACCTTATATCTTAGTATATGGATGGAAAGATGATTAAGGGTTGACAATTCCTACACTCAATTATAGAATTTTAACGTGCTCGTGGTTGATTTAACTATGTCATGTTGATATATAGTTTTTTAAATAGAATATATTTTTAAGATATATATTTATATTAGCTTTCTTAACAGGTAACATTGCTACATTAGCCGTAAATATTGGAATACTCCTTCTACCCAATCTTATATATATACCTTAGAGTTGTTTGTTTTTTTTTTTTTTTTGTTGTTGTTGTTGTTGTTGTTTTTGACTTTCCTAAGATTTTTTATGTATTTACATTTTTGTCTCATCTTTTAAAAAATAGGTGTTATCCGAATGAAATTTTCATGATTTTTTTTGGTACTATTATTAGTTATATCCAACTTGAGACTTTCTAATTTTATTTTTTTTAGACTTTCTCCTTATAATTTATTGGGGATGAATTCTCAATTATACCCCATAATGTACATATTTTTGCTACTAAAGTATGTTTTATGGGAATAAGAAACGCTACCTACCCACTGTAGACATATTTAATGTGTCAACCATTTATGTGGCAGTGCCACGTCATTAAATTTAGAGTTGAGTTTTTTTAGTAGAGTTTAGTTTTTTTTGTAAGATTTAGTTATTATGATATATATTTAAATTAATTTTCTTATTTATTATATTGCCATATCACCGGTAGACATATTAAATATTCCCACCATGAGCCTCAGAGCATTCCTCTTTATGGGAAATGAATTACTCCGTACAATGGGAACATCGTGATTGTGGATAATTACTTAATTAGGATATAAAACTCAATTGTTTTAACAAAAATTGAATAATTTATTGAGGAATCTAATTCTAATAATCCCCGTTTGTTCACCGGCCATGGGCCCCACATCACCATATTGCAGAGAGTCACCACTCATGCCTTGTTTGTTTGTTTGTGCTCTTTCTGATGTAACCATCAATGGCGGCCACCATTTGCACTAACCGTATATAATTTTTTTTTAAATCATAGCACATTAAAAAAAAAAGTAAAGTGTTTCTCTGTTTACTGTATCAAACTATCAATTATTAACAACCAAGAAGCAAACAAAATACAAAAGCAGCAAATAAAAGTTGCTTTGTTATCACCCAAAAAGAAATATACACTCTTCAAAGCTGGGATTTTTGTAATATAGATTATTCTGCTCCACATGTGATTGGTGGCTTTACTCCCTTGATTGCATTTTATTTTTTTCTGGGGCTCTCAGAGTCTTAAAAAGTTCCAATCTTTCAGGGTTAATCGTGAAGAAAGAAGAATCTAGAGGGATTTCAGGTTTGAGGTGAAAGTGATATCTGAATCCAAATCTTGCTTCATATTTGTTGATTATGTGAATCAAGAGTGAGATTTTCTAATAAAAAAAATTGTGGGTTCTGTGTATATTTTGGAAAGATGGATTCTTTTAAAGATTGAGGCTGAAGTTCTTACCTTTGGTAACAGAGGTACTTTTAACTTTTCTTGGATTTTATGTAGTTCAATATCTATCAGAAATTTAGGGTTCTTGTTGCAATTTATTTTCGATCTAGAACCCTAGGGAGAATTTTCTTGATCTGTTTGAGAGGTTTAGAAATGTCAATTTGATGCCATAGCTGCTAGTATTGAGGCAAAAAGTTGTTTAGTAGCTGAAATTTTAGTAATTGAGAGGGTTTGAGGAATTTAGCAAGGGAGAGAGTGTGATAATGGAGAAACAAACTAGTTTTCGGAATCCGATAATCGAAAAGCAGCAGAGTTTTCGTAATGGGGGAATGGAGAAGCAGAAGAGCTTTAAGGGGTTGATGGAGAAGCAGAAGAGCTTCAAGGGGTTAATGGAGAAGCAGAAAAGCTTCAGGATAGCAATGGAGAGACAAATGAGCTTCGGTGGGGACCGAAAAAAGAGCAAAGATTCTCCGGGTAAACGAGGAGACACCCCACTTCATCTTGCAGCTAGGGGAGGGAACTTAGGGAAGGTGAAAGAGATTATTCAGAAGTTTGAAAATATTAATAATGGCGTGACGGATTTGCTATCGCAGCAGAATCAAGAAGGCGAGACTCCTCTATATGTTGCTGCAGAAAATGGGCATGTTTTGGTTGTAGGGGAGTTCTTGAAGCATTCAGATGCTGAGGTTTGTGCGATTCCCGCGAACAATGGCTACGATCCGTTTCATGTGGCTGCCAAGCAGGGCCATCTTGGTGAGTATTTGATCCTTAGCTCTATTATGTTCTTTGGTAAATGGTATTCATTTTATCCTCTAATCATTCAGAACTAGAAGAATTTGAGAGTGACTCGGTGTAGTATATATTTGTTTCTGCTTCGATATGTTCTCTCTGTAATGTGATGTCTACTTGCATATGTTGTTGAGACGTCTTTTATATTCGGATATGGAATGATGGTGTTATTGATTTATCTAAAAAATGTGGACTATACTTTGTATGACAGAGGGTCAGCCTTTTCGGTTTGCTCACTCCGATTTTGATCTGGACTGTCATTTTTCTTTGTGTCTTGGTAATGGAGTTAGTTTGTGTTGAATTTGTATTATAGAGTGGACTTGAAAGGGATAATACTTCAATCTTGGAGTTTTCTTGCATGAATTGGATTTTTTCCTTTCGAGAGAGAACTTTTAGCGAGCTATTCTTGAAATGGCTTGCTCTTTAGCTTGACTTCTTCATTATTATCTTGAATTCTGATTTTAGCGAGTTCTTCATTGGTGTCAGTAACTCTTCTAGTAATATAGTGATGCCTAATTCTTCTTATATATTCCAGGATTTACATAATTTTATCGTTTGATTTACTTAGAATCCACTTCATATTAGTTCTCTATGTTCGAGACTATCTTCTTTGCTAAGACAACTGATATATCAAAATTAGTTTAAAAATATCCGGACGAGAAATAACTACGACAAGCTCTAAGACGGTCCTTTTTAGTCGACCAATACATCAAAGTAGATGTGTTACAGAGCCGAATAAACTGCTAGCATCGCTTATACTGACTTGTTAGCGTGAATGTTTAATAGATATTTTCGGATTGTCATTATTTTTCTTGACCATTATCTCTTGTGCTGACCTGGAACTTGAATATATCGATGAAAAAACAGCAGTACGGTGTCTAGTTTTGAATTAATGAGAATTTTTTGTAATGTAATACTGCAGAAGTTCTAAAGGAGCTGCTTCGTTTCTTCCCCAGTCTAGTAATGACAACAGATATTACCAATTCGACTGCCTTGCACACGGCTGCTGCTCAGGGGCACACCGAAGTAGTAAATCTGCTTTTGGAAACTGATTCAAACTTGGCTAAAATTGCTCGAAACAATGGCAAAAGCGTGCTTCACACAGCTGCGAGAATGGGACACTTGGAAGTGGTGAGGGCTCTGTTAGATAAAGATCCGAGCATCGGCTTCAAAACTGACAGAAAAGGTCAGACAGCTTTACACATGGCCATTAAAGGGCAGAATGTGGAGATCGTGAGAGAGCTCATAAAACCCGACCCTTCTCTGTTATCCGTCGAAGATAATAAGGGAAATACTGCCCTTCACATCGCCACTAGAAAGGGACGAAACCAGGTTTGTTTACGGGTTGCCGTCCTTTTTAATACGATCACATCTGTGGTACAAAAGACTTGAATCTTGATTTATGGTACAATATCCTTTGCAGATGGTGCAATGCTTACTGTCCACCGAAGGCATCGACGTGAATTCCACGAATAGCGGAGGAGAGACGCCTCTAGATATTGCAGAGAAATTCGGACCTCCGGAACTATTCACCATACTAAAAGAAGCCGGAGCTGTTCATTCCAAAGATCACGGAAAACCCCCGAGTTCGGCAAAGCAGCTCAAACAAACAGTGAGTGATATCAAACACGACGTTCAGTCCCAGCTCCAACAGACTCGACAGACGGGCTTCAGAGTCCGAAAGATCGCAAAGAAAGTTAAGAAACTGCACATCGAAGGTCTCAACAACGCCATCAATTCTGCCACCGTCGTGGCTGTTCTAATCGCCACCGTCGCTTTCGCTGCTATCTTCACAGTCCCCGGTCAGTACGTTGAAGAACCACAAAAAGGATTTTCGCTAGGCGAAGCTCACATCGCGAATAAAGCAGCTTTTATGATATTCATTCTATTCGATAGCTTCGCCTTGTTCATTTCCCTAGCTGTGGTGGTTGTTCAGACATCGGTTGTCGTTATCGAGCAGAAGGCGAAGAAACAGCTCATGTTTGTCATAAACAAGTGCATGTGGATGGCTTGCCTCTTCATCTCCATAGCTTTCATATCACTCACTTATATCGTGGTCGGGGCCCATGAGCAGTGGCTTGCTGTGTGCGCCACTGTGATCGGTGGTACCATAATGATGACGACGATCGGCTCCATGTGTTACTGTGTGGTCCGACATAGGATCGAAGACTCGAGGATGAGAAGTATCAGGAGAAACAGTACTCTCTCTCGTTCCTTCTCCATGTCCATGGCGTCTGATACGGAGATGTACAGCGAAAGATACAAGCGAATGTACGCTGTCTAGAGCATATTCGTGTTCAAGAAACGCCTATGGAGCCGGAGAAGAAGCTTCTCGATTCGATATGTAAGTACTCTACGTTGAAATGTTACTTCCACGCTGTCGATTCGATGAATTGTGCTAGAGTATATTGAGTATCCCTCTCTATTTTGAGATGATGGTATATAGGTATATTTTGTATTATGATGTTGCCTATATTTGATACAGCTATTTAACAGAAATAAAAAAAGGCCTAATTTTGAAAATCCTCATTTTGTTGTATATATTACGAATTAAATTTGCTTCAAAACCAAATCCTTTTTCACTCTTGTGGAAAAAATCATTGTCTACTAAAAACTATGTATTATGTACAATTTTACATAAAGACTCTGCATATATATATATCATCAGTGTTGGCCCCTGTTGGAGCCGCCTCCGTGTTTCTTGGAAGTGTTTCGTTTCGGTTCCATGGAATGTTGAGCGGTGGCGGTGGGGGCAGCCGAAGCCGGGCTCCCAGAGAAGATGTGTCGTACATTTATCCGGTGAGTTACCGGCTGCGACGAGCAGCTTCCTTTTACATTCACCAGCAAAACCACCTCCTTATCTTTAGTATCTTCAGACCACCAGCTCTGAGGAATTCCGTCGATGAATTCCTCTGACGTGTGGAACTCTTCGTGATGCACCGATACCTCTGCAACTTGTTCGGGCCCGATCATTCCAGCTGCAGGACTCACCTATACGATGTCGCCATCCACTCAAGAGATATACATACATACAAAGAGAGAGAGAGAGAGAGGGAGAGAGGAGAGGGAGGCGTACCTCAAGCCATCGAGGGAAGCCAAGAGAGCCACGGGGGCGATACTCGGATGCTACTTCGTTCTCGTTGACTGCGGATTGGCCAAGGCACTGGATTTGGTAGAATGCTGTGTGTTCTGTGCTCTGGTTTGTGATGTTGAAGCTAATGGTATCTAGATTGTTGAGGAGTATCTTGTTGGTGTTGAGGCTAGTTCCGGGCACGAAGCGCAGTGCTTCGACATGCGGCCGTATGTGCTCGTTCGACTCGAGGATTTTCCCGAACTCCTGCCTCCTCACTGATCTGTCGACATGAGCTATGTCCACGTTCAGCTTGCAGCGCACGGGCTTGTGATCGCTCTCGGTCACATCCATGCGCGCCTCGTACCTTTCGCACCAAGAAAGAAATCAAGAACTGATCATAGAAAAATGAAGAAGATGAAGAAAAGTGCCTACTGGAAAATGGAAGCCACAACAGGACACTCTAAGCTACAATCATCTGATGAATTCGATCTGTTATCGCGGTATAGTACTCGATCGCACCAAGCCGGGATCCTCTTCTTCTCCCCGGAATCATAGCCTAACAACAACAACAACAAAAATACGAGTACGACAACAAATGATGAAATCTTTGACTAATAGAACATGCGTTACGCTAGTACCTCCTAGACCCGGCTTCCCTCGTTCGAACTTGTAGGTCGGAGGGAATCTAACGAGGGCCTCACGCATTCCTTGGAAGACCTTACCGGCTTTCATTTCTGCGCGGAGCTGGTCTTTCTCCCGGAGCCAGTCGAAGCTTCTCTGGGAGACGAAGTCCCTCGCCTCGTCGTACGATATTCCGAAGAGACGGTAGTTGAAATCGCCGAAGAAGATGACCATGTCCGCTTCGGCAAGATCAGGCTTCCCATCATCAGGGCTCTTCTCATTCTTTAGTATATATTTTTTATATATAAAAATATTGTTACTTATATTGCCAGAAATGAGGAAATTAAAAAATCAAAATCAAGAAAATGATTAAAGAAAACATACATTTGAGTTGCGAGGCATCTGAGCAGCTGATGAAACACCAGCAGCAGAATTATTTTGCAAATGGGAAGATCTTGTAAAGCTCATATTTCGAAATATGTGATCAAAATCTGAATTTCTTTTGTTCACTGCTTCTAAATGTGCTGCTAAATGGCAGTTTACGAAGCACATTATTCGATCGTATACTCTCAGCCTCAGCCCTACTCCTCCCTAAAAGGGAAAAAAGAAGAAGAAAAAAAAGTCCCTTTATAAAGAGCCCTTTAATCGAAATTGTTGAAACAAAAATAATAAAACTAATAGAAATTATGAATTGTGATACGTTTGGGACATAAAATTCGGACAGTGGATTCGAAGTGCATTTCGATAAAGTTGAGTCTATTATAATGATCGGTGAACTCTTACTCTTTATATACGAGAGAGACGGAAGGAGTATATAATAATTACCTTATTACCAATGGCACGGCCTAAGCCACATGCCACTGCTGAGACGTCGAGGTCACCAGCATGGCTCCTAAGAGTCTTTCTCACCCTAAATAATAAAAATATTAAATCGAGATTATAACAACTTAATTAATTAATTTATTCAGTTTCACTATTGTAGGAAGGCAAAAATATCATACCAAATTGCTATCATCAAACCAGCTAGTTGCCGTGACCCCACGCGCTCGAAAGTATTATCTTCGTCCAAAGCCTTGCTTATGTGATCTTGCCACCATTGTCCAATAGCACTTCCTTCTAGCCCTACCTAAAATGGACACCACAACTACAATTTAAACCCTAAACTATGCGTCTTTCATTTAAGAAAAATATCCTCAACTATTTGATAAAAACAACCAAAGACACAAACTATAACCAAAACAACAAAAATGCTCTATAGAGTCAGAAATATAACTTGAAGGGTGCTAAAACACGAAAAAAAAAAAAAAAAAAAACTACTGCCAATGTGGATTCGATGCTAAAAGTTTTTTAAAAAAACAAAGAAATTGTAATTTAAGATATTTTCGCTTAACCGTGGCTTACAGTCTCTTTTGCGGCTGACATGGCAAGGAAACCCGCGCCCATCTCCACCTCCTGCAACCCCACCACAACGATACCTACATCCGCCACAGCAGATCCCAGCCACGACATGAGGGCCCCATGCGAAGCTCTCCCCTGGCCCACATTCCACGTCCCCACCAAGATCCTCAGATTCTCCAACCTCGTGTACGTGATCTCCCTATCCGACAGTTCCTTCCGCAGTATGTCATCCACGGGCGAGGGCGATGACACGTGCCACCCCCGTATCCCGCCATGTGTCGCCAAACTATAGACGCACCCGTTTCCGACAACCAGTTTAATAACCGGCCCGTTATGGGTGACCCAACCCGCTATCAAATTCCCTTCGAGGTCGATGATCTGGACCATCCCGCTCACGTACCCGACCCAGATCCGCGACCCGTACGCGCAGAAGCAGAGGATCCCACACGGGTGGTGGGTCACCTCCTGCAAACGATTTCCGTTACCGTCCCATTGGATTAGGGTTCCGTTAGAGGACCCCGTCCATATAGTCCCGTCCGGGGCTATCACGACGGCCTCCGTTCTCTTGCCGTCTTCCGAGTTCCCGCCGCCTTTCGCCGCCCTCCGCACGGCGTCGGCGGCCCCCATGATCGCGTTGCGCGAACGCTGTAGGAAGTTCGACTTCTCCTTTTTGGATTTCGACACGAGCTTCACGTTGGCTTCGTCTTCGGCTTTGTCTTTGTCCTTGTCTTGCTCCTGGCTTGATTTCTCTTCAAGGCGGTTCTCGGTTTGGCCGTCGACCGTGAATACTTTGAGTAGCTCTCTCGTGCGAGCGTCCCTGATTCAAGAACCCTAGTTAGAAGCAGTTATGTAGAGAATAAATCGGAACAGCTGGAGTCAATAGCGTATGCATGCTTCTGCATGAGTGTAGAAGCATGAATACGCAACATTGACTCCTGACTCCAGCTGCTCTGGTTTATTCTCAAAAGTGAAGTAATAGAACCGACGTGTAAGGGAAGTTACCATAGAGAGAAGGAGAGAGAACCGACGGCCCAGACTTTGGCGCGGACGTTGTCGCAGAGCAAAGCCTTGACGTCTGAAGAGGAAATGCTGCACGTGCCGTTTACTGTGACTTGGCTTTTGAGGTCTATGCAAGAACGCTCCACTAACAGAGTAGCCATGTGTTTTTCCTCGGGAGAGAGGGAGAGAGATTTCTCCACGGCTTCCCATGGCCACACTCTTATATAGCCGCCCTCTGATCCCGTCCATACATCACCTTCGCATGTACCATAATGTAAGAGAGAGAGAATATATTTAGTTTTATAAAGAGAAATGGCTATTTTGTGATTCATATTCTGAGCTTTCTTATAATAATCTGCTATTTATTTGCACGGGCCAACACACGTTTGATCCAGCTATTCAGAAGCTAGACTGGTGGACTCTTCCCTTGAAATGAGTTTAGTCTGGGTCCAGCCCGCTACAGCAATGGAGCCTGGGCCGAGCTGGTCTGATACTACCTCCATCTCACCCACTTAGTCTCATTTCCAAATGACACAAGAATCAAGGAAAAAGGGGATATGATATAATTAATTCTGAGGAGAGAGAGTTAAATGTAGCCAAGTATTCTTTGTCATTTTAGGAAATGGGACTAATAAGTGAGACGGACCGAAACGACAAATGAGACTAAGTCAATGAGATGGAGGTAGCATTACAGTAATGTATTTTATTGAAAAAATCATTTCATTCATTATGGATATACCAATTATAAGAATTGAATTACTTTAGTTCATTCTTTACTTATCCTCGTTGTATTCCTACTAAATTTCATTCATGCGTACCAGCTGATGGCTTAGACATGAGAAATTCATGAGAAGAAACATGGAACTATACCATATGAAGAAATCTCCATCGAAAGAACCGGGCCTCGATGCGCCTGCCAACAGAAACATTCTCTGAAACTATTCTCGTCGGAGAAATTAAGGTCCATTTTCCATGATCGGATCTTTCCATCTTTGTGTCCACTCCAAACCAACTTACTCCCTTGATCAACAATCAAGCATATGGTGGGAGGCGTGCTTGCCGATTCATAGAAAGGAGCTGCGTCTTCATCTCCTCTCCTCGTTCTGCCACCTATCCCTATCCCAGCTTTGTATGCATCTGCATAATTCCACACTCTCACTCCAGATTCTTGCCCTGCCCACAGCTGCCCTTCTGTGCTCGTTATCGTCCTTATAAACTTCCCCACCTGCAAAAAAACTAACCGAGAATATGTTAAAAAATGGGGGCAGGGCAACCCTTAAAGTAGCAAAATCAAAAGAATTAGTCACATAAATAAAAAAAATCCAAAAACTAGCCACCCACGAATACATGAGTCAGAGTGTTAAATACCCAACTTGTGCATTCGTCATCATGAATTCCAAGACAATAGAGAAGACATATAATACACGAATACACGAATTGAATACATGAATATCCGATTCGTGTATTCGTGAATTCATTCCATCCTTGACTATACAAATCAGAATACTCTAATTGAATACATGAATATCCGATCCGTGTATTCGTGAATTCGTTCCATCAAATCTAATTTGTGTATTCATTAAGGGTAAAAAAAGACAATTAGCACAAAAAATGACTAGAATTTGTGTTTTTTATACAAGTGGCTAGATTTTGAGTTTACAATAGCACAGTGGCTAATTTTGTGTATTAACCCTTAAAAAATGCTTGATTATGGTTAAGAATGGTACATGCATGGGATTTTACGTACCTGAGTTTCTCTCAAGGGATGAGGGCGAAGCTCGATGCATGGGGGCCGGTTAGGGTTCACGGGGGCTCTACTCGGGGCTTTGAATATCCCGACACCGCCACCATTGCCCATGAACTCCGGCAGCGGCTGCTGGGGATCGTCGTCTCCGCCGCCGCCGTCGGCGTCGATCCTGCCGTGGTCGCCTGAGCCGCTGCTGCCGGTGACGGTGGAGTAAGGGTAGAAGTCGTCCTCGTCGGAGGAGTCGGGGCCGCCGTTGTAGTAGCTGCTGTTCTTGCTGCCTTGGTGGTGGTGGTTGAGGATCCGGTTCTCGTCGAGGCTGTGCTTCCGCAGCTGGTGCTGGCGCTTGCCGCCGTGGTGCGGCGCCGTGTTCGTCCTCAGCTGCTGGCTGTACGACTGGGTTTTCCGGCGCGGCGGCGAGCTTGAGATTCCGGCGATGATGGCCTTGTCGTCGTCTTCGCTTCTCTCGTTTGTTCGCGCCGCCCCCTGCTTTCGGGCCGCGGCTGCTCCGTCGTCTTCCTCCGCTCTTTGGGCCGCTGCCGCCCTGTCATCCTCTCTCAATCTGTCGTGATTTCGGGCCGGGCTAGTCGTCTTCCGATTTCGGGCCGCGTTCGCTCTTTTATCCTCTTCTACCCTCTCATTAATTCTCGCGTTCTGCTCGACTCTCTCGTTCGTTTTCGCATTCTGTTTTCGGGCTTCTTCGGGCCTCTCGTTCGCTTTCGGGTTCTGTTTTCGGGCCGCGGCGTCTCTACTATCTTCTTCATTGGTTTTAGGGTTCTGTTTTCGGGGCGGAGCTTCCTCTTCGAATTTCACCTGCGATTTCGTCGCGTGCTTCCCGCTAGGGACCTTTCTACCTTCTTCTTCGGATCTGTCTTTCGTTTTCGTGTTGTGTTTCTTCTTGTCTTCTTCGTTCATTTTCGCGTTCTGTTTTCGGGCCGAGTGGGTTCTTTTGTCTTCTTCATTCGTCTTCGCGGTGGTTTTTCGGGCCGGGGGCCTTCTGTCGTCTTCTTCGGATCTATCGTTCATTTTTTTTTGTTCTTTTTTTTTCTTTTTTCTTTTCCTTTCTCTCAACGTCTACATGGATAGAGCATTCTTCATTGCCGTCGTGGAAATGACGATCGAGATAGTTTTGGATAAAACAGTCAAAATGGGAATGAGGAGAGAGAGAGAGAGAGTGAAGAGGAAGAGTGAGAGAGAGGGAGGAGAGAGAGAGGTGGTGATGGTGGCATTCCATGAAAGGGAGAGCGGGAAGAGAGGCGAAAGACGCTGCCAGTTTACGGACATTCTCCTTGGTCTCTATTTTTCTTTTCTTCTTTCTTATTTATTTATTTATTATTATTTTTTTTTCTTTCAGTTGATCCAAATTATAATGACGCAGTGTGATTCACATTTTATAGACTGAATTAGAACGTCCATATCTTTTATTTTAGGGTTACTAGTAAGAATACACAAATTAATTGCCATAAAATACACAAATTAACATTCATCAAATTCTAATTTTACACACAAGCTTGTAAAATTGAATCTGCATCTAAATCCTAATTCTAGGCACTAATTGCAATCAATATTAAAATTAACGAAATGGCAAACAATAAGCCATAGTTCGACAATCCAAAATCCAAAATCAAGAAGAAGAAGAAGAAATATAAATACAAATGGCGATATTAATTTATTTTACTAAGCCGAACCGCTAATTTATTAGTTTTAATATAGTAAATCATAATAGACTTTTATAAGTAAATATTGAATTTTTTAAAAACTATATACCCTTGTTTTGAATTTATTAACCCTAATATAACTAATAAAAATTAAATTAAATACTAAAAATAATTATAAACCCTACCTGGATGAATGAACCTTTGAACATACTCATAAAGTTAAACCAAATCATTATAACTTTTTTTTTTCTTTTTTTTTTTTGAAAAAAGTTAATAAAACTAATAGAAATTTTGATTTGGGATACATTTCTAATACTGAATTTGGGATGAAGGATTCGAAGTGACTTTCAGCAGCCAACTCAACAGTAATTTCGAGAAATTAAAATTTGGGGAAACTTTCGAATCAATTGAATGTTAATGTTTAACCTAACCTGCCAAATTAAACTTATATACAAAATTAAATTTTGGTTGAAATAATTGTATATTTTACGGCAATAACTCTTTATTTCATTAGAATTATTATATAAATATGAAATGAGATAATAACACGATATATAAACATCTCTTCCAAAATTAAAATAGAATAGCATGATAGTATAACATAGTGCCAGAAATAACTGAATACTGGACCAAGTACACAACTTCCTTAACTAACTACTCCGTGCTTAATAAATATTTTTTTACTCCCGGAAAATGAATTTCTTGAATATATTTTCTCCAGTCGATATTCTTTACATCCACTTCAAACTCAAGTTGCTCCTCTCTTGACATTTCTTCAATTAACTTCTCTGTGTTACTTGTATCAAACCTGTACGTACAATCAAAATTTCAAGTTCAAATTTCTTAAGCCATGTCCTTAATTATAACTTAAGATAGAGAAATCATAGATGCGGTAGAATAATTTTTTGTGAGTAACAATGACATATTGTGTAATTTAGTAAAAAATTGAGAATGTTTGATCTGAATAGTGAATTTGTAGCTTTCATATTAAGTATAAGATCAAATTTGTGGGACGGGTGTGACAGTCCAATTTAGTAAGTAAGACTAAATCTGTGTGATAAAGAGAGCAAAAATATAATAATATTAGTGGGTAAACAAAAAAATTATCAAAATACTATGAAAAAAAAGAATCATTTTTCATGTTTTCAACTATTTTTTCATATTAGACTTTATTTTTTAAAAAATCTTTTTAGTATTCATAAGCTCTATTATCCAAACACTTTAACACACATGTAGCTAAATGACATAACATTAAATTCTTATTTTACTAGCTGTATCTTGTATGGCTTTATCATAAAAAATTAGGTTAGTTTTTTCTTTATACTAAAACAATAATTAATGATATATATTTATCAATCTAAACACACCTTGCTTTGAAGAAGGTTGCAAATTCATAAATCTTGCCGAGTTGTTGAGCATATTCAGCTTTGGCATTGCATTGTCGAATCTTCTTTCTATCTTCACCAACTCCATTTGTAGGTCCATAGTTTCGAAAGATGTCCTCTCTTATGAATTTGGAGAATTCATCGAACTCGTCGAAGAATTTGATTTTTGCTATATTTGCACCATCGATCAAAGGGTTCTCCTTAAAGTATTCATAGAGATACTCGAAAGCTTCGAAATATGTTATAGGGTTACTAAGAGCTGATGCAAGATGGTACACATTTAGTTCTGGCATTTGTGTTTGTGTTTGTATTCTTCCATGCTTTGCCATAGCTGCAATCGTCGTATTTGCTACCAAATCCACCGGTATCTGATAATAATATACGACTCTACGCATAAATAATATTGATTTGAGAACAACAAAATTGAAAAAATATTACCCCTTCAAGAATAGTCGAGTAGTTGAACATGCGAGCGTGAACGAATATCACTAAGGTTACATTTGAGATTCCCTATCGCAACTTTGGTGCCTCACTCAGCCTCCGACTATCAATGCATTTTTATTTATTTTTCCCTTTCAATTTTAGTTTTACGATTCAGTTTAATTTTACAATTGTTAACTATGCTTCAATAATCCAATTTATATTTATACTTATACTTAATTCGCAATTTCTTAGTGAAAAATTATTTATTTGGATTGGTTATTACAAAATTTAAAGTATATATATTTTTATGAGATTTTATTCAGACTCGTTATTCAATACTCCATTCGTCGCGGGGAAGATGAGTTACTCATGAATATACCTCACATATATTCAACAAGTGATTCATCTTCGTTGGGGCAAAGGAAATAATAAATAATATTATTAGGTAGTTGGACACGAAGGACGGGTCACATCTATATAGTGATTTAAAATTTCTCAGAAAAAATATAAATAAATAAAATAAAAATATACAGTATTAACATACTTACAAGATCCAAAATCACTTGAGGATTCCCAAAAAAACCTGGGAGAAGTCCTTTCCCATAAGCAATGGCAATTGGATCAAACATCCTAAAATCAAACAAGTCAAAACAAATGTAAAGAGAAATGAAATGCAATAATTAAATAAAATGATTATATATATATATATATATATATACCTGATTCCTTGTATCCAACCACGGACAGGTTCACTGTAGTAGCTCTCTATAATAGCTGGTCTCATTATAAGAATGGGAACATCTCCTCTTCTTTCATTCACTACCATTTCACCCATAGCCTTACTCAGCTGATATGTATTATTAAATCCCAACATTTCTGCTCTGTTGCATCACATCGACGAGTACATTATAATAATACTGAGAATGTAATATGATGAACAATGCACACAAATATTAGGTGTGCTCTCGGCGCACGTTAGTGGCTTTGCTAATTTGCGCCCGACGACAACCATGGCGAAGGGCGGCGGTAGGCCGAAGGGACGACCACGAAAACTTATGATTGCTACACCACCGAAGACGTTGGAGAGTCCGGTGGGGGAAAACATTGCAGAAAGCTCGAGAATAGCTGAATCTCGCGGAGTCTCTGAAACTCGCGAAATTTCGCAGAATTTGGCTGGATCGATAGCTACACTGAAACACAAAGCTGAGCTGGAGATCCATGCTTCAGTGGTCAAGCAATCAGCATATGAGAAAGATGTGGAGGAAAAGGAGAAGGAAGCGCAGAAAGTTGAAGATGGGATTGCCCCACCGCTACGACGCAGAGGTATGAGTTTGTCATATGTTGCTCCGGTGTTGGTGAAAGGTATCCCTACTGCACAATTACGCATAAATGAAATTGAAGTTGAATCTGCTAAGTGGAAATTTGTTGTAATACTTTACGTCATAGGGGAGTCACCTACTATCTCTTATTTGATGAATTATCTGAAAAATCAGTGTGGTGTGGGGAATGTTGAGATTTTCTACCATAACGATGGGTACTTTGTGGTAAAGTGTGCGTCTAGATCTGATCAGGATAAGCTATTGTTTGAAGGCCCTTATATGATAGCTAGTCGGCCTGTAATCATTAAGGAATGGAGGGCAGGGTTTTGTTTAGAGGATGAGGTTTTGAAGGAAGTTCCTCTTTGGGTTAGGCTACCCAATTTACCTCTCCACTGTTGGAGTGGAGACTCTCTGAGCCGCATTGGCAGTGTGTTAGGTAAACCACTCTGTGCTGATGAGTGTACTTCTCACCAAAGTAGGATTTCCTATGCCCGCTTGTTGGTGGAAATAGATATCACTAAACCTATGGTGTATAAGATCCCAATTAAAGGGGAAGATGGAATGGAGTTGATGCAACGAGTGTACTATGAGTGGGTACCATTATTCTGCCCCAAGTGCCAAAAGGTTGGACATCTATGTAGGGATAGGATCCAGGGAGCTAAGATACCAGCTCAACAACAAAAACATTGGGTTCCAAAGGACAGAGAACAGAGTAAGGAGGAGGTACTGGAGAGGAAGGAGGAGGATTGGCAACTACCAAAGGTTTCTGCACCTGCTTCTATTTAGGTAGGCAACATTCAGGTTCCTACTGAGAATATTTTTCAGGAGTTAAACATTGCTATAGAGGGCGGGGACCTTTTCCCCAATGGTGTCCCATGAGATTTATAATTTGGAATGTAAGGGGCTGCAACAAGCTGTACAAACAAAAGGAAATCAAAGCCTTGTTGCAAGCAAATAAAGTGGATGTAGCAGTGCTCTTGGAAACAAGAGTAAAATCAGAAAAATCAAAAAAAATAGTAGATAAGATGTTTAGAGGATGGAACTATATTAATAACTATGCTTATGCTGAGAATGGCAGAATATGGATCAGTTGGAATCCTAAAAATGTGATAGTAAGGGAGGTACAAGGGCATGAGCAGGCTATACTTTGTGATATAACTGATGTATTTTCTGGACAGCTTCAACACCTAATAACGGTTTATGCTTTGAACACTAGCGATCAAAGGAAAGGGTTGTGGGAGTTTCTGAGAACTCAATGCAATCAGAGGCATGGTCCCCTCTTGGTAGGAGGGGATTTCAATGATGTCCTCAGTAGTGCAGATAGAGCTAATGGGAATGCAGTAACTCAGATGGATGTGGAGGATTTTAAAAGTTGTATGGAGGAAACTGAGTTACAAGAGGTGAGGGCTATTGGACCACAGTTCACTTGGAATAATAACCAAGAGGGTGTGGATAGAATTTGGTCAAATATTGACCGGTGTTTTGCAAATGTTCATTGGTTTGCTGAATATTCAAGAGTAGTGGTTGAGAGGTTGGTTAAAGGGGTGTCTGATCATTGCCCACAGCTCCTGCGGTTTGATACAGTGATTCGACAAAGGAGTTTATTTAGATTTTTTAATGTCTTGGCAGACCATGAGCATTTTGAACAAGTGATCCAAGAACACTGGGGTAATACACAGGAAAGAGGGACTCTGAGAGGAGTGTGGAGAAAATACCATAACCTGAAGAAGCCTTTGAAGCAGCTTAATACTAAATGGTTTACTAGAACAACTGATAGGATAGCAGACATCAGACAGAAATTGCAAGACACTCAGCATCTCATTCAACTAGGAGCTAATGATTTATTTCAAAAGGAACAGGATTTGCTTGCTGATCTGGAAAAATGGAGCAAAATAGAAGAAAGTATTTGGCAGCAAAAAGCAAGAATTGATTGGATTCAATTAGGAGATTCTAATACTAGATTCTTTCATGCATCTGTGAAGGCTAGACAAAATACGAATGCTATCTACAAACTGGTAACAGAGGAGGGACATGAGATAGTTGGTCAGGATAAAATTAAAACTGAGATAAGAGAGTTTTATAGGCATTTGATGGGAACAGCTACAGAGGAGCTTCCAATGGTGGATAGGAATGTTGTGCGGAGAGGACCAAAGTTGGACATTCACCAGATGAAGAGCCTTGCTGCAGATTGTACAGAGCTGGAGATCAAGGAGGCTCTTTTTAGTATGAATTCCCAAAAGGCCCCTGGAATAGATGGCTTCAATGTTTACTTTTTTAAGAAGTACTGGCATTTGATTGGAAGGGAGGTGGTGGAAGCCATTCAACATTTCTTCTCTACAGGTCAGTTGCCTTTGGAGATAAATGTTGCACTCATTACTTTAATCCCTAAATGTGCAAATGCAGATAGGGTGAAGAACTTCAGACCTATTGCCTGCTGCTCTGTACTTTATAAGATCATTTCTAAGATTTTGGCTAATAGGATGAAGGGTGTTCTTGATAGTATTATCTCTAATAACCAATCTGCTTTTGTGCCTGGTAGAATTATCTTTGATAATATCTTACTTAGTCATGAGCTAATAAAAGGTTATCAGAGAAAACATATTTCACCTAGATGTATGATTAAGGTGGATGTTCAAAAGGCCCATGATTCTGTAGAATGGCCATTTATTAAGCAGATGATGGATGAGTTGGGGTTTCCGCATAGGTTTTCAAGCTGGATCATGGAATGCCTAACTACTGTTTCTTATACTATAATGGTAAATGGAGAGCTGGTGGATCCTTTTGTAGCTAGAAGAGGACTGAGACAGGGAGATCCTATCTCCCCATACCTTTTTGTTCTTTGCATGGAGTACCTCAATAGATGTCTGGTGGAATTGAGACAGAATAAGCAATTTCACTACCACCCTAAGTGTAAAAAATTTAACATTACTCATGTATGTTTTGCAGACGACCTACTCCTATTTTCTAGAGGGAATGTGAAATCTGTACAGCCATTGTTCTAAAAATCCCCGCCTAGCTCCGTCTAGTCCCCGCCTAGACGCTAGAAGGTAGCCCGCCGTCTAGTCTGCCTAGTCCGCCTAGCCCATCTAGGCGCCGTCTAGACTCCCACCTAGTCCGTCTAGATGCTAATCCCCACCCCACCGCCCTACTAGCATTTAGCGACTTTTAGAACATTGTGTACAACAGATCATGCAGGTATTGGACAAGTTTGGGGCTGCATCTGGTTTAAAAGCAAATCAGCTTAAGAGCTGTGTGTATTTTGGGGGTGTTGGTAGGGATGTGAAACAGGAAATTCTCCAAATGACTGGGATGAGTGAGGGAGATCTTCCATTCAGATATCTGGGGGTCCCTCTCTCTTCTCAGAAGTTGAATATTCTGCAATATCAACCACTCATTCAGAAAATACTTCATAAGATGGACAACTGGGCTGCAAAGCTCTTGTCCTATGTTGGTCGGCTGCAGCTGCTTAAATCAGTTATTGCTGGAATTCAATTGTATTGGTGCCAGGTTTTCTTGCTTCCACAGAAGGTACTAAAAGTGATACAATCAGCATGTCGAACTTTCTTGTGGACAGGTAAAATAGCTTTTTCTAAGAGAGCCTTGGTTGCATGGGACAAAGTGGTGCTGCCAAAGCATGCAGGGGGATTGGGGATTGGCAATCTGAAGATTTGGAATCAGGCTGCCATTTGTAAACTGTTATGGAATGTACAGCAGATGAAAAACAGGACCTGGATCCAATGGATCCATGGTTATTATATTAAAGGTAGGGGATTATTTGTGATTAGTATACCACAGCAACAATGCTCTTGGGTTGTGAGGAAAATCTTTGGAGCTCGAGAATATATACAGAGGCTGCAGGATGGGAGGGAATTTTTTCAAGGTCAGTCTTTCTCTATCAGAAGAATGTATAATACATTGTTGGGGTGTGTGGTGAAAATACCTTGGTCTAAGATGATTTGTCAAAATTCAGCACCTGCAAAGTGTTTGTTTATAACATGGTTACTCCTCCAAGAACGGCTGGCTACTTGCAGCTATTTGAGGAAGTTAGGAGTAATCACTGATCCCATGTGTTGTTTATGTGACAGTAGTGAAGAGAGTCTGGATCACTTGTTTTTTGATTGTGAATTTGCTAAGGAAGTGTGGAAAAGAATGGCAGATTGGTGTGGTGTAAAGAGGACAGTGGAGAGATGGGAACTAGAGAAGGTCTTCTTGATCTCTAGATGTACTAACAACAATAAGCAGCAGAGGCTATATCGGTGTATGTTTGTTGTTGTGAGCTATCATCTTTGGAGAGAGAGAAATACACGTAGATTACAAGGTAGGAGGAATACTGAGGAGGTCATTGTAAGGCAATGTCAAGTAGTGATGTCTGCATGTAAACAGAGAGATAGGAAGCTTTGTTCTCTTAACTACTAGTAGCTGTTAGGGGTGAGGTTGTATGGTTTGATGGTTTGAGGAGAAGTGTGGAATGAAATTATTATTCGTACCAAAAAAAAAAAAAAAAAAAAAAAACAATGCACACAATGCATTATAATAGTATTGAGAATTAACTACGCTGAACGAGCTCTATCACTACACATAAAAAAATGCATTTCAGTATTACATAAAATGTATTTTTATATTTTAGGGTAGGTTTTGAATTATACACATTGAAAGAAACTTAACTTGATGAAAAGAATTAAAAATTGATCTGGACCATTAAACTTTGTACGATCTGTGACTGATTTATTAAACATCGTATTACAACTAATAATAAGATGACCATATATAAGCAACAATTCATATATATATGAATAATTACATAATTGTAAATAGGTATAATTTCATTTATATCTTTTTAACCATGATTATGTATATGTATACATCTTCTTGCATTGCCACACATACAAGATTCATTTTTATACTAACTCATCCCTATGTAAATATCTAAAATTTAAATTTTAAAATTGAGATTGAGTCGATGTATCTTACCTTTGTTGGCCAAGCGTTTTGTAAAATTTGGTGGAATTTTCATCATATTTTGGAAATGATTTGAGAAGCAAGCTTAATTCATCAGCTACATCAAGATCTGCACCATTTGTTCTGGATTCTCCCATTATCAATGGCTCTTCTAAAATTATACCTTCTCTTTTTCCACTAACATACGCTGCACGATAGAACCAATATTATACCACATGATGTTATTTAATTAATTCAATATGCATGCAATATATATGCATCCATGCAAACTTATTAAATGTAATTAATTTCTGTATATAGTCAGCTTTCATCAGTCACGAAACTGTTGTATACATTATATTCCTAGTTAAGTAATTAATCCATATTCAATTCAAACTTAAGTACTCAACCAACAAATATTTATATAGAAACAAACCCTTGTGTGAGAAGATATTTACTTAAATATATACACAATGAAGTTTATATACATATAGTCATGCTTATTGTACGATCATACTTATTTATGTATAAATTGCTAATCAAGTATATATCATAATTCTTATTGCGTATCGCAATTATACTTACTTCAATGGTAGTCATAAATCATTTTTTTTTTTGAAAAATTTAAATCAGACCATTACTATTTCATTTTTATTTTCATTTCAAAAAATATTATTTTTTTTCATCATTTACTTACTAATAGTCCACGGCGAGCCAACTGGAAATAATTTCTAACAAAAAATTCAGTGTTGGATACAAATTTGCAATTCACTGGGACACAATTGCCAAATTTGTAATTATGCTTATATCGGGATATTGTTGTAATAAAAATGAAATCTTAGGACAATAAGTGATATACACCATCCATATATCATTACTATATCAGAATAAATAAATAACATGTTTGGATCAATAGATTGAAATATTTGATTTATTACCCGTAGATATATGTGTGAAGAGGTCGAGTTTGTTGCAAGTCTTGGCAAACCTCATCAATCGTTGAGGCGCAATCACGTTTGCATCAACTATCACATCGTACCTACACGTGCGTGTGTGTGCTTGCATATCATAAGTATTCCACCCGTCTCATTCATACTGAGCTCTTTCATTATTATAATAGACTCATCTTATATAAAACGAGCCCATAAAAATGAAATATCTTTAAATTTTAGTAATTTGAGATGATTGAAGTGGAAGGCTAACCTCTCATTGAAGGATGTGTAAGCTGCAGAATGGATTATAACATTTACATCTTTCCTAATTGCATTAATAGATTCTTCATCCATTCCCATATTTGGTACACATATATCTCCGGCTATAGGTATGAGCTTCTCCATTACAAAAGCTTCGAAGAATTCCCCATATTTTTCTTGCAAGAGTGTGAATAAGTCCGAGCTTATTATCTAGAAAAAATATAAATATATTATTACACAAAAGCTAATGAATAAAAAAAAAATCAACAACATAATAGGCCATATCAGCTACAAATGATATATAGTCTAAGTTTGTATCAAAATATGAAGATTTTAATATTGCACATTATTTATTTAAGTTATTTTACAAGTTTGTTAGTGAAAAAAAAATGTTATTTTGATACTATTTTACTTCGTCAATTGCTAAAA
Source organism: Mentha longifolia (assembly GCA_001642375.2). Lineage (NCBI taxonomy): Eukaryota > Viridiplantae > Streptophyta > Magnoliopsida > Lamiales > Lamiaceae > Mentha > Mentha longifolia. The sequence continues at coordinate 5,889,894 of CM038110.1, read as the reverse complement.
CAGATACTCCATCTTTTCCATTCATATTGCTCTAGTTTTTTTGAAATATGCGAGACAAATTCAAAAAGTTGGGCCAATATATGAATAAGATGGAGGAAGTTGTTTTTTATATAAAATTTTACTATATACTTCCCTCCGTCCCACTTATATAGGGATAGTTGGCTGTCTTTTTGTGAGACAAAAGTGTAGTCAACTATCTCTATATAAGTGAAACAGAGGGAGTATAAATCAATTTTGTTTTATTATTTTCTTAATATTATAGGGATATAAATGCAAACTATTTAAGTAATTAATCTTTGTGTGGTAGGGGGTTAATATTCGGACCAAAGGTCTTGAGCTCAAGTCCTTCGTGGCACGATCTTTAAATTTCAGTTAACTATGTTAAAAAAAATAATGAAAAAAAAAAAAAAGTTTCAACCTCCACCCCAAATTTGAAAAAGAACCAAACAAAATAGTTATATAAATTGCTATGAATTGTACAGATCGAATGGTTAGAATATATATAGGATTTTGTACTTCATTTTTTACTCTATCGTATGCAGCTTCCTTGGTATTTGCCTTTACTAGCACGTAGACTTTACCCACCGAAGTTGATCTTATAAGCTTTTCCACAACAACTGCAAATAAAAATTAATATTTCAAACAAATTAGAGAAATTATGAAAATCATAAGACTTTTGACACAAGAAAATTAAAGTATATAAATTAAAAGTAACTAATTAATTAGATATATAAATCTAAGCCATAATATATTAAGAACCATTTAGTAACATTGATATTTGTATGATTTATGATTGTTAAGAAAAATATATATATAAATGCTGTATATAAAAATCACGATCTTCAGAAAGTATCATTGTTTATATTAGAAAAAAATAATAATAATAATTTTATGCCTAAAAAAACCGAGCATTTTTCTTTCTTCAAATGAATTAGCATTTCGAAGATCCTAACTCTATATATGTGTATATATACCTTTCCCGAGGAGACCTGTTGCACCAGTAACAAAAATATTTTTCCCATGAAAAAAATCAAGAATCCCTATTCCTGCATTCTCATCTCGAGATTCTGCCACCGTCACTTCCGTTGGCTCCGCCTTAGGCCGTGGGTGGCAACATAAAGTGAAGGAGGAGTATCTTTTTTCATTTTTTCTACTTAAAGCATTCAATTTAGGATGACCGGAAGAAAATGGCAGGTTTGTTTTGGAAAAATACTTTTCTGTAGAAGGCTTGATTATTGGAAGGTGAAACAATGTATTGCTACTTAGCAACATTATGTTTAATTAAACTTTTCGAAAGAAGACTGCTACAGAAACTTATATTATGTATGAGAGTATGGATGTATTGTACTTATATCAATATTTTGATGCAACTCTTACCTAATATTGTACTACTCCGTATACTATAGGGAATGCTTTCTAGACACTTGTCACACTACGAGATAAAACTTGATAAGTCTGACATTTTTTAATATCTTATTATCTATGTCTCATTATATTAGTTTTATTTTATTACTTTATACTCGAAATAACTTATATATTTTCTAACTTTCAACTTTACTAATAAATATTAACTATGATTTTATATTATAATATAATTTAAAAATATTATTAAAATATAGTGCGTTGTGTGTGAAATCATGAAAAAGTATTTAAATACGTGATATGCATAAGTCACTTTAATTTAGTAAGGATTGCTGCAATGCATACCACGAGCATGCTTAATTAATGTGCCCACGAATGACGTGATAGTATTAAAAATAAAGAAATTAATATAAATGTATACCATAAAAACTAAATTCTACTAAAAAATTCAATTATAAATAAAAAAAAAAAATAATTATGAACGTAGCACTACCACATCAGCGTTAAACACATCAAGTGTATGCACGATAGGTAGGGGAGCATTTATGTTAATTCGGGGTTAGGCCATTAGGGGAATGGAATAGAGTGCTAAAATACTCATGTTTTTTGCTTAATTAATTTGCGCCCACAAGCTAGTTTCCTCTCCGAGTCTTTGTTACCACACATTTATATTGATGATAGTAGTATGCTAGTATTTGGGCCACCTTAATTTTTGTTAGTAATATATTTTCAGACTACGAGCTATATTATATGAGAAGCACACATACCTAAATTTTGCCCCATCTATTATGAAACGTTACCTATAATGTAAGTGAAAGTTAATCATAAATTTAAATAATTAAAAGATTAAAGTCCAACTTAAAATTTAATTATCAAATTACTCGAGTTTTCAAAATTATGTGATTCCAGTTTAACGAAATAATGAGTAAATGTTCAAAACTATCCGTATTTTTACAATTGTGTTATGCACTTCAAGTTTCGATGATGGAAAATAAAGGTGACAGGTCGAAGCTGAATTGAATATTAAAGAAAAAAAATGTCAAGACAATCTATCCACTGTTGAAAATTTGATCTTTTGATCGGTTATATATAATCTATATTTAATTTAATTAAATTATTGAATATCTCAATCTAATTAAAGTGCCAAACTTGAATTTAATAAAACTTTAATGCCGAAAATCTTGGAAATATATATTTTTTCCTATCTAAAATTAAAAGATTCATATGAAAATTAAACTTTTAAGGAAATTAATTACTTAATTGTCACGACCGCACTTTGCTAATCGATAGCTAAGCTTGGTAAATTCGTGACTACGGTTGGGATTAACGAATAAAATAGAAATAACAGGGGTATATTTCTAGACTTTGACTCAATTATATTATAGAAATAGACTCCAACAAACGATCATAATGGGCTGATAAAGTATGATGCTACTTGTCATGATTTTGACTTGATTTACAACCATATCGAAAAGATTCAGAAATATCAGAGTGTACGCAGCAGAATTGTGTTTAAGAATACATGTGTGACGACATGTATTACTAAGAGAATTCATCAACTATTACTACTTGCTAACTTTGACAAAAGCACCACAGGTCACTCTCCCTTCATCATGCTCAACCTGCACATCAAAAATAATGTACATGGCGTAGACACATGCCCAAAATATTTTATTGTCAAACCATTCATAGTGAAGCATAGGGTTTTAGTCTCTGATGCACGAATTCTTCAAAAAACGAGACAGTGCAGTATCCGACACGCCCAGGGTGCGGGTGCGGGTGCGATTCACGTCGAATTCGCACCCGATACGCCACCTGGCGTATCCGAATATAATATAATATAAATAATTTCGGATACGCAATCCTCCCAACAGGATTCGCGTATCCGGTCTTGATGGGGTTACATTTAATATAACTTCTATTTTTCAGGGACCTTTTTACAAAAATTAAAGATATTTTATTAAAGTAAAAAAGAATGCATTAATTGTGATTATTTAATTTCTAATCTATCTTTTTGTATTAGATTGTTAATCTATCTTTTGATGAACCTATATTGGAGGTTATTTAATTGTGATTTGGAACTTTGTTTTATTTGAATTGTTGTTACATTGTCTTTATTATATTACATTGTTGAAAAAGTTATATATATTAAGTTATGATTTTATTTTTCAAAATTTTATGTATTGTATATGCATTATATAATAAAAATAAAAAATAATAAATTAAAATAAATAGACGTATCCATGACGAATCGCACCCTAAATTTTTAAAAAATATGTATCCCCGTATCCGAATCGTACAGTTATCTTAAAAGCGACTGCAGTCTAGGTTCTGTAGTATTCTACCATATCTGGAAACATGAGTACCGAGAAGGGGGCCACCTTCCACGGCACCTGACTAGCCAACTACCTTTGAGCGTAGTCACACAGTGTACACTAGTCCAAGCATGATATCTAATCACGCAAGGACCCGAATTCGATTAACACAACCAACTCAGATAGGTATCATAAAAAAACTGAAAATACTTATGGCATGACAACACTTTAAAAAGAGCTCCTGATCTAATAAAACATGCTTTGTTTTATAGAAAGCCCACCCCATGGTTTTTTCGACTGCTACGAGACTTGATCTCTGCTTCTGCTACTGTCCCTCCTTTGTGTGACCTTCGATTAAAATCGAGATAAGATTCGTGTTCAAACAAATGAAATCTTATCTAAGATTTTAGTTTTTAATGTGATTGGAGGTTATTCTAAATCCAGTAACGTTGTAACTGTTATATAAGCTCGAGTTATAAATCCTGTTATGCGAACGGTTCAGGTGAATTTTTATTAATAAATCAACTTGATTTATTATTGAACTCGATTAATTCTATCTGCGTATTTGATTAATTAATCAACTACGATTAATTATTAAATCATGATTAATTAACTTATTATCATAAATTAATAATCTACTTAAGAATTTCCAAGTCTTAATCTCTTAATAAATCATTCTTTGATTTATCGTTAAACTAGGCTAATTTCTGCTTGAATAAGTGTAATTGATTAGCTAAATCAATTATTCTAAATTAGTAATTCTTGGTTAATTAACTTATCTGCAGTTAATTATTGAGATCGCGAAAACAATTCCTTACGAATTATTAAGGTTTAATTATGGATCGAGTATAACTTAATTTGTGATATCTAGATCACAATTAATTAATTAGGGATTGAGCTTATAAATTTAATTGAATCAACAATGGATCTGGCCCATTAATCTGACACAGATCGGCCCACTAGAGAAAAGAATTCTCGGCCCACCTACCGGTCCAGCCCAGTTTCTGGCTCGAGCCCGGCTCGTCTTATTAGGACCCGGCCCGCGGCCCGGCCCGGATAGAATCAAAATCAGCCGCCATCTCTCTCTCACTGTCAATCCGACCCTAACGTTCTCACACTCTGTGATTTCTTCTCTCCCGCAACCTTCAGCCCTCGCACCTCCATCCCCGGTCGTCTTCTCCGGCGACCGTTGTTGTCGCCGGCTTCACCCTCTCTTCTCTCGTACGCCTCCATTTCTCTCCCTCTCTGTTCCTGATTAGATTGCCCCAATCGAAAACCCTAATTCGATTTTTGGGGATACTTAATCCGATCGATTTTGGCGAGAGACACCGGTTCCGACTTCTGGATGGAGCTCTGTCGCCGCGGTGAGCTCTGGCCTTCGCCGGGCGTTTGTTTCTGGACTGAGGGCCCTCCGGTGCAGCTCCCGCGACTGTGGCGAGCTCCTTTCTAAGTCGGGGAACATTCGACGCCGGCAATTCTTTCCTTGCCGTTTTTCATTCTATTTATTTTTGTTGTTTTTTTGTTTTTTTTTTTTTTTGTTTTCGACTATTCAGCTCAGTATTAAAGTTTAATTCGGATTCTCTCCTCCTCTATCTCTGTTTGCAGGTTCGGCAATGAGACGACGGGACGCCGCTCGCCGCTGCTCGCTTCTCCTCCGGCCAGCTTCTTGCCGTCGGGGCCTCGTGCCTCGACGGAGGTTCGACTCTCTAACTTCTCTACGTTTCCCTTACTCTTTTGTATCTTTCGAATTCTTAATCTTTAGAAATCTGTGTGTATGTTTACTGTTTTTAAGGCTTGGCATAGGTTTGGGTTTTTGAGTTGAGAAAGTGTTCTTTTGCTTATTTAGTGGCTGTAGAGTTGGGGAGTGTGTGAGCATGCTAGGAGGTTTATTCATGAACTATTTTATTGATCAAGGAACTTAAACTTTAATAGCATAATTAACATGCTTGATTTAGCTTGTTTGCTCTAGTTCAAAAACTGCAAAGTGAAAGTGAAAGCATGCTAATCTCTTCTTAAGAGTTGGGTGTTTGGCTAATACCTTGAAGAAGAGAGCTGTGGTGGCTTGCTTCACCCTCCTCTCTTCCTAGCTACTTCTTCCTTCTTCACTCCTTTCTCAGATTTCTCTCAATTATTCTAAGTGTTGTGTTGGAATGGTGTGGATTGAATGAGGGAAGAAGAGTGTGTATATATAGGTCGTTGGAGTTCTTGGTTTAGCAAGGGAAAGTTGACTTAAAGGAAGGGATTGTAGTGCACCAAGGCAGCCTATTCTCGTACTACTTTTGTTTTTTGCTTGGGGGATTGTCTGCAGGTTGCTTTTGTTCTTTTGTTAAAACTTGTCTGCAGTTTTTATTAGTTCTTGTTTCATTGTGCAGACTTTGAATCTCTAATCCTTTTGTTTTGTTTACAGGAAGCTGCTACTGTAGCTGGTCTCTTGAAGAAAGGAAAAGAAAGCGCTGGTTTCCTTCCCGTTTTAGGAGGTTAGGATTTTATTTGGTTTGTTCTTTTGCTACAGATTTTGAATCTCTAATCCGTTTGTTTTATTTGCAGGTTTAAGACTTGATGCTGGGCTGTTTCTGCAGCCACGACTCAGCTCCCAAGAGCTGATTCCATTCCTAAATTAGAAGCTAGGAGTTTGGCTGTTAGTATGCTATTGTACTCTTGTAGCAATTTCCTCTCTTTTAACAGCATTGTAAGGCTGTAATAGGAGATTTGATGAGATTTGGGATTGGAATTCTGCCCACTTGTATAACACGCGACTCTTTCTTTTATTAATAGATAATTTGGAATCTAGCTATTTTCTTGTGGTTTCTTTGATTAACTTATTTAGTTACGGATTCTACTTGGCTCGACCCAAGTTGTTGCTAATTGGGCTTCGACCCATTTTATTTAAGTGGGCTCTACCCGATTCAATTTATCAATTGGGCGGCCTTGGCCCAATCGCTACATGGTGGTGATCGAGTAATTAATTCGTAATCGGAGTATCTTTACTAGATCAATACTTAACTGAGAATGATCGACGACTATTTCATACTCGAGCAACCTTTAACTCGATTAACACTTAGTTATAAAGAGGTTATTAAGCAACTGCTTATTTAATTGGTTACTCGTCGTTAATAAGTTGTAGAAGTCGAGTCGCTACTCGATTCTATAATCTTTAAGTTACTAGATGTTTTAATATTAACTTGGTGTAGTTCATTAATTGTTACCCTATACGCTTATAACGGCTAACTAGTAATTAACCTTATTTAATTTTAGGTAGGGAGAAAATAAAAGTGGCTTCTACAAAATAAATTCAGATAATAGATGGAGCCGATCGATTTCATTCTTGTGATTAATATATTTAAACATAGAAAATAGTGCAGAACCATCGAAACTGCAAACAAGACATATAGCACATTTTTTTTCATTTCATTATTATTATTTTTTTAACGGACTTCATTAATTTATTTAATCTGTGTGAAGGGATGGTAATAGGCTGGATCTTATTTGGTCCAGATCCAGATCTATAATTTTATAGTATATTTAATCTAGATTCGATCCAGATCCATTGAATTCAAAAAAATAAGATCCAAGTCCAGATTCAATGGATTCACAGGTCTACAGTCAGTCCACGTCTTTTACCCATATCATAAATTTTTGAAATGAATTTTTTTTAATAATAATTTTCTATTTTTCTACAACCAAAAAAAGACTAATTAAATCATAAAAAAAATTACAATAATTCAAAACGAGTTATAATATGATATTAAAGGAAAATTAAAAAGAGAGTACTAAAATTTAGGGTTACGATATAGTTATGAATTCAAATTATTCTAAAAAGAAAATTAAAAATAATATAATAATTAAAATAATAATATATTATATATATGAGTGTATTTACGGGCCGGATTTGGATTTTAGAATTTCAAATCTATATCCAGATCCAAAAATTTAGTATAACATCCGGATTCGATCCAGATCCAACGGATTCAAATTTTTGAAAGTCCAGATCCTAAAATATCAATCTGAACCAGTGGATCTGGACCTGGACCGGGTTCGAGATCCACTGACATCCCTATCTGTATGTATGTAAAAATGCGTGTTGGTCAATCATATGCATCCAATTTTTTATTTTATTTTATTTTTTAATTATTTTTTGAACATAATCAACTGAAATTTGAAGCAGTGCCACAGAGGACTTCACCTCGGGATCTTTAGTCCTGAAACTTAACCCCTACCGCTAGGCCAACACACGCACACGCATCCAAAATATTTGTATACTATGAAGAAGTTTTACTTTTACTTTAATCAGGTTAGGCCACTTGGATAAGATTAAGGCAAATTAATCTAATTAAATATACAATTTCTGCTGAATTATATAGCCTTATTGTGTAGCCTGCACTATTTCCAGATCTACTGAATTAAGATATTATTACATGTAATTATATATGTTTATATGTGGATAGTAATATACTAGTATTTGGACCACCTAAATTTTTGTATGAATTGTATTTTGTGCTATTTCCTACGTAGTATTTTTTTTTTCTTCATTCATATAATTAATTTATCCCCGAAAGCTATCTAGGAATTTCTCTTGATCTTTTTTTATTTTCAAGTAATTCTGTAAATTCATTCATTTTTTATTATTGTATTATTTTTGTGTGGAAGGCAGACAAGTGAATCGAATACCTAGTCTCCTATGCTACACCATAGAGATCATCTCCCCAACGGCCAAACCACCAGAAGTTTAAAGATTTGTAGGCAGTGATCGCTAGAATATTAAGATCTTTTATTGAACTCGAATATAAAATATTTAGGAACCAGTCTGAACTGTTGATTTTCTCAAGATCAGTGGTTGACGTGCTAGAGAGTATGATTGTAATACATAATAAACATGATTTGTAAAAAATCATAATTTTATATTGAAATAAATACAATTGCAAAAAAAGAAAGAAAAAAAAAAAGCATAATTTTATACTATCCCGTACCGACTGTTTATGCCTCATTCTATTAATTTAATTATTTCAAAATGAATATATACGGGACATAAACAGCCGGTACAGAGGGAGTATATATACTAGTTTGAATACACATATAAATAAGAGTTTTCTCACGGTAAGAATGATTCTCGCAGGAACCGTTCAAAAACATATGTATACAAGAAAATTGAAAAAAAGAAAAAGAAAAAGAAACACAACATTTTCATATGCGGCAAGACAACAACCAAACACCATGGCATCGATCGAGCCGTTGTGGACCAAATATTTTCAATTTAAAGTATCCAAACATACAAAAATAAATGAAACCCTAAATAAAGCCAAAATATATTCCTACTACTTGAGCTCTTCTTTAATCCCATGCAAACGGTTTTTCAAATCACGTACAAATCGATCAAAGTTTCTCTCCGATGATCCTTCTTTTTCCAACACCGCACTTCTCACTATCTCCCTCACCTTCTTCACCTCTTGCTTCAACTCATCACCTCTTTTACCCTCCATTAAATCGACGATCTTTCTAGAAACTTCCTCTCTCGTAACTTTCCCTCCATTGCAAAGATCTATCCCAATCCTCCAATCCTCGACGACCAGCCTCCTATTAGTGGGCTGGTCCACGCAAAACGGGTGGCAGAGCATGGGGACCCCACTCCACATGCTCTCGAGAGTCGAGTTCCATCCACAGTGGGTTAGAAACCCCCCGACCGCGGGGCTCGACAGGACGGCCTTCTGGTCGCACCACGGCACCACGAGCCCCCGGCCCGCCACGTCATCGAGGAATCCCTTTGGGAGGACGGACCCCTTGTCCTCGACCTTGAGGACCCACAAGAAGTTGACTCGGGTCGAGAGAAGGGCATGGGCCGTCTCTCCGATTTTTTCTTCGTCGTTGAACTCGAAGATGCTGCCGAGGGAGATGTAGAGGACGGAGGCCGGAGGCTTGGACTCGAGCCAGGCGGAGAAGTCGGAGCCGCGGCCGCGGAGGGGGGTGTTCTTGGCGGAGGAGCTGATGGGGCCCACGGCGTAGGTCGGGCGGCGTTGGCGGAGGGCTGAGAGGCAGTTCGGCTCGAGCTCTTCGACGGTGTTGCAGAGTACGAAATCGGCCTTCTTCACTTGCTCGAACGCCATTTCACTAATCTTGGAAAGGATAGGCATTGCATTAGGGTGTTGTACGTTGGACATTAGGTCGTTTGTACTTATCGATTTCACACCGGGTATGTAGTTTATGTGGTCCGCGCTGCTGCCTGAAATTAATTATGTGAAAAAAAATATATATATATATGTACAGTGAATTAGTTCTAAGATCTGAAGATGAATTTTTTTTTTTAATTTTCTTTTCTTCAATTTCAATGTAATACCTCCTCCGGACAGTGCACTCTTTTTTTTTTTGGAACCCTTCTCCAGATTATACATTTTCCATTTTTGTACACTACACTACACTTTTTATGATTTGACACTACTATTTCCATTTCTTTACAAAAAAAATACATTATTTAACCCACTTTATTATTAAAATGGACCCCTTTTTCACACTTTAATTGGACCTCACTTTTCACTTACATCACTTTCAACTAATATTTATTTTAAAATCCGTGTCGGACAAACATGCATGTCTGCCACATCAGAGTATGATTTAGTTTAATTTTACATTAATTTTACGAGGCTTCATTACTTCAATCATAGTTTTATGATTATCTTTTTTAGCATTTTATTTTATTTTTAATTAATAAAACTAAAATTTAATGCTAAAAAGAATAAATAAAGTCAAAATTAGACAGAATCATTGAGAAAAAAATAAAAGGAAAACAAATGAATAGAGTAGGTTTAATATACGGTTGGTATAAACTATGGTTGGGGAATAGAGGAGCCCATATGAACTTGGTGATGAGATTTAGTATATTTTTCTGCTTCTCGCTATTGAATTAGTAGTTTTTTAATACTACCTCCCTCCCATGTAAATGGTTGTATGCAGATGCTAAGAAACATGCATTATAGTAATGAGGAGCTAGCCAAACCGTTTACAAAGGAGGAAATCAAGCGAGCCTTGAACCAGATGCATCCTTCAAAAGCCCCTGGGCCAGATGGTATGACTCCTTTCTTCTTTCAAAATTTTTGGAATTTTGTGGGTAATGATTTGTCTAATACTGCTCTTCAAATCTTGAATGAGAGGGCTGATCCTTCCTCGCTAAACACCACTCATATTGTGTTAATCCCTAAAGTGAAAAATCCAGAGTCTCCTAAGGATTTTCGTCCTATTAGTTTATGTAATGTGATTTTTCGTGTCATCACTAAGTGTCTTGCAAATAGATTAAAATTCATTCTTCATCATATAATTTCTCCAAACCAGAGTGCTTTCATTCCTAATAGAGTTATCACCGATAATGTTATGACGGCGTTTGAGTTATTCCATTCAATGAATAATAAAAAGAAAGGTCGGGTGGGTCATATTGCTATGAAACTTGATATGAGTAAGGCGTATGATAGGGTTGAGTGGGATTTTCTTAGAAAAGTGATGTTAAAATTAGGTTTTTGGGAGGGTTGGGTGGATCTTATAATGAGATGTGTTACTTCTGTTTCATATTCGGTGCTGCTTAATGGACGTCCTTCAGAAACTTTTCAGCCGGAAAGGGGTCTTCGGCAATGAGATCCTCTTTCTCCGTACTTATTTTTACTTTGTGCAGATGTCTTCTCAACCTTATTACACAATGCTGAACGGAGTGGGAGGATACATGATTTTAAGGTTAGGAGGAGTGCGCCGGCCATATCACATCTTTTCTTCGCCGACGATAGTATTCTCTTCTTCAGAGCTAACCAGCGGGAAATGGATGAGGTCCAGCGGATCATCAGTACATATGAGAAAGCATCTGGACAAAGAATTAATTTGGAGAAAACTGAAGTGAGTGCTAGTGGAAACGTCCTAGAGGATGTCTTGTCTAATCTTTGCAGCAGGCTTGGTGCTCAACGGGTGAATCAGCTTCCTAAATATCTTGGTCTACCTACGAATATAGGTCGATCTAAGAAGGAAGTGTTCTCAGCTATTGTGGAAAGGGTGGATCAAAAATGCAAAACTTGGAAGGTACAAACACTTTCAAAGGCAGGTAGAGAGACTATGTTAAAAGCTGTGATTCAAGCTATACCCACCTACACTATGAATTGTTTTTTGCTCCCTAATGATTCTCTGCATGCGATTGAGATGAGCATTGCTAAGTTTTATTGGGGAGCGAAAGAAGGGAAATCAAAAATTCATTGGGTGGGTTGGCAAGGAATGACGAGGAGGAAGGAGGAAGGAGGGCTGGGTTTTAAAGAGCTTAAGTGTTTCAATTTAGCTATGTTGGCCAAGCAGTGGTGGCGTCTACACGAAAACCAAAACACTTTTATATTTCAGATTTTGAAAGCTAAATATTTCCCAAAAAAAGATTTGGAAGAGGCAACTCTTGGCCCACAACCAAGTTACCTCTGGAGAAGTATAATGCAATCTAAAGTTATTATTGAGGAAGGATTGGCTTGGTGTGTGGGAAATGGTTTTAATATAAGGGCTACAAAAGATAGATGGATTGGAGCACCATATCCGGAACGAGTCGGAGCAACATCTAATCTCGTTGATAACAATCTGAAGGTGGCAGATCTCATTGATCATGAGCTTGGGAAATGGAGAGAAGACGTGGTACGGCAAATGTTTCCAGAAAAGGCCGATAATATTTTAGCCACACCTTTGTGTCCAAGATTGCCGCCGGATCGCAGAGTGTGGGGATTTACTAATCATGGACGCTTCACGGTTAGCTCTGCTTACAGGCTTGCAGTGTCCATTTTTTCGGCTAATCATGGTCCAGTAGAAGACTCGAACCATTGGAGCCAATTCTGGAAGTTGAAGGTCAGCCCCAAAATGAGAAATTTTGCTTGGCAAGCTTGCAATGAGGGGTTACCAACGATGTCCAATCTGAATAGGCGGGGGATGAACGTGGATTCAACGTGCCGCTTGTGCTTGGAAGCTGTGGAGGACCAATCTCATCTTTTCTTTCAGTGCCCAAAAACCTCTTTCGTTTGGAAATTGTGTGCGCTGAAAGTGCAGGATATTGCTTCCCTGGGGTCCTTCTGAAATTTCTTATGGGCCTCGATGAATAAATTCTCAAAGGAGTATGTGGAGTTGGCGGTGGTGGTGGCTTGGAATATCTGGATCACACGCAACAAGGTCTATTATGATGACGGAATATGGGAAGAAGATGTTGTGCTTCAACGCATACAGAGGAGCTGGCAGGAGCTAGTGTCCATCGCCGATAAGAAGATCAAAAGGATGGTTCGTGCCGAAATAACAGAGTTGGTTTGGAATCCACCGGACAGAGGATGGTTCAAACTTGAATCTGACGTAGCGGTGGTATCCGCGTGTCAAATTGGTATGGGCTTTGTGGTGAGAGACGAGGATAGGCGAGTGATACTTGCAGCAAGAGAGGAGATGGCAGCAGCAGGAAGTAGCACAATGCTTGAAGGTTTGGCGTTACGTTTTGCTATTTCAACGCTCGTTAGCCGACATATCACTAAGGTTGAGGTGTACAGCGATAATCAGGGGCTGATTCAAAAGATTCTTGGTGAAATACAACCTAACGAATACGAGAAATCAATCACTGAAGATATTAAGAGCTTAGCTATGATGTTTGATGGTATTAAGTTTACCTATATTAGCAGAGAGTTGAATATGGCAGCCCATTTTATGGCGAAGGGACCTAGTGGTTTATTCTGTAATGAGGTCCCTCCTCATATTGCTTATGTTGTGTAATCGTTTCTACTTATGATCGAATGAATGAATGGTTTTTTACCCTAAAAAAAAAATCAATATGGGAAAAAAATAAAATTTTGAGAGTATCCTTACCAAATTAAATATATAAAATATAATACTCCCTCCATTTCGCTTAACTTGGCTCATTTGAATAGTGGCTTTTCTGGCACGCTTTTTCACGCTTCTTGATGATGGGTTTTAAAATGGATTTTTGAAGAATTATTTTTTTTACGGGATACTACGACAGTCGTAGTATCCCGTAAAAAAAATAATTCTTCAAAAATCTATTTTTAAACCCATTATCAAGAAGCGTGGAAAACCGTGCCAGCACAAGCCAAAAAGTTTTGAGCCAAGTTAAGCGAAATGGAGGGAGTATATATATATAAAATATAATTAATTATGGTAGGTCAGAATGGTATATTGTGTTATTTAAGAAAATGCTGAATGACAAATGAAGCAAAATCATGATTGGAATAGAGGAGCCATAGTCAAGGCTGATGTGGCATGGTTGAATTTATTTTTAGGAGATATATTTATGATAATTTTCCTTAAACATATCAATCTATCATTGTCACGTCTAATCTAATGTCCTTACAATAAATTGACAATCCAGCTTGTGCAAATATATTTTTGCACGTAATATATGCTATTTTACACCCCCTTCATTCCCAAAATTAGTGTGGAAAATCTTTTTGTACGCATCTACGTGTGCTAAAAAATACTATATGTTAAGATAAAATTTTAATCTCACTTGATATATTATCTTATTCTATTAATATAGTATACATTAGTTAGATTAAGTGTGACTCAAATTTTATCTTAACATCTTTTTTCAACATATAAAAATACGGGCAAAAAGATTTCCCACTCTAATTTGGAAAGGTAGGGAGTGTTACTATCGTTGAATGTTACACGCCAAACTGAGTCTATTACTATTATATTGCATGTTTTTGTTTCTTTGGAGTAGCTTTAGTCTATTATTACTACTCTATATATACTAGTATCTTTTATTTAAATTATCAAAAATCCAGACCCACGCAATTTACACGAAAATCCTAGTAAAAATGTAACCATCACTTTCTCGGTGGCCACTACTTATTTATTAAAGGCCATTATCACCATAGTAAAGTGGGATTCAGTGCCTGTGCGTTTCCTTGGAAGTGTCTTAAAAGTCATTTGTCATGCAGTATAAAGCATGACCAAGACTATTTCCTCAAAAGAAAAAAAGAAAAAGAAAAAAAGAAGTGTGCACGAAACATTTTTTTTCTTCTTTTGTAAAGCATATACTCCTTTGTTTATTAAGAGATCCTAATACTGTAGTAAAAAATTTATATCTCTATTTAAGTGTTCTATATATCATTTTTATGCAAAAAGTATGCCATATTTTCGATTTTACCCTTAAAAAGGTTTTTTTTTTTTTTTTTTTTTACCCTTCAAAAGGTTTTCTTTTCCAATTTTCTATACAATCAAATATTCATATTTTGAAGCTATAGACACTTATTAGGAGTCAGAGGGAGCATTAAGTAGAGATGTACTACAATAACATATTTGAAAAGCCCCACCAATAAATTTCATTTAAGAAAAAATTCCCAATAATAAATAGAGGTTCTTGATTGCTGGTAATACAAGTCAAACTTTTCGTCTTTTCTTCAATAATGCCCACATTTTTATAATCTGACATGACAATCAAATTTGAATTCTTCTCCTGAGTCACGGATATCGAGCGATCGAATACAGTATTGTACTAATTAAAATTGGAGATAATTTTTTTTTTAAATGAATAAAGATAATTTTAGATTGTTTGTGGCTTGAGTTAGAGCAATCAATCAATAAGGGAGATAATTAATGTCTAA
The DNA here is from genome assembly GCA_001642375.2 of Mentha longifolia. NCBI lineage: Eukaryota > Viridiplantae > Streptophyta > Magnoliopsida > Lamiales > Lamiaceae > Mentha > Mentha longifolia. The sequence continues at coordinate 5,874,623 of CM038110.1, read as the reverse complement.
ATGTGTAACCAAAATTAAAATAAGATAAGATAATCGGAAACCACTTTATTTGGGATATTGAGAAGCAAATCGCACATAACTCCCGTATTTATTAAATTAAAATGTTAGTTAAAATAAATTAGAATAATTAATTTAGAATATACTTACCGAACAACATGCATTAATTTGTACAATAGTTATGCTCCAACATTTTCCTTGTTCACTCGTATATCTCCACTCAATTTCGATTTTAATCATAAGTAAAAATAATTATAAGTTGTAGATTTCTCAAATTTTTGATACGAATGCATTAGTGAAATTTATCAACAATTAATGATGAAAAGGAAGAAGAAGAAGAAAAACAATACCTTTATAAGGGTAATGGCCATTTCGTCGAAGGAGATCCAAATTATCTCCTATATTGAAAACCAAAGCCGGTGCCGTCCAAAACGAGACATTCACGAGCCCGTGTTTCGTCGCGATCTCCGCAGGCCACGTGTACAGCGTGTCGGCGACGAGAAAGAATTCCGTCGCCGTTTCGCCGGGACCTTTGACGGTCCCGACGAACTCGTCGACGCGAGCGGGAAAATCAGCAATCATGCTCTCCCAGTACTCCTCGAAATTTAAATCCCTGTTGAATTCCTTCGAGAACCCGTCCGAAATGGCGGCGAAGCGTACGCCGCCATTTCGAGATTCAGTTTGGTGGGACCGGAGGAATTCCGGCAGGACGAAAGTGACGGCGAAGCCGCCGGAGGCGAGTTTCTCGGCGAGATTGATGGTGGGAGTTATGTGGCCTTGATAAGGATATGGAAACACGAGAGCATGCGCCTTTGGATTATTACTTTCGGACATTTTTTTTTCTCTTCTTTTTGAAAATTTCAAGGTTGCGTTACCGAATTTTATGTTGGAATTTTGAATAATATATAATATATTGAATAATGCAATTAAAAGACTAGCGAGGATGGTTACGTCCACGTTCCCATGAGACATGGTCTAGTATCTACCTTTTCGTTCGATTTTTTCATACAAGTAACTAATTTATTGGTATTATATTATTTCCTCCGTCCCCTAATAAAAGTTTCTACTTGAAAAAACACTCAAATCAAGTGAACATGTAAATCTACTTAATTTGCCCCTAATTATTATATAGAAAAGTTAGAAAGTAAATTATTTGTAATGATTATAGGGTCAATATGGTAGTTTGTATTATTTTTTATCTAGAAACATGTGATAGGACACTTAATTGGGGACAAAAATTTTAAAGGGTCAGAACACTTATTAGGGGACGGAAGGAGTATCATACTATGAGTAAATTTATCATGAGTATATATATATATATATATATATATATATATATATATATATATATATATATATGTATAGGTGAGAGATTAAATACAAATTACTAGATTTTATGTAAAAAAATGAGGAATGGTTTGCACTATTGACCACCGTGGGATGTGCAATACATTTTAAGTGGTGCATCAAAACTATACTAAGAATGCATTATGATGATCGATACATTAATTGTAATAGTTTCTCCCCTACTTTATGGTACACGATGCATTATAGTTATACATGATGTACATTATAGTTAACCATAAGTTGTATCATTATTTAATTTTTTACGAAAAACTATTTTTTTTATGAAATAAATTGTTAAAATATTTCGCACTTTAAAGTATCTATAAGAAACTTCTTCATTTGGTATCATAAAATATTGTAATATTAATATTACTATATTAGTTTATAAATTATATAGTCTAGTTAGCTAGTAAGATTACTGAAAATAAAACAATTCATGTATACCATTAAAGATAGTAAAATTCATTATAACAATTTCATTGATATTATAAAATATGTCGTGACCAAAATTATAAAATCATATATACGGTACGTATAATATATTAAAAAAAATGTAATACTAAATTGTAGTACATGACTAGACGCTAGAATCAACTATAAATAAAAAGGAAGAAGATTTGGCGGTGGCTTCGTTGTCGGTCATTATTGTCGAAGATGACAAATTTAGCCTCAAAATCAGGCGGTACTCAACCCTCCAATTAATGCAAAATTTCTTGGTCCTGAAAATTTTGTTTTGGAGTTGATAATTTATTATTATTATTATTATTATTATTATTATTATTATTGTTGTTATTATTGTTATTGTTATTATTTTTATTTATTATTATTATTTTTTAATTTGGAGTTGATAAAATGTAAATGGTCTTAAAGGGATGATTCTATATACATAAAGGAACAATATGGTGAAACTACGATCTAGATAATACTCTTATGATTTATTTTGGACACGAGAATTAAAAAAAATGTAAAAATTTGGAGGATCCTCATTTTATGAAGAACTAATTTTCACCTAAAAAGAAAACAAACATTTTGAATCAGACAAGAAGAAAAGGGATTTTTTTTATTTTTATTGAATGAGACCATTAGAATAGTTTATAGGAAATTATGGAATATATAATACTTGTTCGATCTCATAGATAATGTCTCGTTTCTTTTGACAATAATTTTATAGTCTCTTTGTCTCATAGGCTTGGGCACGAGAATGAAGGAAAGTTGTAATCTTTCCCAGTTATGAATAGTATATAAGTATTATATTATTCATAACTGGAATAGTATTACACAGTTCCTTAATTCTCGTACCCAAGTTTATGAAACGAATAGAGTATGAAATTATTCCTAAATGCGTGATTTGGGTTAACACTATAGCATAATTTACGGAATGATATCATATCCCAACTTTGATATCTTAAATTTTCAACTGTCTCAATCTTAATTCTATTCTTTTTCTAAGTTATTTTTTGTCCCCTTCAACTTCATTATGTTACAATTTATAAGGTTCGTTTAATCGAATCAGGGAGCCTTTATTAAGCGGGACAGTGGTGGATCGACTAATTCTATTCAACTTATTTTTTTTATGTTAATGATCTTTATTATATATCTTAGCAAAACCGCAACTAGCTAGATGGTGCAGTTAAATCCTTCGGACAAGAACAACTTCACGTGGCAGAAACGGAGAGCGTTGTTTTCGTGAGCTTATTAATATTAACGCGTGAGAATATGATGCACTAATATATGTCATATACTCCACAAAAGAGCGTCTTATTATAAATTTATAACGGATAACAGAAAATTCATGAGTGTCCTATATATATAATGGGAATTAATTTTGTTATAGTGTTATAACCTAGCTAGCTAGATTTTGCTCTCGAGCTATTAATTACATACTTTATCAAGCCTGGTATATGAATTTCTTGAAAATATTTTTTCCAGTCGATACTTGTGTTGTCCACTTCAAAGTTAAGCCTCTCCTCTTTTGACATTTCTTCAAACAATTTCTGAGTGTTTCCTGCATGGAAACTACGTACACAACATAATTTTAAGTTAATATAGATCCCAAAGTACAACAACAATATTCTTATTGCGACTAAGTTATATTTCCCGTTGATTTATGAACTAAAATCTGCATTTTTCCTTTTATGAATGAATATATCTTACATATAATCATTGAAATAAATAATGTAGCTGAAAGAAGAGAAGAATTATGGATCGAAATTAGTGACTAAAGAATTAATTAATTATTGGATTAGTTTATTTTTTAATTAGGGAATAATTAGGCTTAATTATTGACTAATATTTTGCCAAAAATAAAAATGTGTCAAAATGAATAGGACAACCTAAAAAGGAAATTGTTTCAAGATAAAGGAGACAGATGCGGTATAAAAAATGCAAAATCTCTAGATTGCGACAAGAATATATTAATAACCTTTTTTTTTTTTTTCAATCCACTTATTAGCACTAGAGTTATATATATACTAAAACGGTATATATATAATAAACGAATGTGTTAATCGAAATATGTACCTTGCTTTGAAGAATGCCATGAATTCATACATCTTGCAAAGTTGCTCAGCATATCCAACTATGGCATTACACTTTTTAGTCCTCTTTCTATCTTCACCAACTTCGCATAGCCGCCATATTTCCTCTCTTGTGAATTTGGAGAATTCCTCAAAATTGTCAAAACATTTGACTCTTTTGATATTTGCACCTTCGGCTAAAGGTGACGTTTTAAAGTAATGATAAAGAAATTCCATAAAATCGAATATTGTTAGAGGTTTCAAATGACTCGATGTAACATGGTATACAATGGGCTGCGGTGTATCAATATTTCCATGCTTTGCAATAGCGACAACCGTTGCATTCGCTACCAAATCCACCGGTATCTAATAACATGAAATTACACATTCAAAATTAATTCTACTATAGCGAAAACAAAAATAGACATGTAGGGTGTGCTCTTTTTTTATGGAAATGAAATGAAAAGAAATACATTATGTGATACAATTTTATTTTTTTTTTAATCATTTTCTTATTCTTTCATTTTATTTTTCTTTTCCATCTCAGAGAACTCAACCCAAGTGACTTACGACATCCAAAGATGCTTGAGGGTTGGCACTAAAAGCAGGGAGCAGTCCTTTCCCATAACTAATTATCACTGGATCACACATCCTATCATGTATGCAACAAATTAATTCATGATCACAATGTGTACTTGATTGTTAAGAGAAGGAAATTCAAGTTATTAATGGTAAAAAAAGATAAATTAAATTAAATTAAATTAAAGGAGTACAATTGTACCTTGTTCCTTGTATCCAACCAGGGACAGGTTCATTATAGCAGCTCTCTATAATAGAAGGCCTAATTATAAGAAGGGGAATATCACCTCTAATTTCATTTATAACCATCTCACCCATAGCCTTACTTAGTTGATATGTAGTACTCCATCCAAATACTTCAGCTCTGTTACATAATATCATTGAAAAATAAAATTCACATTCTCTAAAATATGAGAATACAGGTGAGATACTATGACCCACTTTCATTATACCGATTATGTCCTAAATTTAATATATATATTTTTAAATTTTATGCTTTTCTCTTCAATTTTGAAATATTATGATTTAGTTAATTTTACAGTTATGAAATAGGATTCATTAATTTCATTAGGGTTTATTAATATTATTATTATTATTACTATTATTATTATTATTATTATTATTATTATTATTATTATTATTATTATTATTATTATTATTATTATTATTATTATTATTAAAAAAGAGGGGATTAATAATGGTTCCTCATTACTTTTCAAGTTGATTCGAACACTTGACATCTTGATTATTAGAGGGGAAAAGTTTTACCAATTGAGTTGCGCTTCATTGTCTAAGGTTTATCATTATTTTTTAGCATTTACTTTCAGTTTTATTAGTTTAAATAGGGCTGATATATGAATCCGAAATCGGGGTATCTATTTTTTTTAATTTTATTTTTTAGTTATAAATGTGATATTTATGATTTATTTTTATTTTTATCATATACTCCCTCCATTTCATATATATTGACACCTTTCTTTTTGGCTTTTCTGGCACGCTTTTCCACGCTTCTCGATGATGGGTTTTAAAATGGATTTTTGAAGAATTCTTTCTTTTACGGGATACTAAGACTGTTGAAATATATATGAAATGGAGGGAGTACGTAATAATTATAGTGAAAATTATTATTTTGGGACACGGTTGAACAATAAAATTGGTAAGATTGGATCTTATGTCCTAATTTCAGTGTATCAACTGTGTCCAAAAATTACAAAAATTAAAGTCTTATTATCTTATTTAAAAAAATTGATTAGTCTAATTTAGCAATTTCTCATATATCCCAATATAAATTTAATTGTATGATTTTAAATTATCATAACTTATTTGTTTGTTCTCCGACTTTTGCGATACGTATATTAAATTAAAGGTATCAATAAAATATTTCACTTAAGATCTATCATAAATAAGTTTTTATGGATCTATAATATTTTAGTTTTAAAACAAATGAAATATGTATTAAAATATTAAACAATATACTTTATCCCTAAATAAGTCTTTCTAAATTATTATGTCCAAAAAATGGCTCATTATAAGTGGACTTCGAGAGTATAATATAATGAATCATAATTAACATTAATAACTAAAAAAATATACACTCTTGTTTTGGATTCATCAATAAAATTTAGCTAATAAAATTGAAAATAAATGCTAGTTTTTTTTTAACTCTATTTACTTGGATTAATAAGTTCAAAAGTTGCGACATCTATCTAACCTTTGTTGGCCGAGCTTTCTGTAATAATTTGTGGCATCACCATATTTAGGGGATGATTTGAGAATCAAACTTATCTCATCACCTACGTCAACCACAACATCATCTCCTCCCATTATCAATGGCTTTTCCATTATCATTCCTTCTTTTTCTTTATTAACATACGCTGCAAAATACAGCCAATATAGAATATATTATTATTTAATATAGCACATGATATTATCTAAATAATTGAATATGCATGCAATAAACTCATCCATGCAGATTTATAATTAAGAAACCGAAACCTACACATGATATACGTAGGCCAAGGAGTTTGATCTTGTTTGCAGAAAATTAATCATGTTATCGATGACATTGATTTTATGTTAGAGTACATTTTACATACATCGGATAATATGCAAACTAAATATCATTTTATGATGGATTAAAAATTCAAATTCTTACCCGTTGATATATGTGTGAAGAGCTGAATTTTGTTGCATGTTTTGGCAAACCTCATCACTCGTTGAGGCGCAATCACGTTTTCATCAACCAGCAAATCATACCTAATAATAATAATAATAATAATAATTAAAGTTGAAAGTAACCTCTCATCAAGGGTTGTGGAAGCTGCAGATTGGATTATTACATGTACATCTCTTCTAACTGAATCAATAAATTCTTTATCCATTCCCAAATTTGGTTTACATATATCTCCAGCAATAGGTATGAGCTTCTCCTTCACAAAAGCTCCAAAAGATTTCCCATATTTTTCTTTCAATGATGTGAACAACTCTGAGCATATTATCTGGTACAAAAAAGTAAGGGATATACTTGGGTCAGTCATGACTTACCGTGAGGCCGGCTAAAAGCTTGACACTTTTATTCGTGTAAATTAGCACTTTTCTTTATAAAGATTGTCACTTTTTAAAATTAGCACTTTTATTCGTAAAATAATTATGTTAAAGATTGACACTTTTATTCATATAGATTAACACTTTTCTATGTAAAGATTGACACTTTGACCGGACCATACTATGTGGCTGGCCTCACCCAAGTTTTTGCCAAAAAGTAATTTTATTTTTATTTTTATTTTATTTTTTTGAGAAAAAAAGAAAGTATATAATTTGTATGCAGTTAATATATAGGGATTGGATAACAAAATTAAAACCCTAATATGCAAATCTCGATCAGTGTATGGGCCTCAAATAGCAATTAGTTGAGGAAGCGAGGGTAGGGTTTCTTGAACTATATGTACATGTGAAAATTAATTACACAATTAATTAACTTATTTTCATCAATAATTACTAATGAATTATAGAATTCACCAAAATATTTTGATCTCTCTCACGTAATAAATCATGGCAAAATTAATAGTTCACGTGATTTTATTACCTTCTTTCACGTATATTAAAAAAAAGAAAGAAAGAAAAAAAAAAAAAAAAAAAACTAAGAATACTAGTTATAATTGAGTTACCTCGCTATTTAATCTATCTAATGCAGCTTCCTTGCCCTTTGCCTTTATAAGCAAGTACACTTTTCCCACGTCGGTTGATCTCAATATCTTCTCCACAATTACTGCAAAAGGAAATGCATATTAAAACAGAAAAGAGTATGAGAAAATGAAGAGGTATTTATACGTAACAAAAATAATTCGGTTATCTCTTCTATTGCTGCATCAACGGATAAATTAAATTTTCTATATACAAAAATGACTGACTTTGGAAATGTACTTCACATGTGGTGATAATAAGTTAATGCAACGGAAAAGATGCCGCATAAGAATACAATAAATGATCCTCATTGAAAATTACAATGATGCATACCTTTTCCAAGGAGGCCGGTTGCACCGGTAACAAAATATTTTTCCCTTGAAAAAAATTAAGAATCCCTATTCCTTCATCCGCATTTTCAGCTGCTGCCTCCTTGACCTCCACCGCGGGTTGGTGGCACCGGAAAGTGAAGGAGGCGTATTTTTTGCTATTTTTTTTACTTAAATTATTCAATTTAGGTTGATTGCAAGAGAAGCGCACATTTGTTTTAGTAGAATATTTTCCAAAAGAAGGTTTGATTGGAGTGTAGAATAATGAGCTACTATGAACAACCAACATTTTCTTTAGCTTTAACTAAACTTTCAAAACGTAGATTTTGATGAATGGGTGTGTTCTACTTTATTTATTTATAGCAAGATTTTTGATGAAACTTAAGTTATACCCAATACGTTTTAAGTGTGTGCACGTACACCATTTTTTTTTTTTTTTTTTGTCAAATACCTCAATCCTAGGTATAATTTGTAGGTAGCTAGTGTAAGGGAAGAGATGGTGCCAATAAAATTAATTTATGACTAATATAGTTAGGTGCTATAATGCAAAAAATTAATGAAAATAGCCTCTCTTCTTTTTCTATTTTTTTTCCTTTTCTTTTTTTCTTTCTTTTTTTTTTTTTTTCACCTATGCCTCTAACCATCATTTGACGGAATATTGTCGAAATTTGGGGACGAAATGTACAATTTTAACTTTCTAAAGATCTCTAATGTACAAATCGATGAATCCTAATATTTCGATTGTAAAGAGACCGATCCAGTACCGTCCCCTCAAAAGTTGTCATATAGTTGAACCAAATTGAAAAATTGAAAAATTTGACGCTTGTAATTATTTAATCTCTAATTTAATAGGGAATGGATACAATAAACCACATCGTTTATTGGAATCTCAAGCTACATCAATTTAAAGGCCAAAAAGTAGTATCACATTCTTGAATTATTCGATCTCGGAGGAAAATCTAGAAAACTCTTAATTTGTGTATTTAAAAACAAATGTAATCATAGTCGTACTTCATAAGGATATAAAAAAAAATTAAGGACAATTAATATATTTACCTCGAAATAACTTATATATATATATTTTTTAATTTCACCATTATTTGTACGTAAAAATGTTAAATATTATTAAATTTACTCCCTATGTCCCAAAATGTGTACATATAATTTCATTTTTTGTTCGTCTTTCAAATGTGTGCATATTTCATTTTTAGAAGTGGACACACTATAATAATTATCATTTTATACCCAAACTACACTAAATATTTACTGACTTTACCATCCATGGCCAACCATTCAACTACCAAACTATCATTATTTAATTTGACATTATATACTAAACATGAGTCAAATTGATATTCACATTTGGAGGACATAAAGAGTATCATAATAGAAGAAATTTTTATAATAAATCATTATTAAAGTATAGAGACACGGACAGTGAGACGCATCTTTGAAACTGAAACTTATCCGTAGATGATCGATGCCGAAGCTAAAGAAAGGTATGACGTTGCAACATTTTTGTTCATAAAATAATCAAAAAATGTGTGCTTGTGTTGGTCTAGCGGTATGAAGTTAATATCTTATACCAAAGGTCTCAGATTCGAATCCTCCGTGACGCAGCTTTGAAATTCCTATTAATTATGTTAAAAAAAAACAACGATAATAATTGTATCAAAATGTATTTAAATAATATGCATATAAGTCACTTTATTTTTCACCTACAAGCTACTGTCCTCTCCAGAGTATTTGTGACCACACATTTAAATGAGGATATATAGTAGTAGTATGTTAGTATTTAATTAGGTCACCTTAATTTTTGTTAGTAATTAAGATATTTCGGACTACGAGCTACATTATATGAGAAACACAAATACTTAATTTTTGGCCCATCATATCTACCTGTTTCTTTATTAACGGCTAAAGGTTACCAACAATGCAGGTCAAAACTAATTAATCATAAATTTAAATAAAGGTCAATGTGTAATTTATAATTTAATTATCAAATAATTTGATTTCAAAATTCCGCATTTCCATTTCAAACAAAATACTAATAAGTAAATGTTCACACCATAGATTGTTATTTTTACAATTGTGTTATGCACTTCAATTTTCAGGGACGGAAAATACACAAGACAGGTCCAATCTGAATTGAAAAAAAAAATAAAAAAAAATAACAAAGACAAATTACCCACTTCTTTAGCTTTCGGCGTGCTATGTGTTTTTCGTCCTTGGAAACTGAATTCAAGATCACAATTGTGAGAATATTGATGGTTTTAGGCGTTTGATTGTTATTTTATTTAGGTTGAAATAAAATTATAAAAATTCGAATATACCCAAATAATAGTTTGATAATTAAATTATAATTACCATGGAAACATATGCATTATGGATATGAGAGAGGGAGAGAGAGGTGGCTCGAGGGTGATGATGGTGGCATGAAGAGGAGAGAGAGAAGCGAGGCTCCCAAAGTACGGACATTATCGTTGGTTCAAATATAATTCTTTCTTGTGAGTACGTAGTTTTTATTATAAAAAATAATAATAATAAATAAATAAATGTATGTATGAACGAAAAATTATATATAAAGTAGATTAATTTTGGTAGGTCTGACATATTGTGTGATTTCATAGTAATATATTAGCAGATTTACACCGTTCACACTGAATTACAAAAGCCATACAAGCATAATATCTCATAGTTATTATTAGAATTGAGTTTACGCTTATAATGCCTTGTAAGAAGGGAGTGGCTTCAACATGCCTCTTCATGTGTAGATTTTAATGACCAATGGCTTTAATCGTGAATAATAAATTGAGTGATGTTATTCGGCCATAATGTGGCTGATCATATATAATTAATATTAATATGTAATAGTTCATGTATTTATGCTAAAAAAAATAGATTTTATGAAAAAATTAAAAAAAAAGGTATAATTTATGTTTGTTTAACAAATTACCCTTTAATTTATTTTACGATCTTGACTATTTTAAAGAAATTGTTGTTTTTTATTGAAGATAAAGAATATGTAATTAATGGTTAATTATATTCAAATTTAAAATTAATTAAGAACAATCTTTTAAAAATATTTAAATATTGATTATAACTTATATTTTATTATTTTTTGAATTGTGTATATTAAGAAAAATATTATTGTGTGGTCGGCTACATTATTACTGAATATCATTATTGTAATTAATTTAAAATTGATTTTTTTTTTCTCTCTCTCTTGAAATTTCTACCATAGCGTAATTCCAATGAAATTGAAACTTAAATAGCGTAGAAATTTGGGGACGCGACACAATTTCAATTTCTAGAAGATCTCTAGCATACAAATCGATAAACTCTAGTATTTCAATCGCGATATGACCAATCCAATGTCTTTCAAAAGTTATCATAAAATGGAAAATCCCAATTGAAAATTTGTAAAATTTGAACCACATTGTTTGATGGAATCTAAAGATACATCAATTTGAAGGCCGAAAAAAATAAAAATAAATAAATAACACGTTCCTGACTTTCAATGTTATGTTACTTTTGATTTGGCTTAGAAAATCATAGTAATGCTATTCAGCCATAATGTGACCGACCATAATTTTAGTTATTTTATTTTCTTAACTTGTAATAATTTGTATATTTATGTCAAACTTTTTTAGATTATAAGAGAATTCAAAAGTGATTTTTCATATAATTTATGTATTTTAAAAAATTAACCCTTTAATTATTTGTTAATTTTGATTATTTTAAATAATTTGTTACATTTTATTTATAAAAAAAAGAAGAAAAATATGTAATTTTTGGGGGATTTTTTTTTTAAAATTCAAATATAAAAGTAATTAATTATAATAATTATTTATTATTTTTAAAATGACATATATTATGAAAAATATCGTTGTGTGGCCGGCCACATTATGGCCAAATATCATTATTGAAATCATAATGTGTGTATTTGGAAGCAAATTTTACTCATGGTTCAAAAGGAAACCCTAAGAAAAGGTAATAGATATAAACCACGGAATCAGGGGCGGACGGGCTAGTGTGGGCTGAAGCGCCCACGGTGGCCGCTGGAATATTGGTGTAGATATTGGCCATTGGCGTTCAACCCCCATCTGCTGCGGCTGTTTTTCGCTGAATCCTGAATAAGACGACTCTTTTTTATGTTTCTGTTTTGTATTTAAGTTAGTGGGCCGCAAGTTTCCAAATAGAAATAGATAATGGGCTCATTTAAGTGGGTCTTTTATTTTTATATATTTTATATTCTTATTTTTTTTTTCACTACATTTAGAATTCCATTTTATCAAATACGGATTACCAATTTATTTTTCTTACGGATCCTCTTACTTCATATTTTTTTTTTTGGCCAGAACCTCTTACTTCATTTTAAAACACTCAATTTCTCAATGATGTCTTCTTCTTCTTTGAATCTTGGTCGAATCAAATTCGAAATTTGTGAATCAATTTCGACTCTGATGGTTAACTTCTCTTTCTCATTATATTTTCTATGATTTAGAGTAAATATTTATAATATTTGCTGTAGTAATATTTTAAATAAATTCTATGAATGCTTAATTCTTATAATTAATGTCTATTACATGATATGTTTTCAATATGAATTCAAAAGATAAGGTTTAAAATTTAATTAGGAAGAGTGGAGCTTGTGAGACAAATTTGCGTAACAAAATAGGAGAAGATCTGATTAATTGATACTAAAGCGATCTTGTTGGGATGACTCGAACCTCTGACCTCTTGGATTGGAGGGGAAACGTCTTACCAACTGAGTTGCGCTTTGTTGTCATGAAATATTATATTATCTCCATTTCATCGAATAAGACCTTTTTTTTTCTTTTTTTTTTAATTCATATGTGAAGTATAAAATAATAATAGGGGTCTTATTCGACGAAATGGAGGGAGTATATTTTATCGATGGAACTTCTATTATAAGTTAGCCCCCAGGGTAATTTCATCCTGGGTTTGCCACTGCTCGGAATAATTATATTTTTTTGAATTTCAACCTTAGTTCTTTCCGGTCCAACCGCTATTGAAGTGTTTTGAACTAGCTGGTTTCTGATGTTATCAAACTGAAACCATTATCTGTCCAACCGATCGATCTGGTCCGATTATTAAAATATAGGACAAAATATGTAAGTTTGTGACCGAATATCACAGAGTAGAATTGGGCTATAATCATGGGTGAAGTCCATTTTCTTCATTGCCTTCCTTCTCTTAATTGTCACAATAAATTGTTCTGTTTTTTCAATTCACTCGAGCCAATCTACCCTTGTTAGTTGAGAGAGGATTGATGAGGGTCGAACGAGATTTCATTCGAGCCGTTCAAACCGAGTACAAATATTATACTCCCTCCATCCACCAAGAGTGCAGTGCGCTCTTGGTGGCTCGAGATTTAATAAAAAAATTAGTTAGACAGTTGGTGAATTTTTTTAAGTAGGGAATCGAGGCCTATTAAAGAAAAAATTAAGTTATAAACTAAGTATTGATTGCTTTTTATATAGATAAATAACGAGAAAATAGTATATAATATAAAGGGGTATTTGTGCTCATTGATTAAAATATAAACATCGCGCTCTATATAAATGGATGAAAATGTCAAAAACACCACATTGTTCATAGACGGAGGGAGTATCATTTAGGGTGAAACAGTTTCAAGGTAGCAAGTAGTTAGAATTTATATATTTTTAAGTTAGTTATTATTATTCTTTCATTATGTTAAGTGATTATTTTGCATTTTGTCCTTTTAATGTCAACTTTGTAAATGTCTCTCTCTTTCTTGACACAATCTTACAATCTAAAGGGAGTGTTTAACGACGGCTGCTGCTAGGGTTGTAAACGAATCAAATAATTTTGATTCGATTCGGTATTCGTATTCGATTAGCCCTATTCGTATTCGATTTTTTACGATTTGAATTCGAAAACAAATATTTTTTATGATTCGATTATTATTCAAATACAAATAAAAATTTATGATATTCGATTCGATATTCGTAAGTATTCGATAAAATATAAATATAAATATAAATATAAATATAAATATAAATATAAATATAAATATTAATATTAATATTAATATTAATATTATATGTAATATAATTATATATAAATAAGATATTCATTATTAAGCCCAATTAGAAATTTATTTGTTAAATAATGATTTCGAATCGAATATCCGAATCGAATATCGAATTCGAATAATTTTCTTTAAAATATCATTTGGAATATCATTAGGAAAAAAAACGAATCGAATATTCGAATCGAATCGAATACTTTCGAATCTACATTCGAATCGAATACGAATCAAATCTAGTATTCGAAAAAAATTCGAATTCGAATTCGAATCTTCGAATACCTTAACGAATTCGAATCGAATACTGTGTTATTCGCTTCGATTCGATTCGTTTACACCCCTAGCTGCTGCTCCGTTACATTTTATGGTTCACGGGCAATATAAAAATAACATGAAGTCCCCTTGCATAATATTTTTTTTTTTTCTCCCCAAAACTACTGTAAATCTGATTTTTGGAACTTTTTACAAAGTTTAGAGGGCCGAAAGAGAAAGACTAATGAAAATGGGCCTTAAAAAAAACACATGTACATAGTTCCAAAAAAATTGAGCTCATTTCTCTCTTGAGCCCTAGACGAGGTATAGGCCCAGGGTCGGGTATTAGTGGTTGAAGTCCGAACCAGTAGAGGAAAGACGAAATTGCCCCAGAGAGACAAAGTCGGCAAAGTCTATGTGCACAGTAACGAGGTCTTGTATCCAGTAAAGCATACAATTATGATATAAAATCCGACTATATGTATTCCACTTGGAATCCTATATCTAAATTTTTGTCATCCAATCGTATTTCAAATTCGTTTTTTTTTTCTTCTAACTTTTTTATGTATTTTTTTTTTTTCCAATTTCAATTTGTTATGATTTAGATTAATTATATATTTATTGACTAAAGTCCACTCATTCAATTCGTGTTTATAATTTTTTTTAATTTAATTTCAATTGTATTAATTAAAATATGGTTGATAAATTCAAAATTAGGGTTTTAAATTATTTTAAATTTCCAATATTTATTTATAAATGTTTATCATGATTTATGATTATGTTTATTATATTTTATTCTTATTTTTATGATAAATATTATAAAAATAATAAATTTAAAACATGTACACTATAACTTGGATAGAGGGATATCATCGGCACATTTTAGTCATTTCTTTTTTTTTATGTAAAACCATACATTTATGATAATTGTACACAAAACTCACCTACCTCACATGGAGGGTGAAACAGATCAAATCATGAACGTGGAAGAAAGCAGCTTCAAAATTAATGTTTCCAAAACTAGCTCGTGACCACATATTCCCATTTCTTGAATTAGCCAAAAACATCATGAAAAATAGAAACTTTCACATCTTTTTGAAGGAGTAATATTTTCAAGATGATGAAATTCATATCATCTGCAGCTCCTCCTGCTTGTGCAAATTCCCTTCCATTTTCACTGAACAATTATATAATGCCCCTTGATTTTTAAATTTTATTTTTTTTACTATGAATAATAAGTTCATATATTGCCCCACTGCACAAACGTTCATTACGACAGTTGCGCCATTAATCATTACACAAGGGCTACATTTATGGAAATTTTTCATTTTAATTTGTTTATTTTCTTATGATTTTTATTAACATATTTATTTATTTCATTATCACATCATCCGTGGGCACATTAAGTATGCACACAATGGGCTGGAGCATTACTCTTATAATTAGATGACCTTACAAGTTACAAGAATCCAAATATACTTATAACTTGTTTATACATCGAGTATATCACATGGGATATATCCTACGTCTCAATTTTGATTAGTTATATTTATTTAATTTAATTTTATAATTATTTTTTAAGATTCACTAATCCAATTATGATTTATAATTATTTTTAGACATTAAATTTAGAGGCAAAAGAAAAAACCCATTTAGACATTGTAAAATCAATTTTAGGTATGTAATATAAAAAGCACAAAAACTACTCAATTTTTTGAATATGGGACTAAAATGCCCTTACTTTTGACCACATGGTCACTCTCTCCTAGGGGTGAAAACGGATCGAATATTTTCCGACCGATCCAGAGCCGTATCCGGTCGGTATCGAATTCGGTACAAAAAATTAGTATTCGGGTGGATATGGATTCGGATACGGATAGTTGCCTTCGGATACGGATTCGGATACGGATTACATAGTATCCGACCGTATTCGAATTTTACCATATTTTATCGGATATTATCTGGATAACAAATCCGGATATCCGGATATTTTGATATATTTTATTTTATATTTTATATATATATATAATAGTACTACTTCTTCTTTAACATTTATGTTAAAAAAAATCAATTTTTACTATTAAGAAAAAGAAAAAAGTTGGGAATTCAGCCGCCTCACAACACTTCTTCTGCTTCGCGTTTTCTTCCGCTAGCCGCCGCGATTGGATGAAGACCCACCGTCGCCGTTCAACCTTGCCGTCGGCGAGGTGCCCAACGCTGCCAACAATTCACAGCCTCCGAATCTCTTTCCCAAACCTAGCACAACCATTCAAGAAATTAGATTAGCAATAAATTTGGGTATTTCTAGTTCTACAAAACATTATTTATCGACTTATCCCCAGGGGATTGGTGAATCATTTATTACCTTTCACGAAATTTCTGCTGCTATTACTATACCGTCGATTGTAGTGACAATGGAGATTATTAGCGTTGGTATAAAATTGATGCATTCTTTGTAACAGAAGAATGTATTCGTAGTGTTTGACGAAATATTTCAGTGAAGAGCATGTTATATTTTTACCAAATTGAAGAACTATGTAGCCTCTTAACTCTTCTTCTAGTCTATGAATGCCTCGATCTCACTGCTAATAAAATTCACTGATTTTGTACCTCTCCCTCTGGGATATCTATGGCTTCTTGAAGAACTTTTGTTGTTTGGAAATAATCTAAGAAGTGATGCACCGTCCTTAGAATTGAGCTTCATTACTTCCTTGACCAATTGAAGACATTAATTCTCTAATTAGAGATTATATGTTTATTTTGGGGTATGTGTTGTGCATGCGAGTTCAATATTTTGGAAAGAAATTGATCAAATACCATAGACTAGTTTAAGTTATGAGGTCTGTTGAAATGGAATTTGGCATTGTTAGTTTTTTACTTTTTCTCTTTCCCTCTCATGTGTTTTTGATTGGTTATTTTGTGATAATCTTTTAATTTTTTTACATTCTACTACATTCTTTGAAAATGGTTTATTAGCAGTAGATATAATTTTTATAATTTGCATTAGAACTTCTATGAAATATTGCGTAGGTAGTTTTTTTCATATGTTTCAATCACATCCAGATGATTTTCGTATGAAATATATTATCCGATTATATTTATTTGAATCCGGCCAGGATTCATCCCGTGTCCGTCCCGTTTTCGTATCCCGAATATTCCGAATTCGTATCCGAATCCGGCTTTTCCGTATCCGACTCCGAATCCGAGAAAAAAATATTGTTTAGGATGCGGTATGAGCACTATCCGTCCATATCCGATCCGTTTTCATCCCTACTCTCTCCCCATTCCCTCTCTCCTAGGGTTGGTAAAGTAACAGCCCGACCTGACCCGACCCACACCGGCCCGGCCTGAAAAATTTAATCCAATTTTTTTAATATCAAATTGTAACTGTATTATGCAGTACGTTTATGTTCTTTTAGTACTATTTACTAGGCGGGCCGGGCCGGGTCAGGTCGGGCTGAGCTGCTACTTTACCAGCCCTAGTTGGAGAGGGAAGGACATTTTTGTCCTCCAAAGCCAAAGTTGGGTTTTTTTTTTATGTAAATTATATTTCAAAGCTAAAATTGATTTTACAAAGTCAAATTGGGTAAAAAAGGTATATTATCTCTTAAATTTAACTTTTATTAGTTATATTAGAATTGATAAATCCAAAATTATGATATACTATAATTGTTAAAAAATATATATATATATATCTATAAATGTAATTCATTTTAATTTAGCATTTTTTTTTGGAAAATAACTAAAAAATAGTAAAAAAGAAATTAAGATTTATAACTAAATTTATCATCAAAAATTGAAACACATGATAATGTATATATACATAGAATTGATATGCTACTCACACATTCGTGGGTACAGTCGCCATTTTTTCACGTTGGTATTTTTTTTTAAACTGTTGTTGTTATATATATTCTATTATTTTAGAAATTAATATAGAAATCAATAAATTAAAAAAATAAATAAAAATTAAAACTCGATTTGTTCTTTTTTCCTACTAACTTCAAAAAATGAGCAAAAGACAAATCAAATTATGATTTTTATTTATTTTATAGATTTAATGATTTATATAATAATTTCTAAGATATCAGAATATAAAACAATAACAAAAATTGAATATATATATATATATATATATATATATATATATATATATATATATATATATATATATCAAAGTAAAAAATAAAAAATAAAAAAATAAATAAGTGAAAGTTTTCACGAAAGTGTACACGAATAGAAAAGTAGCATAACATATACTCCTTAAATCCCATTCCATTTGGTATATGAATATTCAAAATGAGTAGTAGTATAAAATATAGCCAAATAAAATGAGACATAACTAGTACTTCATATATATATATATGGTGGAGTAATATGACCAAAATAATGAGCAGTGTAATTGGACAACAAAATCTTACTAAATCTATTGAAATTAAATGGTACTTAAAGTTGGGATTCAAAATGTGACCACAATACGAAAAATCTAAATATTGGTCTCTCTTTTTAAATCGTCAGACCATAAGGGCATCCACAATGTTGAGCCCTAACTTTGACTCTCTCACTTTTTAGGTAAACGTTGACTACGTCTCCTCGATGTCCAGTAAACGAATCGTGACCGTCGGTCCACTGATCTCCGATCAAGATCAAGATCAAGATCGTGCGGCGGAAGTGGAGAGCTCAGAGCTCATGCAATGGCTGAGCAAAAACCCTAAGAACTCGACCGTCTACATATCTTTCGGGAGCGAGTGTTTCTTGTCGGAGAGAGAGATTGCGGAGATAGCAAAAGGGCTGGAGCTCTGCAGGGCCAACTTCATATGGGTGATCAGATCTCCGGCGGGGGCGGATGAGGCGGAGAGAGAGGCGGCTCTGCCCGAGGGGTTTGAGGAGCCGATGGGAGAGAGGGGGAGGGTGGTGACGGGGTGGGCCCCGCAGAGGGAGATATTAGGGCATCCTAGCGTTGGGGCGTTCGTGAACCACTGCGGGTGGAGCTCGGTGAACGAGAGCGTCTACTATGGAGTTCCGGTGGTGGCGATGCCAGTGAAGCTCAACATGTTTGTGGATGCGAAGATGCTGGTGGATATGGGGGTTTGTGTGGAGGTGGGGAGGGGAGAGGGAGAGGAGGGGTGGTTTGAGGGGGAAGATAGATGAGGTGGTGGAGGGGGAGGAGATTAGGTGTAGAGCAAGAGAGTTGAGTGAGAGGATGAGAGAGGAAGAGAGGAGAGAGAGTGGTAAAGTGGCTGAGCTTCTGTGGCAGATTTGTCTCAAGAATAAGGCCACTTCTTGAATCTTCAAGAATGCAAGAATAAGTGTTGAGAGATTTGTTGCAAGCAATAAAGCCAGTTCTTGAAGAAATATGAGATCAGAATTGAGTTTTAGATTTTATGCAAATTATTGAGATAAAGTAGTTGTGTATGACATTAATGATATCGAATAAGAACTTGGAACCTTTATTGTGTAAAAAAATATTGTACTATTAGATAATTGCCACAAAATATCTTTTCAATCATCCACAATTTTGTTGCATATTTATTTGTTATTTATTTTAAAACCCAACCCAACATTAATTTTTGATAAGATTCAAGTTTCATGTAGAAGTAAACACATCTATGAAAAGTAGATGCAGAATTTCACTTGTAGCTCAACCAGCACATTGCTACAAATAAACAAGTAGTACACTACAATATCTTAAGTGGAATGGCTTATTATGTTGAGAAATAAACACGATGAGCAATTAACCGGTCCCACAAATGTGGAACCGGTTAATTGCTCAACGGTCGACAGTATAAGCCATACCATAGCAATGTTCTTCACTCTGGAAGTCCATTAGAGTTAACATAGAGATAAGGAGAGCCATTCCTTGGTAAAAAAGAAACATGCAAAACGGGACGGAGAAAGCTTACTTGAATGTTTCCGAAAAAGCTAAGCAAGAAATGGATAATGAAAGCATGTCGACGAACAATTGTTCCTTGCAAGAGAGAATAGAAGATAAGACAACACATGTACATAACAACTTTAGCATGAGAATCGGTAATACGTAGAAGGGAACCGTTCCCTACTGACATCACAAAGGCATGATTTAGACCGCAGCTGCACTATAGAAAGAACAATACACTTATCAACAGAAAATGGTAACTACAGAAGCATTGAAATCATCATGTGTTAACTTGAACTGAATTAGCGGCATCTCTTCTCCCAGAAACCCTTCCCAAACATGCGTTGTTGGTCCGAGGATTATCAAGAATGGTGTAGAGACAGTATAAGCACAACCCTACAGCAAGAGCATCCAGTCATCCCCAAGCAATCTCGACGATTAAATGAACGTGGGAGAATCCCAAAAAGGCCAACACTTCATATTTTTCTTCTTAGGAAAAGAAAGTAGAAACATGATATTCAGAATTGCATAAGATTGAGATTGAATAATCGTGAAGAGGTTACCGATATAGGCCACAGCAACGCTCGAGAAAGCTCTTCCGACGACAGAGAGCAAATAAAGGCAGAAGACCACCTGGCAGCAGAGAACAAATAAAGGATCCACAAGAAGGTTTAAATAAGTAATAATGGTTATTTAGTTAATAGATTATTTGAAGAGAGGGGGAGACCTTGAGGAAGAGGCGCTTGTCGTGGCCGGTGGCGGCTACACGGAGGACAGACTCGGCAGCGCCGAGAGTGTTGGCGAGGCAGGCGAAGAGGGAGGAAGCGGCCTCTTGGGAAATCTGCCAGTGGAGGGGGTCCACGGGGACGGCGATGTTCATGTGGCGGAAGAGGAGCCCCAGAATTGCCAGCGAACAAAGCAGGACGATCAACACGTCTGCCAAGAGAGACACCACACTCGATTCACGGTACGCACAGTGGTAGTACACCAGCGTCCCGCTCATCATACCCATCGCCGTCCCAACCAACACCATCTCAATATGATTAGTACTTCTATCCACTGAATATCTTCTCTATCGTGCCCGTACTGCTATAGCACCTAATTCAACCGTCGATTCAATATTACATTTCACTTTTACAAGATGTTACATATATATTTTGCATAATATGGTATTCCATTTAGGAAATTAACATGAAAACACCCCTTATATTTCCATTACCTCTTCCAAAGAAAATTTTCCTTCGTAAAAAAATAAAGATTCAACCTAGTTCCGATTATAAAATTTAGAAAGCTTCAAGCTATAGCCTTTCTCATCAACTCTACTCATGTTTAAGCTTACAAACCACTAAAATGCAACAATTGGCCAAGCCACTGATATCCAATAATAGCGTTTTTTACTTTATACTATCATTCAAAGTAAATCACTCCAAGTTAACTGATCTCACTACATTAATCCAGCAAAATTACACATTCTAGAATGTAATGAAAATCGCTAATAAGCATCAATTCTGAATTCAAGGTCATTGCAAAATTAAAGATATATCATAATTTTATTACTACTACAATACTTCCAAAACATTATAACTCACCAACATAACAAATACGACCTCCGTCTCATTATATTAGTCTCATTTTATTATTTTATAACGCTCGTATATTCAAGAAATGGGATTAATATAACAGGACGGAGGGAGTACATACTTGGGAAAGATTCTTGTTCCAATTTTTTTTCTTTTTTCTTTTTCTTTTTTGAGGGATTAACAAAGATTCTTGTTCCAAAATTGATACAGGAATAACAAAACAAATAAGAAAAAAACGAAGAAAATTGCAGAATGTGTTATTAACCAATTATATTGAGGGAGAACAGAATTAATCCTACCACAAATAGCGCTGGCAAAATTTCTTCTAAAAACACTTGAAAAATGTTATAAACACAACTTTATTATTTCAATTTAGGAAAACAATTCGATAATAAACTAGGGCCAAAGAAATGGGACCTGGAATTTGGGAATTAATTCGAACCGAGGAAAAACGGCGGAGGCCTGAGTTTCGAACAGCAGATGGCGGCGTCGGGTTTCCGGCAAGGCGGAGGACTCCAGGCTACGGCGGCGCGCGCTGGTGGGGTTCTGCGGCGATTCCAGAATTTGGTGGCAGACTTTGGACTTTGGAGGATATGAGAAATTAATTTGTGTAACTAAATTATTAAATGATAGACTACTAATAATTAATAAATTACTCATGCCCTCCATAATTAATGAAGTGGTAATAGATTAGTCGCTGGTTTTATAGTCAAGAAAGAGACCAAATATATTATTCCAATAAAAATCATATTATGGTTTTATGGCCTTCATGAGAATAAAAACAAAAACTTGTGTCAGCCGGAGGCACCGTGTGGCCGGGCCCAAAGTGTCAATCTTTATACAGAAAAGTGTCAATCTATATGAATAAAAGTGTCAATCTTTAACATAATTATTTTACGAATAAAATGACAATTTTTAAAAGTGACAATCCTTATACAGAAAAGTGTCAATCTATATGAATAAAAGTGTCATTGTTTTAGTCCGGCCGCACGGTGCCTCCGGCTAACCCAAGTGTGTCCCATAAAAATATAGAATCAAAAAAAATAATAATTATAAAGAATAAAAATATAAATAGTACGCATATATTTTTACGATTTTTGTGAATAGACCACCCATAAAAAAAAGTAGTCGTATTTTTTATAGACAGATGGAGTACTTATTTCAAATAATTTTTTTAGTTAGTATTTTAATAAATTTAGTTCTCTCTATAAATAGTAGAGCCGGTAAAACGGCGGCCGAGCCTGATCCCGGTGAGCTTTCGGCTAAAAAGGTTGACCGGCCCCAAATCTATTGGTTCCAAGATTTTAAGCTTTGGGCCAACCTGAAAATGCTTTTTTTGTTCAAAAATAAATAAATAAATAAACAAATAAACAAACAATTGGGTCAGGCCGGAACAAGCCGATCGAACTTTTTATCATTTTTTTTTTTGGTAGTTTGAATTAGCCTAAAATCGTGTTAGACTTAATATATCATATACAAAGCCTTAGTTTGAGTGATCAATGATCATATCCTTAATTTGTTTTTCATTGTAAATGATTACGTTAAGTTGGAAAATGATTCAAAACTCATTGCTGAGGGCTGAGTTTGTTAGGATTGTGTTTGAATGTTGAGTTGATTTTTAGAATATTGATGATGTATCTTTCAAGAGTCGGAGAAGAGGATTTGAGCTCTAAATTGTCTGTTGTAAAACATAGGATTTAAGCTCTCAAATTGTGAGAAGTTAAGTCACTTCCCCTAGAAAGTATACAACAATAGATACCCGAGTGAAATGTATTCAACTCTTTAGAGATAGAGTAGTCGTAAGGTCAGTTGACCGAATCACT
Organism: Mentha longifolia; assembly: GCA_001642375.2. Taxonomy (NCBI): domain Eukaryota; kingdom Viridiplantae; phylum Streptophyta; class Magnoliopsida; order Lamiales; family Lamiaceae; genus Mentha; species Mentha longifolia. Next base: position 5,851,066 of record CM038110.1, on the reverse strand, counting down.
ATAAATTTACATGTCTACTTATTTTATTAATTTTATTTAAAATGGACTTTCATAATAACTAGAAAATCATACAATTATGTTTCGACAGGAACACGAGATATCTAACCTTGCATTAATTCAGATAGCATAAGCATATTCACCAATTTAAGTTGGCGAAAATTGCTTTCAATAAAACAAGTATAATCTAGAACTTACACATTTCACTTGCACCTCATAACTAATAGTAATCTATTTGACCAACGACCCAATTATCAAAAGGTTTAATTTAGGCTTCCACGTTTAAAGCACAATCAATAATCTCACATAAACATCTATTAATGTTAAGGCCAAATATGCAAATCTATCCCGAACTATGACTTTTGTTGCAAATCTACCACGAACTTTCGTCATTGAGCAAATTTATCCCAAACTACTCGAAATTGCTCAAATCTATCCTCGGAGTAAAATTCCGGCTATGACGTGGAATTTAACAACAACAAAATAATGCAAAACTGAATATATATCATTACCTTCACTCCTTATCCAACTCTAATTCTTCTCGCCACCAAAGCTCGGCGAAAACGTTGGTCGTCTCTCTCAGCGGTCACCACCCCGCACGTCGCTCGTCCCAGACCACCATCGCTGCCCATCTCGTTGCTATGGTAACGACCGGCGGCGGCAACTGAACTAAATTACAAAGAAGTGAGCGATTAAATCAATCATCTTGACCATCGCTACCACCTGCCCACCAATATTGATGCATAAAAGCATTGACTACCAATATTTATTACACAAATATCACTTTTTAATTCACATGCAAAAAGTAAATGAGATGATTGATATGAGATGGAGGGATTACATATATTAGGGAGAGGAGTAGAAAAATAATTAATGGAGAGTGTCTAATGTTGGTGGGTTTTGTCATAGCAATAGCAGTGCTTGATGCATATAGCGACTAAAATTTGTGTGTGCAGACAGCTAACCCATCCCCACATGGAGGTGGGCTCACGCGATCTCTTTACTCAATATATATATAATTCTTTTTTTTTTATTAAGAAAATTACTCTTCCTAATACGTAATCTAATTGATTCTTTTCCCAAAACATACGAAAATATATACTTGTATACGTGTTTGAGTGTTTAATTTGCTTCATAATTTGTTATTGGTTTCTATCTAGCTAATTAATAAGAGTGATGTTTTATAATGTTAACATCCTTATTACAGTACTGTATTTGATAAGAGTGATGTTATTGCTTCATAATTGACAATTTAAAATACAATATATCCTTATTATTTAAAAGAAAACAAGAACTTTGGGGGGGTTTTTTCTATTTTTTTTATACTAGTTTGTATCCCGTCGAAATTCGACGGGTGTCATTTTATTGTAGTATTTATTAAAATAATTGTATTATGATAATTTGTTTAAAAAAAAAGTGTTACAAAATCAAATTAAATTTTATTAAAAAATATTTTAATATGTTGTACTATGTTTAGAAAATAGCATGAAGATCTGCCCGATCAACATAAAATTTTGAAACGATTCTCATTTTATGTCTAATTTATTGTGAAGTGTTTTATATTAAAAAATATACAATTTTGTTAAAAAAATTTACAATTATAATTATCGATACATATTGAAGAATTCTAAAATTATATTGACTAACGGGCCACCTCAAAATTGATTTTGTGCCTAATATATTGTCAAGTGTTTGAAATTAAATATATATTTTTTGTTATAAAAATTGAAAATTATAGCTATCGATACATACTAAAATAATATTAAAAATATCAAAATTGAAGTTAAGTCTAAAAAAAATAAAAAATATATATTTATTGATACATACTAAGAGTATTTCAAAAACTTTTTAGCTAATGAGCCACCTCAAAATCGAAATAGTGATAGGGCAAAAAAATTTAAAAACTTTTTGGCCAATGGGCCACCTCAAAATCAAAATAGTGTTAGAGCAAAAAAAATTCAAAATTTATTGACCAACGGGCCACCTCATACTGAAATAGTATTAGGGCCAAAATACTTTTTTTTTACTGAAAAACGGTTTAGCTTAATCAACCCAAACTAAAAAATACCCCCAGCCCGATAAGGATAACCTGATAATCGTTGAAACATGTATAATATATTGTCAAGTGTCTTAAATTTAAAAATATTATAAATAAAAAACAGTTTAGATTGATCAACTGGAACTGAAAATAGTCTTAGCTCAAAATATTTTACTTTCGTTTTCTTTTTTTTCTTTTTTTCTTTTTAAAGAAAAGTAACAAAAACACCCTTAGCGTTGCTACTTCGAAGCAAAAATACCCTTCTCGGAACATTTTTCGGGACATGGTTCTAGAGATGACCAAAATAATTATACACGTCGACCCGTACACACATTCGTACACGTACCGGAGGGTTGGTGTTTGTACTCGTACCCGTACTCGCCGGTTTGGGTTCGGAACCGTACCCGCCGAAGGCGGCGGTTCAGGTACGGGTACTAAAAGTTGGACCCCGACCCGCTGGTTCCTGTACCAGCTGACCCTTCATTTTGATATGTATTTCATATAAAAATATATTTTTTTATTAATTAGTTTTAATTAGAATGCATTTTTTAGCCTACTTTAGCATTTTTTTCATTAAATTTTAACCAAATTTATTTTAACAATGCTCTGTCCTTCAAGATTAAATTTTTAAATAATTTGACATCCTCTAATTCATTATTTAGAAGCCTGATTTTGGTTTACATTGTTAGATTCTTTGTAATAAAATAATATTTTTTATTTCAAATAATTCGAGGTACCACTAATAGAATTTAAAATAAATTTTTAATATTAAAATAATAATTATAAAACCACTATGTGGAACCATACCCACCGGGTACGGGTACGGTTCCGTACCTGAACCCGTATTTGGTCACCTCTACATGGTTCGAGCAGTTGAACCAGTCGAACTATGGTTGAACTGTTTAATATATTTAAAAAAATTTCTTGGTCTAGAGCCAAAATATTTTCTGTAACGCCCCGGGCTTACGGGGTGGGAGCCTGTTATGCTACGGTGACACAATGGGCCCGCTTGCAACTACTTGACGTTCGTACTCGCTTTGCTAAAATGGTTAACTCAAGTTGCTAAAGAGTTTATTGAGCTCATACTTATACTGTCTTGACAAACAGACCATACTTATTTGATATGGGATGTCACAGTCTCCCCCCCCCCCCCCGTTGAATATACGACGTCTTCATCGTGACTTACATGTAGGACTGCCCCCGGGCCCATGGAGCTCGCCCAAGGTCGGCTCTGATACCATTTGTAACGCCCCGATACCACGGGGTGGAAGCCCATTACGCTATGGTGACACAATGGGCTCGCGAGCAACTACTTGCGTTCGTCTTTGCTTTGCTAAAATGGTTAACTCAAGTTGCTAGAGAATATATTGAGTTCATACTTATATTATCTTGACATCTCATACTTATTCGATGTGGGATGTCACATTTTAACTCAAAAATATTTTAGTCTGATCGATTCAAATCTAATATTTCGGCCAACGGGCCACCTCAAAATTGATTTTATGTCTAATAGTATACATATATACATATTAAAAGATTTTTACAAATTTCTTGGGCAAGGAGCCACCTCAATTGAAGTTGTGTTAAGGCTAAAATATATTAACAAACTCGAAAATAACATCACATATACTTATTCGATGTGGGATGTCACAATCTCCCCCCGTTGAATATATGACGTCTTCATCATGACTTACATGTAGGACCGCCCCAAGGGCCATAGAGCTCGCCCGGGGTCGGCTCTAATAACATTTGTAATGCCCTGGTACCATGGGGTGGAAGCCTGTTATGCTACGGTGGCACAATAGGCTGGCTAGCATCTACTTGGCGTTCGTCCTCGCTTTGCTAAAATGGTTAATCCTAGTTGCTAGAGAGACCATTGAGCCTATACTTATATTGTAGCAACTACTTGGTGTTCGTCCTCACTTTGCTAAAATGGTTAACCCAAGTTGCTAGAGAGACCATTGAGCCTATACATATACTGTCTTGACATCTCATACTTATTAGATATGAGATGTCACATTTTAACTCAAAAATAATTTAGTCTGATCGATTCAAATCAAAATTTTCAAAAATTTATTGGCCAACAGGCTACCTCAAAATTGATTTTATGTCTAATAGCATATGTATATTTATTTATTTTTAAGAATTTGACAAATGTAGTTATCTATCGATATATATTAAAAGAATTTTACAAATTTCTTGGCCAACGGGCCACCTAAAAATTGAAGTTTTGCTAAGTCCAAAATAAATTAACAAACTTGAAAATAGTATGAAAGAATTGGATTAATCAAAAATTTTGAAACGATGCTTAAATTTTGTGTTAAAAATATATTCTGAAAGTTAGCTTAGCTCGATTTGGGCGAGCCAACCCGAATAGCTCGATAAATATGGGTAAAAAGCACGAATTGACCAAACGCATGCGTAACTCATTTATTAATTAGAGACCCAATTATTTCTTATGTAGTTCTACTTATTTTGAGTGTCAAATGATCAATTTAAAGAATGCAAACATCTATTATTATTTTACTTCTATGAGAAATACCAAAACAATTTTGCATAATTATATTATCTAAATTCTCTTTTATATGCAACTATATGTATGTGCTTAGCTTAGAGATTTCAATGTGGGACGGGATATTTTAAATAAATAGAAATACAATATAAAATGATATTTTCCATCCTTCATTCTTATTTATCTAAAATACATCTATATTTACTCATAAACACAATTAAATCAATAGTTTAAAATTTTATTAATTGATATATTAACAACTATGAATTGATTTGTGCGCACCAACACTACAAATTCATAAATAGTTTAATGATTATCTTATAAACTCACAAATATATCAATATACATATTCTTATCGTAATTCTATATATTTGATATTCTATTAATATATAGAATATAAAATTAGAATCAATTGTATAAATATATAGATTTTAGATAAATAATTAATGGAGAATGTATGAGACGCCACGTAGGCATGTGATTGTGGTGCTCCAAATCCGGAACAAAACATATAATATATTGTATGCCTTAAATAATATTAATTAATGATGTGGTGAAGTGGTATACGATATAGACTATTGTGTTGGAGATCATGAGTTCGAATCCTCCCCTCCTCATAATTATAATTAAATTTTTAAATTTGAAGTGCAAATATATATATGTACAATATAAAATATATAAATAATAATTTATATATATAAATAAATAGATTTTAGATAAATAAGAATGGAGGTCACAGGTGATGCCACGTAAGCATATGAATTAACATGGTGCTCCGAATCTACTGTGGAATTATATATAAGATAAGATTTAATTTCCAAGCTATTATTTTCACAAAATTGATGTTAAATAGCCACGTTTGTATTTTATTCAATCTTGTTTATGACTAACACTTTTTACTAAAATCTTTTCTGTCACTATAAAAGTGGGAACTAAATGTGAAGTGAAGGATGCATGCCCATCAACCTCTAATATGAATGATCTAATGATCCCTTAATTACTCATGTCTGTCACAAATTTTGACACGATGCAGACATCCATGATAATGAAACACTCCTATGTTTGTAACTCTTTCTGTCTCGTTTATTTTTATACTAGTTATAATATTTTTATAATTTATCTCATTTTTTTTTATACATTTTCATTTTTGACAAAACATTAACCCGCTAATTACACATAATCATAACCTTGATCAAAAATAAAATAAAATGACCTTATGCAGCCCAACACCCATCAATCATAATTATTAAATTATTTTTATTAAAAAATTATTAATTAATTCTTTAATCACTGATTTTCATCCATAATCATTCTCTTCTTAAACTACGTGCCAAAAAAATATGCCAAGATAAACGGGACAAAGTGAGTATGTATTTATTGAGATTAAGCCACTGTGAATTGAAAAAATAAATATTTTTTTTTAATAAGGACCTAGATTAAAAATAAAGTAAATTTGAGAGACCAAATAATTTATATAAGGAAAATATATACCATAACCTTTGAAAAATTTAAACCCCTAAGATTTGCCACGTGTCATCCGTCTACAAATGCAATAGACGATGCCACACCAATAGCCAATAGAGGATTCGATCCGAAATATATGCAGGAATGAAAAGTTTTCTAAAAATTGAAATGGAATGGGAAATGTTTTATTCCTTGGTTAGTATCTATAAGTAGGCAACATAAGTAGTAGTGGTGTAATTGATTTATGGAATTCCACCAACTAGCAATAGAATCCCATAATTTCGTAGCCAAGCATTAAATTCAGTCGCACTTTATTGCGCGTAGAAAAATGCTGGCTGTGCCAATTCAAAATTCAGTAGCACTTTAGTGAGCGATTAAATCAATTATCTTGACCGTCGTAAGAGCCCAGATATTAGATGTGGGTGAAAAAATAAAGCTATGTTTGATAGGGGAGAACGAAAACTTGAAGCTAGAATTAATAGATTTGAAAAAATATATTTTTTATTTTACGGTGAGCATGAGAACCATTTCATTTGGCAATTTGATGATGAGTCCTTTAGATACATTTCATTTTTGGATTGAAAACTGGTTTCTAGCATAAGTGAAATTTATTATCTATTGTGTTTGTATTTCTCTGTTGAGTTATATCGGATGGTGCAAATAATTTGTGAGGAATATGATGGTATTTCGTGCATATCTGATGTTTATAAAAATGCTTAGCCGACCAAAGAAGTTTTAGTCAACTCTCCGGCAATCTAGTCAGCATCTCATAGCCGGAATTTTACTCCAAGGATAGATTTGAGTAATTTCGAGTAGTTTGGGATAGATTTGCTCAATAATGAAAGTTCGGAATAGATTTGCAACAAAAGTCATAGTTCGGGATAGATTTGCATATTTGGCCTAATGTTAATTCTGAATTGTTCATATATAAAATGTAATACCATGATACAACATAGTACCAGAGGTAACTGCATGCTCACGAACAAGCGCACAAATTCCTCAATTAAGCACTAATTGTGCTATCTATTAATTAAACACCTTTTCATTCCCGGAATGTAAATTTCTTGAAAATATTTTTTCCAATTGATATTCTTCACATCCACTTCAAAGTCATGTTGCTCCTCTTTTGACATTTCTTCAATTAACTTCTGAGTATTACCTGTAATGAACCTGTACAAAAAGATTTTAATTAAAGTTCAATTTTCTTAAGTCATACCCTTAGAAATAACAAATGCAATTAACATTACTTCTTTCAGTATAAACACACATATGCTTTAATGACAACTCACAAATCCAAAAGAATAGCAACATTAATTTATAAAACACATGCAAGTGATTTACCATACGCAAATACGGAGTATTTCACAACATAAAATTCTTATAAAATCTTTTTTCTTTTTGCTAATTGGTTAGCTTTAATTTAAAGGTGGCCACAGTTTTGTTTCCGGTTTAAACTTTAAACCGGTTAACATTTTTATTCAACAATTTTAATTTATAATAATAATTTAGTTTAATTTATAATAATTTATTAGGGTTCACTCATCTAATTAGGGTTTTATAATTATTTTTTAACATTTACTTTCAATTTAATTTGTTAAAATAGGGTTGATAAATACAAAATTAGGGTATATTATTTTTAAAAATTATATTTTTTAGTTATAAATGTTTATATTTATTTTTATAAATAATTTATAAAACTAATAAAAATTATTTTTTGGTATACGATTGAAACACCATAGTCGGTACAGAGGTTCTCATCCATATATTTAGAAACGACACATCAAAACTCATATATTGAAACCAATAAAATAACAAAACAATATATATATATATATATTCCACGGTTTCTGAAGTCTGAACCACCGAATCAATGTTTAATTTGGCTCGTTGGTTCTGAAGTCTGAACCACTGAATCATGGTTCCAACGGCTAGTTAGGAACTAGAACCAAACCGCCTAATTCCACGGTTTCGGTTGCAAAACCACCGATTTCGGTTCGGTTAGAATTGGCAGTTCTGGTTTATTTGGGCAGCTCATAAAAAACATTAACAAAGCTCATACGTACCTTGCATTGGAGAAAAGTGCAAATTCATAAACCTTGCAAAGTTGTTGAGCATATTCAACTTTGGCATTGCATTGCCGAACCTTCTTTCTATCTTCACCAACCCCATTCGTTGTAGGCCCATAGTTTCGAAAAATTTCCTCTTTTGTGAATTTGGAGAATTCCTCAAAATCATCAAAGAATTTGACCTTTGTTATCTTTGCATTCTCGATCAAAGGTTTTTCTTTAAAATATTCATATAGATATTCGAAAGCGTCGAAATATGTTAAAGAATTTCGAAGGCCAGATGCAGTATGATACACGATTGATTGCGGCATTTGCGTATTTCCGCGCCTCGCGATAGCTGCAATCGTCGTATTTGCTACCAAATCCACCGGAATCTGATAATAAACATTAATTCTAAGTATCAAAATAAAGAAGAAATTACCCTTTTAGGCGTGATGTTTTGGTAGAATCTTTTTTAAATCGAACTGGGAAACAAATTAATTCGGCATAATCTCTGTTTCCCGATTCTTCTTATCCAACCGCTACTAAATCGGTTGGTTTGATCTGGTTTCATAAAACCAAAATCCTTGTTGGTTTGTTCGTTCGGTCCGATCCAATTCTTAAAACATAGAGCAGAATAGGTGAGTTTGTGGTATAATGAACATTCTTTTAACTTAAATTTTGTATTTTCTCCCATTTTCATTACACAAATGTTATATCGCTCTTCCAAACCTATTCAAAAATGCATGTACATAGTTTTGCATGCGAACTTTTCAAATTCTAGCTCCCCGAATATGATCTTCTACTATATTTCAATATTGCATCTCATATTACATCGTCAGATAATAGCCACGTATTTAAAATATTTCCAAAATCAATAATCAAAGAATTTCATAAACAAAAATATTTATTTTAAAAATATTTTTAATACATAGCAATCATCCGATAGTATATACTCCCTCCAGCACAAGATTTTAACACATTTTATTATTTTATACCTCATACATGAATATAAAATGTATCATAAATTATGTGCCGGAGGTTAGTATAATAGAAGATGTAACAACAAAATACAATAGATGATCTGAATGGAGCTCTGCCCTGATTATATAATTATATTGCACCCCCAAATTGCGACTTAGAGTTAAAATCTATATATATATATATATATATATATATATACAATAATGTTCTACTTACAGCAGCCAATGGCGCTTGAGGATTTCCAAAAAATCCTGGTAGTAGTCCTTTTCCATAAGATATGGCCAGGGGATCAAACATCCTAAAATCAAATAATTCAAAACAAAATGTGGGGGAAAAAAATGAATGGGAAAATGACATATATTTAAAGAAAATAGTTGTTTAGTGTAAAACTAAAAATAAAATAAAAATAAAAAAAAAGTGGGTGGGCCACTTGTTCAGTGATGCCCTGATTAGTTTCATTTTCGGGTCCGAACAACTTTTAACAGGATCGCCCGAAAAGAAAACGAACCACTATTAACGGGACGGAGGGAGTGCATACCTTATTCCTTGTATCCAACCGGGGACCGGTTCACGGTAGCAGCCCTCGATAATAGCTGGCCTTATAATCAGAAGTGGAATGTCTCCTTTAATTTCATTTAACACCATTTCACCCATAGCCTTACATAGTTGATATGTAGTGCTCCATCCATATACTTCAGCTCTGTTACATCATATATATCATCAAAATAATAATAATAATAATAATAATAATAATAATAATAATAATAATAATAATAATAATAATAATAATAATCAAATTGTTTTGAAATGAAAGAAGTATATATATATATATCATGTCTAACCTCTGTTGGCCAAGCTTTTTGTAAAATTTGGTGGCATTTTCATCATATTTTGAGGATAATTTGAGAAGCAAGCTTATTTCATCAGCTACATCAAACTCTACATTGTTTGCTTTGATTTCTCTCATGCTCAATGGCTTTTCCATTATCATGCCTTCTATTTTTTCGTTAACATATGCTACACATTACACCCAATATAATATAGCCCGTCATATTGATTAATTAATTAATTAATTAATTTAATGCGCATATAGTAAATTAATTGCCATAAGTCTTGGAGTATTAAATAGGAGGGTGAAATTAATGCATGATAAAAATAATAGCTAATTTATTCTCAAATTTTAAATGAGACACTTATTATAGAACAAGAACAAAAGTCAAACATAACATTTAAAAAGAATCGGAGAGTACAGACTATCGACATTGAATTTTGTGTAAATTAATTTTAGAGGCCCAGTGTAAATTAATCGGAGTAGTTATTTAGGATATATTTATAATAGGAAAAAAAAAACATTGATAGCCAACTGGAATGGTAAATCGTGGTATAAAAATATATTACGCAACAAACAGGGGTTGTTCGGGCCTCTAGACCTGTTTACACCTCTATATAACATCAGTCTCGTGGCGTAAAGGGCAAATTTGTCTTTTCACCCCCAAAAAATGACCAGAATCCATCATTTGCTAACTTGAGTGGCTCTTTGTACCATATATTAACACTACTGTAATCTACATACATAATATAATTTGCAGATTAAATAACATTTTGTGATGGATTGAATGCTTGAATACTTAATTACCTGTAGATATATGTGTGAAGAGCTGGAGTTTGTTGCATGTTTTGGCAAACCTCATCACTCGTTGAGGCGCTATAACATTTGCATCAACTATCAAATCATACCTACACATAATATAAAATCTATATATAGGTTGTGATAATTAAAATAATTAAAAGTGGAAACTAACCTCTCATAAAAATTTGTGACTGCTGCAGAATGGATTATAACATGTACATTTTTCCTAAGTTCTTCAATAGATTCATAATCCATTCCTAAATTTGGTTCACAGATGTTTCCAGCAATAGGTATAAGCTTCTCCCTTACAAGAGCTTCATAGGAATCTCCAAAACCTTCTTTTAAAGTTTTGAATAAGTCTGAGTTTATTATCTACACAAAATTATGTCATTAATACTAGTTAGTAGTATATTAATTAATGCATACATACTTCTCCATTTGTTTACAAAATAAATGAACACTTAAGGGAATATATTAATATCAGCTTATTAATTACCTTTTTTTGTTTGAAACCTATCAGCTTATTACCTAGGTAAAGTATATTGGTATGTAATTAATATACTATACATACGGATAAAAAAGTACAAATCTACATGAGTACAAAATATTAGACCATCTCCAGCAAATTTCTCACCGCATTTACACTACTTTGAATTTCAATCCGAAAAATGTACACTCTATTCACTTTCGTTATGATTATCACAATAAAATAATATTTCATCAATGATCGACTATATCATTGCTATGTTTTACGCGGCAATGATATAAATTAAAAAAATTATAATAAATATATATTCTAAAAATTAAATTCTTACAAAAAAAGAAAAAAACTAAATTATAGTAAAAGATAAACTAAACTTTACTTAATGTGCTCACGGATAACGTGACAATGTTATGAATAAATAAATTAATTTAAATATATACTCTAAATACTAAATTCTACCATAAAAAATTAAACCAACCTAAAAAAAGTTCAACCCTAAATGGAAAAAATAACCTACGTGACATTATCACATCAGCGGCGAGCACATAAGTATGTGCACCGTGGGTAGAGGCAGTGTTCTAAAAGTCGTTAGTCGCTAGTCGGACGGTGAGGTGGGGACTAGCGCCTAGGCGGCTAGTCGGGAGCCTAGGCGGGGACTAGTCGGATTAGAATTATAATGCTTATTTTTATTATTTTTACACTATATTCTAAAGTACAAACTATATAAAAATATGTTACTCATAATTTCATTTTTTAATTTATGATAAAATAAAAAAAACATATAATATGTTAATTAATAGCTAAAATTCCATAAACCTAGTAGTCTTCCAAATAAATTTCATAGTACATAATAATTTTTCATAAATTTAAACATGAAATCCATAAATTTGAACTTAAATAAACTAATTATATAAATTTAAAATTAAAACTCTAAATCTCTAATCAAATCCGCTCAGCCCGCCTAGAGCCCGACCAGCCCGCCTAGAGCCCGACTACCCTGCTTAGCCACCTAGCCGCCCAGCCCGCCTAGAGCCGCCTAGGCGGCCGACTAGGCGCCGATTAGCACCCGAGCGCCTAGAGACCACCGACTAGCCAAAAGTCGGGTCGGCCATGGTCCGACTAGCGCCTAGGCGCCGACTAGGCCGATTTTTAGAACATTAAGTAGGGGAGCGTTTCTATTATTCACTATATACAATATAGTCAAGGATAATTAGGGGCGGGGAAACGGGGTTGGGTTATCAAGTACCCACGGTACTACCCAATATCTAACGAAATTTGGGTACCCGGCCCGATACCTTAAAATTATGGGTTCGGGTTCGGGTTCAGATTTGGGATTAAATAAATGAATATATCAAGTAATAATAAATAAATAAATAAATATAAAAAGAACCCATATAGTAACAATTGCAGTTTTGTCGATTGGAAGTGTATAATTTTTTTACTTCGCAGTTAAATCTATCAAATGCAGCTTCCTTGTCTTTTCCCTTTACTAGCAAGTAGATCTTGCCCACCGAAGTTGATCTTAAAAACTTCTCCACAACAACTGCAAAATTAATATTTCAAATAAATTGGAGAAATTTTTAAAATAAATGACCTTTGAGACAAGAAAATTGAGTAAAAAATAAATCATACGAAAAAGCAATGCTATTCTGAGGATTCTATGAACCAATTCGAAACATCCATTTTTGCATGATTTACAATTGCCATAAAAAAAATAAAAACGATCATGAAAAAATATCATATTTATTAAAAAAAACCAATTATATGCATGAGAAAAGTAGTTTCCTACTTTCTTACAAAAGACATCATTTCTCGTATTCGAAAGTTTGTACCTTTTCCAAGAAAACCAGTTGCACCAGTAATAAAAATATTTTTCCCTTCAAAAAATTCAAGAATCCCTATTCCTTCATGCGCGTCCGTAGCATCAGCTCCGGCGGCACTCGACTCCGTCGGCTCCCCCGCAGGTGGGTGGCAGCAAAAGGTAAAGGAGGAATATTCTTTTTCATAGTACTACATCTGTCTCATTTAAGTAGACCTGTATTCCGTTTTGGTCCGTCTCAACTAATAGACCTGTTTCCTTAAATGGCAAAGAATACTTGGCTACAATTAACTCTCTCTCCTCAGAATTAATTATGGCCATACAATCTCCACTCTCTTAATTCTTGTATCTACAGGAACCGTCCCTACTTAAATGAGACGGAGGTAGTACTTATTTAAAGCATCCATTTTAGGATGATGGGAAGAAAATGGCATGTTTGTTTTGGTGAAAAATTTTCCCATGGAAGGTTTGAATAATGGAGGATAGAACAATGAGTTGCTTATACTCAACAACATTGTGTTAATTAGGCTTTAAACTATGAAATCGAATACATCCTATTATTACATGAAAGTATTATATTTATGCCAAAAATTTAACGCGACTAATATTTTAAAAAAAATAATAATAATAAAATTAACTTGACTTGAACCAAATGTTGTACTGTCCCGCACCGAAATTAGGTAGGGTGGAAATGGTTTCAATATAATAAATTCATGAATGGTCGTGTTTTCGAACAAACAAATTATGGAAATTATTAATGTGGCATATATTGATTACAGATCTATATTGCTTATTTCATTATACATTCTATCCGTCCAAGAATAGTATAGTATTTTTGTTATTTTTTGTCCTTTCATGAAGAGTGCAGTGTTTCTATTTTATTTAATAATTTCACACATCCATTTATACTTTATACACCTCTTTTATCATTATTTACAAATAAACCAACACTTTATAACCTAATTTTTTCTCTAGCTCGTGTGCCGAATCCTAACTTAAAAAAAATTATCAACCATTTACCTACTTTTTTTATTAAAATCCGTGCCACCAAGAGTACATCACTTGTACTCTTGGTGAACGCAAGAAATACTTAATTTGAGAAAAACATTACTCCCTCTGTCCGGTTGATATAGTATCATTATTCATTTTGGGTTGTCCTGTTGATATAGAGTAATTTTTCAAAAAGGAAAAAAAAAAAAAATAGAGCTAATTTTCTTAATTAAACTAACTTATTATGTCAACTTTTCATCTATCCATCTATCTACACATATCTCAATATAATTTAAACGGCAAGATTTAAATTATCTTAACTTGTTCGTTTGTTCTTCAATTTGTATATCAAATTAAAAGTCTCGATAGATCTCTTTGAGACGATTCCTCAGATTCAAGCTAAATTTACATCCTAATCCTAATGTTTGAGTTTAGAAATCTTAATTGTAAATAAAAATGGAAGGAAAAAGTAATAATTGTAGTCGTTCCTGTTAGAAAGGAAAGATTCAGAATTTATGTAATTGATTGCATAGATTAGGGCCATTATATTTCTACCATAGATAGAAAGGATTCTTTCATAAAATAAGCCTAGAATAGTTGTATATCTAGAGCTATTGTAGAGCACAGAAAGTAATTCAATTGAATGGGATTCTTCCTCCTTCTCTATTCTACTACATATCCTAAATCTAACATGGTATCAAGAGCAGGATGATTCTAGGAGCTCAGAACTAGATCATCATCGCCCCTTCTACCTTTCCCAACCTTCTGACCTTTTGATCAAAGGCAGAAATTCTTTAAAATGGCCGAAACAGATTCTGAACTAGAATCAAAACTCAACCAAAACACTGAAACCAACCAACAAACAGATCTGACCCAGCAAATAGCTCTATCCGGCCTCGACAACCAGTTCGATCCTATTCGTAGGGACATACTGAAGGAGACCCCTATTCCCTCAGCAGAATCGGCGTTCTCGAAGGTGAGAAGGGAGGCCGCCCGACTACAGATCCTGCAACCGACAACCAACCCCACCGTCGACCCGGACTCGACATCATCGGGAGATAATGTAGGGTTCGGATATGCAGCCCGGATGAATCGCACACAGGGACGACCGCCACCACCGCCTAAAACCACCGCCGCCGGCTCAAACCCCAAAACCACAGACAAGAGCAAACTTTGGTGCTCACACTGCGGTAAACAAAAACACACAAGGGAAACCTGTTTCCTAAGAGTGGGCTACCCCGACTGGTGGAAGGATGCGCGGAAGAAGACAGGCGGTGGTCAAGGCCGTGGTGGAAGAGTCGCCACCGCGGTGGGCAACAGCGACGCCGCTATCACCAACAGCGGCAACACCGATGCTGCAGTGGGCATTGCTGCAGCGGCAAAATTTGGAGGTGGCATAGATATACCTACTTCAAATCGATTCTCTCTAATTGCAGGTCTCGACGGGACGGACGATGAAAAAAAAAATCGCGAGGAGTCATCTTCTCAAAATCGCGAGGCTGCCCTAATTGAAAGAGAAAGACGACTGTTACAAGTGGGCCGAAAAGGAAAACAAACAAAAGGTGGGCCAATTACAATGGGCCCAGATCTGAAAAATAAAAGGCCTACGACGGGCTTTGCACTCCAATCCGGAAAAAAACCTGACTCCAAAGAACGAGGATGGATTTTTGACTGTGGAGCTACCGATACGATGACACCAGAAATGAAAGACTTTAGCAGTTTTTCTGAGATCACTAAAACCTTCATCAAAACTGCAAATGGAGAAATGATTACTGTTGCAGGAGCAGGAACTATAGAGATATCACCAAATCTCTGCTTATCCAATTGTTTATACGTTCCTAACTTATCTCAAAGATTGATGTCTGTAAGTCATGTGACGAGGGAACTTAATTATACCCTGCTGATGTTCCCAAAATTCTGTGTGTTGCAGGATATCCGGACGAAGAGGATCATTGGGCGTGGCACTGAGGAACAAGGACTCTACTATGTGGACGGGGCAGCTCAACATGGTAGTGCAATGCTAACTCAAAGGTCCACACAAGATGAAATTCGATTGTGGCACCAACGATTAGGACATCCTTCATCCGGTTATTTTAAACTCTTATTTCCTAAAATTTCAATTCCCAAGGATTTCTTTTGTGAAACATGTGTTTTGGCTAAGAGCCACCGACATTCTTTTAAACCTTCAAATACTCGTGTGAATTCAATGTTTTCTTTAGTGCATGCTGATGTGTGGGGTCCTGCACATGTTATTGGGGGGAATAACATTAGGTATTTCTTGACGTTTATTGATGATTGCACTAGAATGACATGGATTTACTTCTTGAAACATAAATCTGAAGTGTTTGAAAAATTTGTCTTGTTCTTTAGGATGGTTAGAACCCAGTTTCACAAAACCATACAAATACTTCGATCCGATAATGGGAGGGAATTTGTTAACCATAATATGTCTGAATTCTTTGTAAGTAATGGTTTGCTACATCAAACTTCGTGTGCGTATACACCCGAACAGAATGGGATGGCTGAAAGAAAGAATAGGATTATTCTAGAAATAACTCGATCTCTCATGTTTGAATCCAAAGTTCCCATTTCTCTTTGGCCAGAAGCGGTTGCTACCTCGGTTTTTCTACTTAACCGACTTCCTACAAAAATTTTAAACAAAAAAACCCCACTCAGTACTCTGTCCAAACAAGCTCAAATCCCAGAATCCCTAAATCTCCCACCAAAAGTCTTTGGATGTACGGTTTATGTCCATATTCCCAAACTTGAACGAACCAAACTTTCACCATGCGCCACCAAGTGTGTCTTTGTAGGATATGGTATTAATCAGAAGGGGTATAGGTGTTATGATCCAAACACTAAGAAAATCATAACCACCATGAATTGTGATTTTCTTGAAACTGAGTTCTTTTACACAAACCATCTTAGAGGTCAGGGGGAGAGTGAAAATACATATGACGACCATCTAAGTTGGCTTGTGTATACATCGAATGATTCTTGTGTCGATCAACCAGAGATATCTGCAGTCACTATCGCCGAGCATACCCCTCCACCGGAGTCCCCAAAGGCCACAAACATTGAAACTCCGACTCTGTCACGCCCCGATTCCTGTGAACCAGGGTGTGACGGGGGTTAGATTAAAGAAGCGGGGAAGAAAGGGGATAATATTAATTTATGACTATTTTACGAGTATCTTAAAATGTAAATTGAGATTATAAAGAAAATGGTGGGGTAAACCAGCGTCAGGTTGCCAAGTGGAGTCGACCATCTACTACGACACATTGGAATTACCAAGAGCGAGTAGAAAATCGAGCGTCCAAGTGGAACCATTGCATGACACTCTCCACCTTGCATAAAGTAAAAGATGGGGTAAATCAGCTTTCAGTAAACTAAAGGAGTCGACATCCACTTCGAAAAATGGGATAACCATAATTGAGTGGGAATTCGAGCTTCCAAAAGGAACTGATACACGGCACTCTCCATCCAACAATAAGTAAAATGGGAAGAGAGAAATAAGTTTAGGAAACAAAGAAACCATATTATATAACTTAGAGGGTTGGAAGATGACGCCCTCGACTTATTTATTATTACCAAACTAGTAGTCTTGTTATCAGAGTTATGAGCAAAATAACATAGCGGAAACTTTATAAGACCCTGCAACAATCCCCTGCCTCAGCCTTGCTGCACATCACCTGCTTCCAGACCTGAAAACATTTGAAAGAGTTTTGGGCTGAGTACTTGATGTACTCAGTGGTCATGCCCCTTTGGCAAGCATTTTGAAAACTGGCAATTTATCCATACATAGTATATCAAGAGGCTTGCAGAAAACAACTCTTGAAAATACAAATATCATTTTGGGGTGTGTGATGTTCATTCTTGGACTCAACCAAGGCTACAAATCACCTTTGGTTCATCTAGACCGGGTTCAGGGTCGAAACCCTAAATAATCCCAGTACTTGCAGAAAACCCGAGTCGAAACTCAAGGAATTCGCCATTAGTTACATACGATGGTGATCAAAGCACCGTATGTAACCGGGGTGCGCACAATTCAAAGTTAGTATATCTGATACTAACGATGAATCTCGATCGATCCATAGAGTCATTTCTTGGAACATACACACAAAACATTTTTATGGATAATTGTATTTTATAACATAAATTTAAACAGCATTAAAAACAATGCCAAAACATTTTACCCACCTGTAACTTGGAGCAACCTCGTGACTAGCTCTAAACTACTATGCTATATTTCTTCTTCAGTAAGATCTTAGAGATTATAATCTCTCCATGAAATGACTATTCTTGTGGATACTTGTATTTTCTTAATATGATCTAAAGAAATGAAATTAAGAATTTAAGGACTTGACTTGTTATATGAAAACTAAATGGAAGCCTGCGAGTATTTATAGGGAGATCTTACTTGCTTAGTCAATGAATATAGCTTCCATTAGTCATAGGGTATAGGTTCGATTAGTCATAGGCCTAAATATACTATTATAATGCATGTTCAAATAAGAATGGCGGCTGTGATTCTAATATCTATCCAATACAAAAAGTTTCCTCAAACTACATGCATATATTCATCTATGTATATACGTGTATATAAAATATTACAAAAGCATATTTGCATGCATGAAATTTTAGTAATAGCTTAGTTATATACAATAATTCATGCATATACGTAATATATTATATAGATATTTTCCAAATTAATATATATCTATATACATATACGCAGATAGACACATATATGTATTAGGTAATGTTTATAAAATAATGCACACACATGCACGTTATAGTATATATATAAGCTAATGAAGTCTTGCACCTATATATATATATATATATATATATATATATATATATATAAGTATATTATTAATTACATAACTGTATGTATATATATTCTAGTAATATATCTATTTTAATAACTTATATTTCATTTATTATAATTAGGAGATTTATATGGAGTGCAACTATTTCCATTAAGGACCTTAAAATTTTTATATTATATAGAAAGATCGGGATATTACAGACTCCAATATCCGAGGTAACTTCTGAGCCACATATTAGTGAAGATCATATCTCCACTAACGTTGCAGATGTGTCAGAAGAAGAGGACAATACCATAGATGGTGATACTGGAAGGTATGTTCTCCCACCTCGCAGCACCCGAGGAATCCCTCCAAAGCGATATTCCCCTGATAGAACCAACACAAGAAGCCGGTATGGGATGACTAATCTTGTAATAAGAAACCTGACAAAGATGGCAAGTGCATTCGAAGCAGCACTGTACAGAGAGGAGGAACTTCCCAGAAATGCAGATGAAGCCATGAAATCAGAATATTGGAGGAAGGCAATGAACACAGAAATGGAAGCTTTGGAGAGAAATCACACATGGGAGAAGAGCAAATTACCAGAAGGAGTAAAAGCAGTTAGATGCCGATGGGTGTTTACCATCAAACGAAAACCAGATGGCTCCATTGAACGATACAAGGCAAGGCTAGTAGCAAAAGGGTACACTCAGACATATGGAGTGGATTATGCCGAGACTTTTTCTCCTGTGGCAAAGATCAATACATTAAGAGTTCTTTTCTCAATAGCTGCTAACAAGGATTGGCCTCTTCACCAATTCGACGTTACGAATGCCTTTCTACATGGAGAACTTTCCAAACCGGTGTTCATGAGTCCTCCACCAGGGTACTCAGGCGATTTCGAGACTGGGGAAGTGTGTCAACTCAAGCGAACCTTATATGGGTTGAAACAATCACCGAGAGCTTGGTTTGGGAGGTTCACTGAGGCAATGAAAAAGTATGGGTACAAACAAAGCAACTCAGATCATACCTTATTTCTCAAGAAAAAGGAGGAGAAGATCACTTGTCTCATCATATATGTAGACGACATGATCATTACTGGAGATGATGCAGAAGAAATAAGTAATCTGAGGAGAAACTTGTTCAGTGAGTTTCAAATGAAAGACTTGGGCCTACTCAAATACTTCTTGGGAATCGAAGTGTTAAGGTCAAAAAGGGGAATCTTCATCAGTCAAAGGAAGTATATTCTTGATATACTAGCAGAAGTTGGGATGTTGGAATGTAAACCTGCTAATACTCCGATCATACAGAATCACAAACTTCAAGTGGTTGAAGGAGCTGAATCCACTGACAGAGGGAGATATCAGAGACTAGTAGGAAAGCTCATCTACTTGTCTCACACTAGACCTGATATCGCATATGCTGTAGGGGTTGTGAGTCAATTCATGCACTCACCACAAGTAGATCACTGGAAGGCTGTGATGAGGGTTGTTCAGTACTTGAAAGGAACTGCTGAGCATGGATTGTTCTTTGGGAAACATGGACACTTGGATATTTGTGGTTTTACTGACGCAGATTGGGCAGGCAATCCCAACGATATGAGATCCACATCCGGATACTTCACCTTTGTTGGAGGGAATCTTGTCACATGGAGGAGCAAAAAGCAGAAAGTTGTGGCGCTTTCAAGTGCGGAGGCCGAATTTCGAGGAATCAAGAATGGACTTACTGAAATACTGTGGCTAAGGAAACTGATGACAGAACTAAGTCTTTTTGGGTCAAAGACTTGTCAACTGTTCTGCGATAATCAAGCTGCCATTAGTATTTCGGAAAATCCTGTTCAACATGATCGAACAAAGCATGTTGAAATTGATAGGCACTTCATTAAAGAAAAGATTGAAGCAAAGATTGTTGAACTTCCTTACGTCAAATCAGAAGATCAACTTGCAGATATCTTGACTAAAGCTGTTAGTGCAAAATCGTTTCAAGGAGCATTGAGCAAGCTAAGTATTGGCAATCCCATTACTTAGTTTGAGGGGGAGTGTTAGAAAGGAAAGATTCAGAATTTATGTAATTGATTGCATAGATTAGGGCCATTATATTTCTACCATAGATAGAAAGGATTCTTTCATAAAATAAGCCTAGAATAGTTGTATATCTAGAGCTATTGTAGAGCACAGAAAGTAATTCAATTGAATGGGATTCTTCCTCCTTCTCTATTCTACTACATATCCTAAATCTAACAGTTCCAACTTTAAGAAAGTTCGAGACTTCGAGCTAATGAGCTATATATGTGATGAAAATTTAATTTTTACGTCGATCTTGAATGTTGAAATTTTAATTTCCATATTTATCTTTTAATCAATTAGTTTGACGGCTATCTGTCTCAATACATCAGTTGATTTATGGTACAGGTCAAAAGGAAATGAATGCTAGTTAATGTATTTGTTCATAAATACAACGATTTTGATGATAAATGACGAATTGCATTTATTAATACCGTAAAAAAAAAATTAAATAATTACTCCTACCATCCCACCCAACAATGTGTAGTTTGCTATTTTAATCTGTCTCACCTAACAACACGTATTTTCTTTTTTGAACAATACCACACTACACTTACTTTTTCTTTATCTTTACTTTATCTTTTTATTTATAGAAATACCATATCTTTTCTCTACTAATATCACTATCACCTATATTTTAGTAATATTTTACTCTTAATGTGGGCTCATTTCTCCACTAACATCACTCTCCTATACATTTTCTTAGTAACATTGACACCAAATTAGAACCGACGGCGTTAAACTTGCGAATAAAATTATCAATTTGCCCAGAATTTTACCTTTACCTTTACTGCTTACATTTTTTCACCTTTATTGATTTTTTTCACTCCATGGAGACGGCGATCGTGCCCTTCCTCCGCTCCCACTCTTAGAACTTTTCATCTCAAGAATCATCGTAAAACCATCGTTCTTGGATTGTAACTTGATTTCAGAATCACACTTGATTAGTATTTTCAATTTAGTTTTATTTGAAATTTATTTTGCAACTAGGGCGCATACGGTGATTCTGCTATTTTTTGAAACTCAGTTCTAATTGAATTCAAGAAATCAAAGCAGTAGTAACAAAAAGGATTTCAAAGAATTGGTTGACGTAGAGATAGGACGGCCTTGGGCTGAAATTTTTGTCTTCATACTTCCATTTCGCATATAGTACAAGAAGAAAGGCGTGTGCTCTTAATTGCTGAAGACTTTTCTTTTGATTTGTCATCACTTTGTATTCTAATTCATGGATTGATTTTTGATTCAATAGAAATGTTTTCTAGTTATGTATTTTAAATGCTTTAATTTATTGAATTCTTTCTAGAAGAAAAGTGTGTGCTTGACTATAAAGAAACGGATGCCGTGTGGTGCAGACTCTATTTGAATGGGGTATTCTTGTTACCCTAGTGGAATTAGGCTAGACTTAAATCCATGAACACTCAAATCAGATTATTAATTTTAGTTTTGTATGCTTTTATTTGCCAACCTCATTTACTAAAGATTAGATAATCATATTACATCTTGCCTGCTTATAATTCTTATTTTAGTTGTCAATAGTTTTATTATTTTATCTTAAACTAATGTTGCGCCCATGCGTTTGCACGGAAGATATAAATAAAATATTTGAAATTATATATTTTTCTCTCACATCATTATTGAACAATGTAATACGTTATATTACGTTATTGTTATCTTCAAATAAAAATTTAATTTTCATAACCTTAGAAACCTAAAATAATTTTAATAGAATATAAATAATTATAATTTTAAATATTTATGTGATAGATACATAAGCCCCATATAGGCTATTATAGTTAAACTACTATTGAAATTAAGATATTTAAATTAATATTTTATGGTATTTTATTTAATTCGTAATAGTTATCTAAATAATTAGTAATTACTATGTTATTTTAGTAATTTTTAATAGTACATTTCTTTTAAAAAAAATAATAATACTCCCTCTATTTTTTTCGACTTGGCTCACTCTTATACTTTATAACTCATATATTGAATATAAGTGAGCCAAGTCGAAAAAAACGGAGGGAGTACATCAAGAAATTAAGCAATAAATCATGATTACAGTAAACTTATCGATCAATAGTTTTAAATCTAACTTAGTATTATTTCACCAAGTTCAAATAATAATTAATTTTATTTATGACAATGTATCCAAATTTTGTATTGTCACAACAAAATTTTACAATAAAAAATAGGATTGAAAAAATAAACAAATACTAACATATAGATATAGCAAAATAAGAAAATTAATAGAATAATTCAATACAAAAATAGATATATTAGCAAATAATAAAATAACATTTATAATTTAAAATACATTGATTATCAAATCCATTGAACAATTCACAACTTTTTAAAGTAAATCATCTTCATAAACCATTGGACAATCCATGATTACTTTTGGAGGAAAATGGGATTGTTGTAATTTTTGCCAACAATTCTTCTTTTATACTACCTCCATCCTTTTCAAGTTGCTACACTTTTTCAGCAATTTTTTCAAGCATTTTCGAGCGTCTTGATGGCGAGTTTTAAAATAACTTTTTACAAAAGAAATTCTTTTACGGGATATTACATGTGTTGTAGTATCCTGTAAAAGAAAAAAATATTTAAAAAATTATTTTAAAATTCATCATCAAGACGCTCGAAAATACTTGAAAAAATTGCTGAAAAAAGTGTAACAACTTGAAAAGGATAGAGAAAGTATATTGTATAGATTTCAGCTATTATTGACTCGATATTTTGTTACGCTTAGGGGACAAGAACATCAACGTCACAGGGTGGTGAAGCTATTATCGAAGCATCAACTTCACAAGTTCAACCCACAAAAGATGGTGGATCTCTAGTTAAACCAAACATCTCAATCAACTCAAGCTTCACTAGCTCCAGTTGCAAGAAAAATACCAGCTTCGTATAGAAAACAACAAAATCCGGTATATTTTCTAAAGTTTAAAAGCACAAATTTTCTTAAATTCAGAGTTAATATTGATTATTTGGAAATTCATTACGTGTTGCAATTTTTTTCTTTAATTTTATTGCAGCATGCACGGAGTAACATTCATGTTGTGCCACCGTCACCCTCCCAAAGCCAAAATGCGAGTAAATCTAAAAAATTAACTATAAGTAGAGCTCTTACTTCACATGCTACACAAGTTCCTGCATTAAGTGCACCCACTTCGACTGGATTTAAGAGATCATGTTGTACACAAGTTCCTGTATCAAGTACACAAGTTCCTGTATCTGCTCCTTCTTCCACCAAGAGGCAAAAAAAGCTAACTATTAATGGTTCTTAAGAAAATGAAAGAAAGAAAGAGGGGGCATCACCCCCTTTTGATGAAACAATGTTTCTTTTTATTGATTGGCACGGTGGTTCTAGTGACTTTGATTTTGATAGCAATATGTCAAGAATGATTTTCTAGAACAATGCATCCTTTTGTCTTGAATAGGATTGTAAAATATTATGTGGTTGATTCTTTGGTTGTAAATTTTATCATAATGGTACTTGTCTTGTGTTAGCTTTTTCTCGTCTGGATGTTACTTTATTTATAGAACTTTTCTTTATTTTAGTCAAGTTGCCTTTGATTATGTTTCTATTTTTTCATAATTTATCTTAAAATCATGTTACTTTTGAATATGTTTTTCATTTTTTTAATAGTATTTACGTCAATCCTAGCTCATTTAATCTATTATTAAATAAAATATGTTGTAGATTTTGAATTTATTAAGATTAGATAATATCATAGTCGAATTTTGAGGTTGTAGGTATTATTTTAATAACCTCTTTCATGGGTAAAAAATAAAATAAACAAGATCCAATTTATATAAATTTAATTATAAAGTTAAATTAAATATTTTAGTTGATATAAGTAGCATAAAATTGTTGTTTGAGTGCATAAAGAAGAAATGATAAGAGTATATAGTTTTATCAACTATTTAGGCGTATTTCGGACTATTTACACATATTTAAAAGTCAAAAAACGAAAAGAATCACACAATAAGAGAGTGAGAGTAACGCACTGTTAGATTTCACGGATGGTATAACGTGCAAGGTTTGTCAAAATACGTGTGGGTTTTATGCAAATTAAAAAATACAACAGTATTTGGTGTTTGTTTCTTAAAACACAGGTAGTTTTTTGCAATTTACCCTCATTTTCATATTTAGAGACTAGAGAAATGCTCCAAAGCTACAAATAAATAAATTAATATAAATATATATCTTTAAAAAAAATTATAAAAAAAACTTAAACACTACTAAAAATACTTAACTCTAAATGGAAAAATTACTGACACTGTCACAGCGATAGACACATTAAATGTGTCCACGGTGGGTAGAGGAGCATCTCTGTTCGTATTCAATAGTTTCAAAATTTTTTAACTTCTATAAGGTTCATTTAGGTAACATACATTTTCATTTTTGGAAACACGACAATTATAACTCTGTTGGTCCGGCTCAATATAAACCTAAAACTTAGTCTCATAATATATATTAACTTACTACAAGTATAATTGTTTGACATTACCTACACTTCCGGTCAAAATCAAAGTTAACATGAACAATTTTAATTGTTGTGGCAGAAACGTATTTAGATGACATCTTTCAAAGAATGAAAAAATAATTAAATAAGTCTGAATTAGATATAAACCAAAAGAAGAACACTTTTTTTTTTTTTTTTTTTTTAAGGTTTTAAGGATAAAAAACGACATTTACATTGTAAATATAGTTATCATTTTGTTGGTCGGACAATTCGTCCTAGTAGACAAATTCTGCTTTCACGTCATCCGCAATTTAAATCATTTCTAAATTTATGTCAAAAATCAAACTGATGGTTAGTTGATGTATTATTAGGATATAATTTATGTTATTTTGTGTTTTGAGTGTTATACTGATTGGGCATTATTTCTCTAGTTATTTATTGAATATTTTGGTAGAATTTTGGTGTTATTTTGAGTGAATTCACCTTGATTTGGATTAATTGTAAAATAATGTGTTTTTGTAGGAGAAAGAGGTTTTTTGGTGATTATGGAGGTATTTCGGAAGATATTCTCGAAGTTGGGACTGAGCAAAAGAAGAAGCGATTTGCTGGAAATTCAGGCGGCGTGCCCATGCCGCCTGTAAAGTACTGGAGCTGGGCGAGAATAAAAGAATTTCGGGATTTTCAGCATCTAGAAGACCTTTAATTAATTCATTACCGGATTAATTAATGTAATAGTGATTTTTATAGTATTTTATTTAGCTAATAGACTTTTTAGATATTATTAGATACGTATTATTTATTTATTGCTTTCCTAGTTAATTTAGGTTTAGGGATTTATTTCCTTATTATAAGATAATTCCTTAGATATATAAAGAAGATTAGGATTAGGAAAAGAGGGGAGACTTCACGCATTGGAAGGAGGCAGCGGCTGGGTTCAAGATCAATTCACGCATATTCTTCTTCTTCATTATTATTTCTTTTATTTATTTTGTTTATGAGTTCTAGCTAATTTCTTTTTTTCCGGCAAAGACAAGAAGCCTTTTAGCAAGATTATTCTGTGAGATCTAATATGTTTTCATACTTTAATTTATATGCTTGCATCTGTTATTCTCTGTATTTATTTTAATGAATTGTTTCATGCTGCTAGGTAGTGCGCAATATTTAGTAGTTTGGAATTAATTTATAGCCAATTGAATCGGTCATACGTAATCGTGGTTAGATTTAATTAGTGGTAAATTGGCTTGTTTAAGTCAAGGGAATAATAGTCTTAATTCGATAATCCTGCGTCAGAGTTTATCGGTTTTGAATCAGGTTTCTCTTGTTGTTAATGTTGTCGACTCATTAAATCTATAAAGCGTCTCTTACGGTTGTCAGTCGATTAGGGAAATAACTGGTGAAGCGTCTTCCTGATTATCGAGAATTAATGGAGAAATAAGATTGTGTCAGAAGCGTTTTCGGTGGTCATAACCGATTTATTTGCATTAAATTAGAGTCATCTTTGCATCGAGGATCAGAATAATTGTGCTAGGGCTAAACTTGTCTGCTGCCGGAATCGTTTTTAATTTATTTGAACTAAAACTAAAGCTGTCTTTTAATTATTTGTTTATTTATTTTCTTATTTATTTTCGTAGTTAGTTTATTAAAAATTCATATTTTGGCAGTTGGAAATTTAGAAGAAATCTCGTCGATCCTTTAGGAGACGATCTTGCTTACCACTGTCTCAGCAGTGTGGGCATACCGACCGAAAGTTGGAATTATTTTTGGTGTAAAACAACGTTATACTCCCTCCGTCTACGATCTATTGACCTTATTACTATATCAGGACGTCCACCATCTATAGATTATTTTCTTTTTTGGTAGTAGGCCAGTAGCCACACAATACACTTTAATACCTTACACTTTAACATGTTAATACACACAAAAATATTAGGGTGAACTTTATAAATACCCTAAAAGGATAAGAGTCTAAGTTTTATACCCAACACTTTAGTTTTATAAGTTTTATACCAATTTATAATGAAAAGACAAATAACCTTAAAAATTAGTCCCACTTATCATTGAAACCTCTGAAGCACGGGGACGCCGGAAAGGTCCCCGTTTCCGTTCCGAGGACGTTCCGGGGACGGGGACGCCGGAATATGCCTAGAATACGTCCCCGGGGACGTTTTCTTTAATAAACATTTTATTTTATTTTAAAAATACGCTTGACCCAGAAATAAATACGTTAGACCTAGAAAAGAATACGTTTTATACCAAATTTGATAAGAAAATCTCGCCCTCAAATTGCGATTTGAACTCTCACCTCAAAATCTGACGCGAAACTCACCGCCGCTACTAGGGTGCACCGCCATCGCCGTCGCCGTCACCTGGGTTTGCAGTTGCCGTCGCTGTCGCCGTCGCCTGGGTTTGCAGCTGCCGTCGCCGTAGGCTGGATTCATTGTCGCCGTCGGCTGGTTCTCACTTCTTCTCACCGCCGCTTCAGCTATAAAGCTCCACTCTTTTTTTAATACTCCTATATTGTATGTGGGCCATGTGGCACATTACTATATTAGATTAATTGTAATTTATTGAATTTCTTAATATATGGGTAATGGGTGGGCGGCTGGGTCTATTAATTGGAGTGTAATTAGTTGGATTTCTTAATATATTTTCTATTTGCTTAAGTTTATTATGAATTATAGAGTATTTGCTTATTTTTTCCATAAATTATAATTATTTAATATATATAAATATAAATATATATTAAATAAAGAATACAAAATGTATTTTTGACTTATTGTATTCTTCATTTTTGGATAATTGACGTATTCCCGTCCCCGTATTTCGTTTTCGTTCTCGTGCTTCATAGCTTGAAACTAAGAAAGACAAAAAGAAAAACAAAAGGAAATGGGTCCCACTTACATTAATTCAAACGAAAATAAACCACCAACCTTAGCTCTCTCTCTCTCTCACGGTCACTTTCTCTCTCTCTCCTTTCATTTTCTTCTCACCGTGTAACCTTGATTTTTTTTTATTTTTTTTTTATTTATTGAAACCTTAGCCAAATTCACCCACACCCGTTTCCTAAAACCGAAATCCAACTCATAATCTCCGAACTTCGACCAATCCGTAAGGGCATTTCCAATGCATACTCTATTTTGGAGTACGCAGTGTATTCCAACCGTACTCTATTTCGTAGTTAGAGTATAGAGTATTGAATAGTAAATAAAATTTTAATGTTCTATATTTTATACTCTATTTTTACTATTTAGATAATATTAACTTATAAAAACAACAATTTAACTAGATTTCATTAATATAATTTGATTTATAATATATTGTATATTACTCCCTCCGGCTCAAGATTCGTGACACCTTTCTTTTTCTTCTTTTCGGCACGCATTTCCACGCTTTTCGATAGTGGATTTTAAAATAAATTTTTGAAGTATTTTTTCGTTTACGGGATACTATGAATGTCGTAGTATCCCGTAAAAGTAACAATGCTTCAAAAAAATATTTTAAAACCCATCATCGAGATGTGTGGAAATGTGTGCCGAAAAGAAAGAAAAGAAATGTGTCACGAATCTTAAGCTAGAGGGAGTATATATTTTATTTATTATTAAATTTTAGATATTTTTATTTAATTTTACATATGTGATTTATTTCAACAAAAAATTAACAATCTACAATATATTTTATTCATATAATTTAAAATACAATCTTATTAATTATTCAATATTTATGGTACATTGATAAATGTTAATTATGTAAAATAAATAAAATAAAAAAATACAAATAGAGTATTATATAGCATACGTGGTTATAATGAATTTTTAAAATGAAGTATGTAATGTTGCATTTTGAAATATAACACACTGCAAAATAGAGTTTATGGTTGGAGATGGTCTAACGTAAATCACCTTGTAATCCGGCCTTAACCCTTTCTCAGCTATCTCCACGTAGCTATGAACCAAGACCCACCTCCCCAGCTCCCTCTTCGAGAATATCCTCGCGCAATCTCAGACCCTGCGCGTCGTGGCTTCGTGCATCCTCGACGCGAGGCCTGGGAAGTCACGCTCCGCGTGCCCCCTCTCGTCCCCGGAGAGTTGTGCACAGGACAGCGACACCCATGTGCCGCACACATGCCTCGGCACGGGCGGAACCGTCCTCTTGCGCACGTTCACCACGTGCGCGATCAGGGCGACCCGGCTGCGGTGCCCGCCGTGCCTCGCGTTGTCGGCCCGATGAAGGGCCTGGGCGAACACCACCACGACCTTGGACGAACGGTGCGCGCGCACCGTCCAGGTTCGCCTGGGCCCACAGTGCCGCGATGACATTCTTGTCGAATGTGATTCTCTTGTCGAGTAAAATTGACCAAAACTGACGACAAAATCTTAGACTAAATCTAAGTTTGCCTTTTCAGGGCTCTATACAATCATTTAATATCATCTAACGTTAAGATTTTATGTAATAAAAAAAAAGTATAGCATCATATCAAAATTATTGATGCAAATTGATTTCATTACTGTCCAAATGGTGGCTAATGTGAATGAAAAGAATACGAATTCACTCAAATCTAGCGTACGAAGAGGATTGCTATAAAAGAAATCATAACCATTTTATTATCGTCGAACTAGTAGAACATCAAACCTTAACAAATTGCCAGTTATATCTGTATATATACTGAACTACTGGGAATATTTTAACAAAGACGGAAGCATAGAGAAATTGGGTACAACAAGATGCATATGGAGATGCCTTCTCCCAACATAATTAAATGTCCCACCTCTTCTTTACGCGGAACATCAGAGCCGATGATTTGATGTCATCTTGAGGAACTTGGAGCATGATCTGCACTTTCATCTTCAATGGTGCAGTCTTGGCTTTGCCATCTTCATCTCCAGCCTTCAATTATTCATATACAGACACCGAGTTCAGTACGTGTAGAAATGTATAATGAAGAATCCAAGTGCATAGAGCGAATGTAGAGAAAGATATACTTCACCATAACTTTATTTTATATAAATTCAAGTAATTTTCAACCAAGCGCGAAGCCTTTTTCCATAATAAGCAGAAAAGAAAGGTGCATGAAGCAGAGACGGAGCTGGGGGGATGGTAGGTGCCTAGGTGGTGGCGACATTGCCCCCCAAATTTTCTAATATTTTTACCTATATATATTTATTTTATATTTCATAAAATACAGACACATATGAGTGTATATGTGTGTGTGTGTGTGTGTGTGTGTGTATTTATATAAATTCTAGTTAATATAATACCAACTAATAGTAAAATCTAATAGTTCCTTAAAATCAATCGTGGGCATTACCGGGGTGTGGGGTTTCCTCGTTGCTAATGTGCATCGAGAAAGAAATTGCCTAAAATTTGGATGTAGAATTAATAATTCATGTATTTGGTGATATGAAAAACCGACTAGTGTAACATAAACGATTTATACTTAATAAGGTCAATGAGAATTTTTTTTGTATTGGTTTAGTAATTTTATATTTTTTAACTTTTAAGTAGTTATTCATGATATGTGAGAATAATATGCTCTCTTTTGTTTTTGTCAAGTTGATTGGAGTGGTATTTTACCAAGTCCTGGATACTTTACTAATAGATTGATCATATTAGTCATTATAAGATAATTGGTCTTTATATTTTATTTTAAATGTTCATGTAAAGATTCATTCTATTTTGTGCAAAAAAAAAATTATTGATGCATTAATATTACATTTATCACTTTTAATTTACATGTATCTAATTAGATACATGAATGAAGGATGGGAGGGAGAGCAGTGTTTGTGTAAGTGATATAATTAGATAAAAGGAGAGGAGATTGGAGCAACTTAAGTCAGTTTCTAAAACCGAACATTTATCCAACTTAATCAAGCACTCGAAAACCTTGGAATTTAGTAATAAATATGTAAATGAGAAACTTACCCACAGTGATGCCCAACCAAGTCGTGCCTCATTGTCGTAACCAGCTTTTAGTTTGTAATCGTTCCCAACTTTGTGTTTATATACTGCACTCCAATTGTTTGTGTCGAATTTATACAAGTAGCTGACAAATAACCCATAACAATATACATTAGTTGTCTTCATAATTAAGTATTTCAAGATTAAACAGAGTTTTCAGGCGAAATGGTAGTGAGCCTGATTATCACAGGTTGTGTATCTTTAATTGGGAAAAAAATACTATATATGGCACCACAAAACAGGCTTCAAGTTTATGTCAGAAACTTATTTGTATTAAAAAAAATTAAGGCAGTGGAACGAGGGTTAGTACAGAGTGGAATGAAGGGAAGAGTTATCACCTCAACTTGTCTGAAGGACTGAATCTCCGCTTAAATGCACAAGATAATGCATTTGAAGGCAGAGATAAGCTTGGAATGAACGTCATTTCCGCATCCTGAACGTAAAACAATTAGCCAGGAAAACTGTTGTTATCGTAACTTAAAACTGGACATCTTATAAATCCTTATAACACATCTTGGCATTTGGTGCATGCACTATAAATTCCTTGACAAGGTGAAAAAGGAAAAATGAAAATGAATCCCTCAAAAGAAACTGATTCAAAGAAAATAACCTTGTATGCATATCGTAAATCCAAATTTTCTTCGCTGAATCGGGCAGTATAAAGCCCGTCCATAATATGACTTTTAACAATACCATTCACAGATAAAACTCTCTTCTGTTCTTCTTCCTCTTCATCCTTCTCCTCAAGTGAAACCTCACCAAGAGGAAATTTCAAGGTTGCCCTTGGCTGCAAATTTAAAAGTAGAACAAATCAATGATTAAGAAGCTTTCGTGTTTCATTATTTGTAGGTGTGTAGGGAAAACAAAGGTTAAGATACTCTATGATAAAATAGCTCTACTGCGAGGAGAACTACAATAGCCTACTGAATGTAAAGTGCAGTGCAAACTTTTAAGCCCAAGTGCGATTACACACGTATCAATACTCCCATGTTTCTCCAAAATGAAGTTTTTCAAGAATCAATCATTTGTTTATGGAAAACACATATATGGCAGTAGCTGGGTAGAAACGTCGACCATTCCGATAGATGGTACTGGTGATGACAATTCCAATTTGTAAGCTGGACCGGCAAGATCTGCAACCATCGCAACTTCTCCTTGTCGAGCCTAAAAGTAATACAGAAGCACTGTAAGAGAAAGAGCACATACACCATATAAGATTCATAGCCTATTAACTGAGTTGCAGGCACATAGATTCTAGCTGATTCCTCAAAAATACTTTTCTCTAAATTTGAAATTCAAAGTTCTACATTGAGAAATATGGAAGAACAAGGAGTAAGCAACATTAATCATGCATCACTAACACCAGTCATTAACCAATCAAGTGTGAATTAACCTCATAAAATGTAGAAATTATGAACAAAGTACGCAATCACATATTCACAGTAACACGAATTGCAGATTACACTTCAAATTCTTAAGCATTAACAACAAAATAAAATACGATTGAGAGAATTTTTTCAGAGTGAAATTAGA
Organism: Mentha longifolia; assembly: GCA_001642375.2. Classification (NCBI taxonomy): domain Eukaryota; kingdom Viridiplantae; phylum Streptophyta; class Magnoliopsida; order Lamiales; family Lamiaceae; genus Mentha; species Mentha longifolia. Next base: position 5,818,266 of record CM038110.1, on the reverse strand, counting down.
CCTTGACTTCGTGCGCAGCCCTGAATTGCAATCCAGGCGCGACTTCGAACGAGGCTTTGAGCAACGCATCGCTCTCTTCGACGTCGTATTGCAGCGAGAAGAATTTCGAATTCAAAAAAATTTGGGGCTCCGACACCTCGCCGCTGCTGCCGTTTTGAAAAGTGAGCTTGAGCTTGGCTAGATTGTCCAGTAATTTGCAGGAGATTTTGTTGAAGAAGACGGAGCTCTCACTGTCGTATTCAGATGTTACTCGCAACTTCGGCCGGTCGAATTTGAATAAACCGCCGAAACTGCAGACTCCTGGGCGGCGGCGCCGTCCAGAGCAGGCGGCGGCGGTGGAGGAGAAGGGGGGATGGATGCCGGTTCGGGCTTTGGTTCCACCATTGGTATTGGATTTTTTTTATTTTATTTATTTTTTTTTCTCACTGATTTTATACGAAATTAATGTGTGGGGTTTATGAAATCAGTCTCTATCCTTAAATCTATTCGGTTAAATATCATTTTATTTTATTTTATTTTTCTCTCTTTTTCGCCGATTTGTCGTTACTAATTCCCGCAAATTATAACGGCCTGCATTATATTAATTTTAAAAATACTAGTACACCCACCCGTGCGATGCACGGCGATCATTAAATATAAAAAATCAAAGGCAAACAAATATAAATATAAATATAAATGTTGAATATGAATACACATAAATTCGTTTTAGATATAATCAAATTATGCAAATAAGATTTTGTCCTAGGTATAGCAAAATGTAGACGTATGAGAAAAGCAGACAATTGATCAATTAATTTACTCACGCGTAGGGGGATTTTCATGGATTCTACTTGGTTGCTTCTACCTACCACTTCAATTTGTTTTGCTCATTTTATTGATTAGTTGTAATACATTCTAAGAGTGAAATTATGTTTCATTTAAAGAATTAGTTCACTAACTATAAAATGCAGAATTCTGTCAATGATGAGGAAATATAAAAATTTCACAGTGGGCATTAGGTGGATGATAGAAAAGAATGCTGAAACTCGCTGCTCAAAACTTGTTTTGCAAATTATCTACACTTCTCAGAGTTTTATTATATGCTTTAAGAGAAGAGAATTTAATTAATAAACCTTAAATAGGATATAATATAACATATTACTCTTAGTCAGTAATGGCCATGCACTCCGATTAATCCTTATGTTAATCATTTCTATTAGCACTTAAAATCATTTCTAGTAGCACTTACAAAGTTTGAAAACTGACATATTTATTACGTAATCTGATATCATAACAAAAGATAAAAATAAAAAAAAAATACTAACATCGTGTTTGGTTCCATTTTCTGACAAAACTACATTCTCCTAGAACAAAACATGACAACGGGCTGATACTATTACTCCAATAGCTCCAAGCTAAGGAATATATATAACACATGACGGTGCACTTCGATATTAGGCAACATAGGATAGGAACAACTAAACTAATGAATCAAAATTGATAAGGTAAATATATAAAGCAGATCTATTGGAAATTCAAGCAATTAATTAATGGACGCTAGTGGTTTCCATCAAGAGGCAATTGTTTATGGATAGAGTAGTGATTATTGCTAGTGAGAAATCTGAAGAATAATTCTGCAATGCATACCTCGTATATAATTAATGTTCGCAGGAGATGGTTTTCAAATAATTGATTTGCTGGAGGAAGAGTTGTAATTGAGTTCAACCTTTCTTGCTTCCAAATTATAAAGAGAGAACGGTTCGGTGACCTGGATCGTGTAGGGTTGAGGCCAAAAGAACGTGTAGAAGAGGGAGTTTTTTTCTAGGAAAAAATAATATTTTCAAAATATAGATCGTGTATTGCTAGATAACTCCTGAAAAGTTGCATAAAATAGTTTTTTATTTATTTATTTATGAAAATAACTTCCGAGAAAATATGTAACTAACTGTTTAGGTGAAATTACAAATATAACCTAAAATTGGCGGAAAAAAAAACTGCTTTTTCTATTTTGTTTTTATATATATATAGATATATACGATAGATTTATTTAATCATTTTCGGTGTATTTTGATTTCTGATCACTCAATTTCACCATTTTAAAAATAGTTGTTTTATAAGTTTAATTTTTCATAAAGTTTATTTTAAAATATATTTATTATAATCATGTCATGGTGGATAGGGGAGCAAATGAGTTTTTTATGCGGACTTGATTTTATAGTTTTTTTTTTTTTTTAGTCATTAAAACTCAAGTTATTATTGAGTTTACTAAAACAGGAGTTTGTTCATCTAAAAAAAAATAAAAAATAAATAATAATAATAATAATAATAATAATAATAATAATAATAATAATAATAATAATAATAATAATAATAATAATAATAATAATAATAATAATAATAATAATAATAATAATAATAATAATAATAATAATAATAATAATAATAATAATAATAATAATAATAATAATAATAATAATAATAATAATAATAATAATAATAATAATAATAATAATAATAATAATAATAATAATAATAATAATAATAATAATAATAATACTCAATCCAAAGTTGAAAAGCCCAAATCTTGTCTTTATTTCCTCAGAAAAAAAAGGAAAAAAAAACGGAAAAGCCCAAATCACAAAATTCTAACAGTATATTTTATTGTGTACAAGTATTTGATTATCGACTTTTCACTAATTGTCAAATATGTATATTTAGAAGTTCAATTTATAGGAATTTTAGAATTTTACTAATTAAATATTAAAATGTAGATACGTATAATTACTAAGTTCGGTTGGTTCGATCAAACTCAAAATCTTAAAACCGCTGCCGAACCGAAATCCATGGATTTTTTTAATCACAAAGCCGTACTATAAAAATTGGAGGAGCTAACCGAAACCCATCATTTTTAGTCTGTTTTTTTGACTGATTCGGTTTTTAAACACCTGCACAAGATATTCTCAAAAATATGGAAGAAATATATACTCCCTTTCGTCTATAAAGAGTGCAATACGCTTTCTATGGTAATTTTATAAGCTCGTTATTTGGTATGCTTTTTTATTTATTTATCAGTATTTGGTATGCTTTTAACCATATGTAACTCTAATTAGTGGTTGGTGGGCTAAGATTAAAAAATTGATTAGAGTTAACTTGTTCATGCTAGCTAATTGCATAATAAATACGAGCTTATAAAAACCCGTACCACAAAAAACGCATCATGCCTATGCTTTGTGACGAAACAGATTAATATTTAATTTGGGGTTGAAGACGACGTTGAAATCTATAGGTTTATAAACATGTACTTTAGTAATGTGTACAATTATCAAAGCATGCATGTGCTACACAAGGAATTAGCTATTTAAATTATGCATCATTCACGTGAAAGCCATTGTTGTCTAGCTTACTAATAAACAAGAAATCACAATAAGAATCTCACATCACATGATGCACTTACGCCTCATTACTTAGTTTTATATACTGATAAAATATTCCAAGAGATCAATCCTTGATTTCTTGTGTTACGCAAATCGATATGTGCATAAATAAATAAATTAAATAATTTCATCTTTCAACTAAATCGATAGCTTATAACTCTCCTTTCAACATGCTTTGGTGGAATCAACAAGAAACTTTCAAGATTAGTTGAGCTTTTATTAATTATAAATTGATGAGCTTAATTTTTTGTGCATATATAGCAAGTAAAGATGGTTAAAAGATGGCCCTTCTTGATGGCTATTCTGGTTTTACTCTTAACTTCTGCTTCATCTGGTTAGTCTCTCTCTCTCTCTCTCCCTCTCAAGAGCCATTAATGTGAGCTTTGGAATGTATATAATCAGTGTAAGAAAAAACGGGACGGATGGAGTAATTAATATTGTATGTTACGTTTGATGGATTAATCAGTGATAGGAGGAAGAATGGGAGATGAAGAGAAGGAGTTTGGAACAAGAAGATTGCTACAATCAATATCATTATGTGGTGTGTGTATCTACAACTTTGATTGTGTCAAGAGTGGTTGTGGAAATGTTTGTGAGCCTAAGAATTTTGATTTACTCTTTGGAAAATGCATATTTAAATGAACAAAAACTAGTCCCCTTTTTTTGCTTACTTGTTTTTTACTATCACATATTTGGTGCTATATTGTATATATGTATTTCTCTAATTACTCAATTTAATTCGCTTATTCTTTTAGCACAAAAATTTGATAGTCCACCTTCAATAGATACTTATTAGTACGTGGTTGTATAATTGTATTTGAGTCTTTGACTTCGAGTGCTAGGTATATCACTCTCACTGCCAAAATAAAAATAAAAAAACAACTATATATATGTGTAAAGAGTAATGCTTCCCTACCGACTGTGATCATACTTAAGTGTGCCAACGGTGGGTAGAAAGCATTTATGAATGTGTAAATCGTCACTAACACTATTGTACATTTCATTACAAAATGATTTAGTTGTAATGTTAAAGAAGTCATCATTATGCTTTTTTTTACAGTGACAAATGATCTGTAATTAAAAAAAGATTATGTGACATAATTTTTATTTAGTTTGTACCTCAAAACATGATGTAAAAATAGTAAAAGAACAAATGCAAAACTAATTATAAGAAATCTATGCGAAAATATATTTTAACAAATTAATTTGAATGGTTGTATTGTGAGTGGAATAAGGATTCCACTTAAAGTGAAATTAGGTGATGTCAACAATAACAAAATATATAAATACGGATTAAGATGATATTATGATGTTAATTATATTATTAAGCGAGTTTGTGTAAGGTTTATGCTAAAAAGGAATAGACAGATAATTTATGGATGAACAAAAATAGCAAAATAGGCAAATATTTGTGTAGGTAGAACTTTTAACTTTGTGGTCAAAGCCTATAAGTTGTAACGTGTTGTGGACTCCAAAAGCTTACATAAATAAAGTCGAGTAATTCTTGTTGGTATCAATCAGTGGTCAGAAACACAGAGGTGTTCACAGAGCTCTGTACAGAGACAGACTAGTAGAACACAAACGCAGCGGAAAATAATAGAAAACAACAAAGAACAAAGAAAACACGAAGATGGTTTCGCAAGATATCAGAATGATATCTTGCTGTGCCTCAAGGCGAAACAGACACTATAATTCACGAAGAATTACAAACCAAGGTTGAGGAAACGAACTATTAAAAGCTGCTAACATAAACAATCTAACTATCCACTAAGCTAGTTGTATAATGATAGTATTACTCAACCTAAAACAATTGGAGATCTCTCAAATAAAACTCTCTTTTCAATCTCTCCAAAAACGTGTTCTATCTCCAATGAATCCTGTAGTTTATATAGCTTGAGACTTAGCCACCAAGTTAGGGTTATGATTTGCATGAGAGTAGATAACCACCCTTCCACGCCTCCTTATGCATATCTCCACGCAATCTCTATCTTCTGGAAACCCTAGATGATATTGGGCCACTTTACAACTTGGTTGCTCGCCACATCAGCCACCACATTAGTCCACACATCAGCAACCTCATCAGTCACCACATCAGGTCACACGTCAGCTGACTCATCAGCCACCTCATCACTCCCCCTTAGTCCAGCTAATCTCTTGGATTAACCATAAGCCCACTATGATATTGGGCTTCTGCTCGATCACACAGCAGCTCTGTAGCCCACGAGCTCTGTATCTGCCACATCATCGACCACATCATCACTCCCCCTTAATCCAGAGTGTATATTGTATTACCTACACAAAATAAAAACCACAAGCGAAGAAAGACAAAAACTAAGAGATGGAATCGACTCTTAGATTCCAACAAACTCCCCCTTTTTGTCTTTCTTTACAAAACAACATAAACTCCAAGATTGACAACCACAATCCAGAATTCTGTAAACCAAATGCTAAAACAAACAACCACGAGTGTTAGCATAAAACATCATCAATCCAAAAATGTGCAGCTACAATATCCAAAAAACAAACAAGCAGAGATAAACAAAATGTCTAACACTTTAAAAGTCAATTCTGCAAAACACACAGCTAGATCAGCATCACACTTCAGTACTTTCAGAACCTCTGTGCTCTTCAACCTCCTCAATATCTTCCTCTATAGCAACCTCCTTATCTCCAGAATCTTCACCGTCATCTCTATATCAACTACACACTACATCTCCCCCTTTTTGTGAAGAAAGCAAGGTAGCAAACTGCCTAGACTTGGCAATACAGAGAATTGTGAGTAACATTGTCAAAACTGATTTGGCAATCGAGTAATCAACTGCAGCTACTATGAAGGTGGTTAGAGGAATCTTCAAGGAAAGAGCACCATATTCCAGTGATGAGTGGAGTAAAAAAACATGGGTAAAGTGATTTAGGTAAGGTGATGGTATAGAGTGAGTGGTACAGTGGTTATTTCAAGCAATAGGGCTAGAATACATGGCGAGAGTCGAAATAATGGAGATAAGTACAAGTGAACTATAATCCAAACTTTGAAATATATTCACTATACCTTACAAAATAGTGAGAGATCCAAACAAAATAAATTTTCAAGGGAAGTGTTCCATCACACGCCCCAAAACCACGTTGCTATGCTCTGCATTTTAAAGTATGAATTATATCCGGCTATATATGATTATTTCCCTTTTTCTTTTTCTTTTTTACCCGTTTCTCAAGAAGACACTTATGCAGAATCTTTGATACTGACTGTGCTTCAAGTTATACGGAGACCCTTTTTTTAATTTTTTTTTAAGGAATTTCACACACTAGCCAGAAACTTCGTTAGTTTCTCAAAGTAGAATATAGAGCATGCAACATCCACCTGCTTATGAGATGGAACACATCCCGAGAGAATTTCTAAGTTTAGAAAATCTCTTAAAATCAAGGGGTTTTGTAAGTATATCCGCAATTTGATCCATAGTTCGAAGATACTTTACCTCAATTATCTTTTTCTCCACCATATCTTGAAGAAAGTGATAACAAGAGTAGATATGTTTGATGCGACCAAATTGGACAGGATGTTTAGTGATGTGAATGACACTCGTATTGTCACAAAGGACAATGATACTCTCCCCTTGAAGTTTACAACCCTCTACTATCTGTTTTAACCATAGTAATTGCGTGGCACAACTCCCAGCTGCAACATACTCAGCCTCTGCAGTTGACAATGTCACACAATTCTGTTTTTTTTCTATGCCATGACACGATTTTGTTTCCAAGGTAGTAACAACCACCACTCGTACTCTTCCTTCCTTCCAAGTCTCCTCCCAAATCAGAATTTGGATTTGTTTGAAACCTAGCACAAAGACAGACACTAAATAGAATATCAGGTCTACTAGAAGTTAAATACAACAAACTTCCTATCATAGAGCGGTACATAGTAGCATTTACTTCATATGTCACGATTCTTCCATCAATGGGTTTGAAATGTTCCAGCTACTCCCTTGATCCGGTCATGTGCCGAGAGCAAGCACTATCAAAGTACCAAGCTCCCCCTATCTTTGTACTTGAAGCAGTACAGACAATATTGCACACAACTTTACCTCTACCCTTCGAAGTAGTAACTCCTTTGCCTTTGCCTTTGAAGAGAGTCCCACTTTTCATTTCCTTTTCTTCGAGCATCTTCATTTTTTTCTTTTTCTTCAGCCAGTCTTTACAATACGGCTTGATGTGTCTTGCTCTGTGACAATTACAACACTTGAATGTTCTCTTCGAGGGGATCAAGACCTCCTTTTCTTGCAATTTAGAACTTGATCTAACAAATGGTTTCTCATTTGTTGATAAAAGATTAGAAAAGGCAGACTTAGTAGCTTCTGAAAATCCTAGACCACTAGTTCCAATTTGAGGTAAGGCCAAAACTTCATCCAATTTTGTTGAACATGTATTTAACTTATGAAAATTCCTCCCATCAAGATCTAATTGAATAGCTTGCTTACCTAGTTCAGAATCTTTCTGAGTAAACATTACCTCTGATTGCACAAGTTGACCTTTGAGCTCACCGTTCTCCTTTGTCAAGCCTTCATTGACCTTGCATTGCTTCTTGAGTAGCAGTTCATCATGAGAAGCTTTAAGTTCCACCAATACCTGAAGTGAATCACCAACGAGTTCCAATTCCTCACTTACTTCCTGTACAGGTTCCACAATACTCGTTAGACAAAACAAATAAGAGTAATCACTAGAATCGTCAGTTATCGATGTTACTGTGACCATCAATGAGGGCTCCTCTATGGTTGGCTCTGGAGTCTCTGAAACGGGTTCAGCTAAAATGATCATAGCTTAATGATATGAACTTCACAACTTTACCTCGTTTCCTGAATATGTTGGCACTCTCATTAACATAATGTTCATACCCTCGACATTCATGACATTGGATGTTGGAGTAGTCTCTCTGTTTGAACTGTTGTGGATCAGACATATTCCTTCTTGGGGGAACAACAGCCTTCTGTGGTGAACTCGGTAGTTCCTCAAGAACTACAGAGCTACATCTTCTTCGATCGAAATCTGATGTGTTCTGGTCCTTTCTACCTGCAAATCGATTAAAAGTTTTAACCAAAGCATTTACCTTTTAAGTTAGAAGTGCCACACTTGGTTCTTCCATGTCATCAAAGATGACATCATCATCAGCTTGTTCAGAGGGGCTCGCCCTTGGTGGTGTGTATACAGAGCCAGACGATGAGGCTTGAAGAGCAAGACTCTTCTTCGGTGTGTATCCTTCTGATGCTTCCAGATCCATTTCGAACATCTTGAGATCGTTCATCACTGCAGTGAACTCAAGGGCACCAACATTCTTCATCGTAGTGATTGTTGTGACCTTTTGCTGGAACTTGGGAGTTAATGTGCGCAGCGCCTTTGACACCATCAGCTTGTTGGGAATGGTTTCTCCAAGATCCATGCATTCGTTGGCAATGTCCAGAATCTTATTGCAGTATTCACCAACTGACTCATCATTCCTCATTCGAAGGTTTTCGAATTTGGTCGTCAGGATCCGCACCCTTGTATCTTTGACTACAGTGTCACCTTGGCAGTGGAGTTCCACAATGTCCCACGCCTCTTTTGTTGATTCACAATTCTTGATCAACTTGAACATATTGACATCCACTGTAGAGAAGATTGCATTAAGGGCTTTGTCTTTGAAAGTTGCTGCCTCATTCTCTTCCCTTGTCCATTCGCTTGTTGGCTTTCGAACAACATCTCCTTCTTCGTCCGTCTTCTTGGGATGGGACCAGCCATGAAGAACATACGACCACGCTCTAGCATCAATGGATTTGATGTAGTGCCTAACTATCACTTTCCAAAATGAGTAATTCAAACCATCCAACACTGGAGGTTTGTTGAACACCGTGCTGGTGAGATCCATCTCACTGTACCAGGACCGTCACTCAGTATGTCGAGTGTCGGCTCTGATACCACTTGTTGGTATCAACCAGTGGTCAGAAATACAGAGGTGTTCACAGAGCTCTGTACAGAGACAGACTCGTAGAGCACAAACGTAGCGGAAAATAATAGAAAATAACAAAGAATAAAGAAAACACGAAGATGGTTTCGCAAGAATGATATCTTGATGTGCCTCAAGGCGAAACAAACACTATAATTCACGAAGAATTACAAACCAAGGTTGAGGAAATGAACTATTAAAAGCTACTAACATAAACAATCTAACTATCCACTAAGCTAGTTGTATAATGATAGTATTACTCAACCTAAATTGGAGATCTCTCAAATAAAACTCTATTTTCAATCTCTCCAAAAACGTGTTCTATCTCCAATGAATCCTGTAGTTTATAAAGAGCTTGAGACTTAGCCACCAAGTTAGGGTTATGATTTGCATGAGAGTAGATAACCACCCTTCCACGCCTCCTTATGCATATCTCCACGCAATCTCTATCTTCTGGAAACCCTAGATGGTATAGGGCCACTTTACAACTTGGTTGATCACCACATTAGCCACCACATCAGTCCACACATCAGCAACCTCATCAGTCACCACATCAGGTCACACGTCAACTGATTCATCAGTCACCTCATCACTCCCCCTTAGTCCAGCTAATCTCTTGGATTAACCATAAGCCCACTATGATATTGGGCTTCGGCTCGATCACACAGCAACTCTGCAGCCCACGAGCTCTGTATCTACCACACCATCGACCACATCATCACTCCCCCTTACTCCAGCGTGTATATTGTATTATACCTATACAAAACAAAAACCACAAACGAAGAAAGACAAAAACTAAGAGATGGAATCGACTCTTAGATTCCAACAATTCTTACTTCTAATCCCTCATGCTACGCATCTCCTTCCCTCGGTTTTTTAGCTTTCTTTTTATATTATTTATTTAAGATCAATAATGGTTCTCCATTTTCTCTTTTAACGTGACTCGAACCCCCAATTTATTGATTGGAGGGGAAGCGTCTTACCTTACCGTTTGTTCTTCCTAATTTTACATATCCTCTATTCAAATTCACATCCTCTCCCTCAATAAACATGTTAGAAATTATAATAGAACATTTTAATAGAGATGTTTGAATAAATAGACTCAATTTTATTAAAATTAGCTCTAAAATTAGCTCTATTAAAATAGGGTTGATGGATAGATTTGTGTCGGCCAACTCTATTTCTTTTTTCCTTTTTTTTTAACTGTTTAACAAGAAATTTAAAGGCTGCCAGGGAAAACTCAAATCTGAAATCTTTAGCCTCAAGCATTAACTCCACTACCGCTAGGTCAACTCACGCTCACAAAAATCATTTCATTTAACAATAGAAAAAAGGCCAACTCTATTTCCTTATGCGTTCCCCGTTTTAGTTTAATTTTTGTTATTTCCTTTTAGAAGAGGCACACTCGTTGATTAACCTAAGCCCAAGCACAGTTCTTAACAATTAGTCAATTATAAATAACTTGTTCCACTCTCTCTTCTCCTCTACGACAAAAAAATGTACTCAATTTCCTTTTATACTACTCCCTCTTTCCATCATTTATTGAGTCAAAAATCTGGGCATAGAGTTTACTTCGAGTGTAATGTGTTACAGTGATTATTTTGGTCATACTTTTCAGAATCGATCATTGTGGAGTCAATTACTAAAAAAAAAATAATCTAAAGACGATTGATAACTGAAAAAGAGAAAAATATATCTACATATCGTAAACGGTTGGATAGTCACTAGGGCAAACCGTGTTAAAGTGCACAAACGTGACTCTAATTTTAATTTTACAAAGTTGATTTCCTGACCAACTTATCATCAAAGTGGCATCAAAGTACAAAATCTTTATGTTTCGCAAATATCTAAAAAACATATCAAAATCATGCAATAATACAAGAATAAGAATTCTTATATGACAATGTTTATCCTAGATTTTGTGACCATGGATTTCTCACATAGGTGCAGACGTCAATAACAACAAAATTTCTTTTTGTTTTGGAGTTATTTTCTGAGTTTGTTATTGTCTACTTAGATTTTCCTAACCATAATTTTTTTTTATTTGATGCCACATTTGATTGAATTTGACAGGAAAGTTTGACTTCGGAAATTTTCAAACGAGAGTAAATGTATGTATTATAAGAGTACCAATTTCATTTATGCGTGTAAAATCAGAATTAAATGTAAAATTTATGTATTTTTTTTTTATGTATTTTAAGACATGATACTATTTATACTAGAATAATGAGCATTCAATGATAGTCTATTATCGTTTAGTAGAGGTAGCTTATACGGTGAAGAGTCAATTGCTAGACTCAAAGAAAATGAAAGTGGAAAAATATACTCTTTTCGGGTTTTTTAGTGCCTTATTTTGAAATTTGATGATAAAATAATTATTATTATTTTCCTATTTTATCCCTATAGTTAATATTAAATATAAGTTAATGTTAAAATAATAATAATAATAATAATAAATGAGATCATCGAACTAAATTCTTAGCCGAAATAATATAATGGCGAATTTGGAGAATTAAAAGTGTGTGGAATAGATCAAGAGTAAAATTAAAAAAGCAACCACCGATTCGAATGGGCATAATATGGTTGTTGAATTTTATTTTTCGTATAATTACAGAGTTTTGTCCATATATTCTTTTTTGGAAGAAAATGAAGAAAAATAAAAAAAAATCTACCATTTTCCTTTTTTTTCCCCTTTGTTCTCTATGATTGATAATTTTTCGAGACAAAATTTTCGTAGGATATTCTTTCATTTTCCCACATTTTCGATCCAAATCATAATAATATCTTTTTTACCTTCGAGCTAGAATACTCCATCTGTCCCTACTAGTAACATATAAATGATGAAATGACTCAAGTTCGTTGGGACAGATGGAATATCAGAAAACAAGTGAAGTGGAGAAGCACATTATTACATAGTATAATTTTCTATCTTTTTTTTATTATTCATTTTTCTTTTTCATCAAAGAGAAGACACTTCAAACTGAATTTATTTGTCGTAATTTACAAACGGAAATTAAATATAAATTCAAGCTAGGTACTTGGTTTTACGATTTAGGAAAAATTTATGATGAACAATAGTAGTAATAATCATCAAATTAATTCAAGTTTTATTATTTCCATTTAATCAAATGAATACCGTTGTCATACTCATATAGTCATATCCGACCTGCGAAAAATTAATTAAGTATATTCAACCCAACTACCCAATAATTTTGAGGGCCATGTTTATATAATAATACTAATAATATATATATATATATATATATATATATATATATATATATATATATGCAAGTATAAACGTTTTGTCTTACATAGTAACCAGCGCCAACCCGTGATAAGAATATTCAAACAAATTATATAATTTAGTAGCTTATAACACAATAAGTCAATAATTACCAATTCTTTACTTATAATCTCCGACAATTATTATTATTTTCTTTTTTGAAAAAAAAAATCCAATAGTTGGTAATATATGGCCTAGCTACTAGGCCCAAGCATCGAACCCAATATAATTGGGCCCCGACAGTAAAGCCGTATGCAGCTCGCCCCAGTCAGCAACAACCTACTTCAAAGAGACTTCTACACTAAGGCAGCTCCTACATCGACTACAATTCAAGCTCCAAAAGATATAGAAGCTCAGTGTTTATCCAATAAAGGAGGAGATCAAGCCAAAGAGTCCTAATAGGAAAAGACTTGTAAACCTAGTCTAATTTCATGTGTAGATACTTATAAATAGGGGTTTAGAATAGATGGAAGGGGAACAATCTTTGTAAGCAATACACGCATACTAGCAATAACATTCATACTCTCTTTTGCTCCGTGGACGTAGATCTATTCCGGTAGATCGAACCACGTAAATCCTTTGTGTCCCTGTCGTGTTCATTAAATTTCAGTTTTCGTGCACTAACTATTTTGCGAAAATAAGATCGATCAATAGTTAATTTGATTTTCAGAAGCAGACGATAGTCGATATCCTCTGACATAATTCTGTAGATATGGGCCTATTTTAATTGTTATATTCTATATTTGTATTTTTTTTTTGGGTATAAAATAATGACTTGAAACTGAGCTTTCTCTATAATATTGAGGGTTAACAATTTACTTATTGATCTTGGCACGCCAGTATATGATGATTTCGTCTTCTATTATTATAAAAATGTATTAAAATATCTTTTTAATCTTTGGTTCTTGTGGGTGAAAATGTGGATAATGAAATTATAATTCTTGGTCAACTCTTATTACATATATATATATATATATTATTAATGTGACATGATGCCGAGGTAATTAGTGACGATTCATACAGCTGTATCTTCATCAAATTTCATTTATTTTAAGGAGTAAATGAATTTTACAAATCAAATTAAGAATCACTAGTACAATTACTAAATATGTCCCGAAATTTATATCTTCTTGAATATATATATATATATATATATATATATATATATATATATATATATATATATATATATATATATATATATATATATATATTTCCTCAGAATTTCTATATGTCTCTAGTGTCTACTTCAATCGTACGTGAAGAATTCAACGTTTGCCCAAGTCAAGCTATCATTAATGCAGTTATACATATCGATTGTATTCTTTTTTGTGGTAAATGAAATAGACCGAGTGATAAAAATAGTGAAAAAGTTTTTATATTATAATGTGATTTTCCGCTTATTTTCTTATTGTGATGTTCTTTAAAGTGGAAAATAATTTTATCAAAAAATATTATTATTTTAGACAGATGAGATTCTATTATTATGATTTAAAAATGAAAATTAAAAAATATATATATAGATGTCAAGAATTTTTTTTCCTTCGTGCCTCGTGAAAATTATTAGTTGACATGTGAAAACAGCGAAAAAATAGTGGAAAATGTTTCTATATTTCTTCCTTTTTCTATCACAGAATCACGCACCTAAATATTAATTAGTGGGTAGAAAATGACAAAAAAACTAAAACTCAATAGTAGAAAGGTTAACCACTTTCATAAAGAAGAAAATTAATAAAAAGGAGAAGCCGTGTAAATACTGAATATATATTGTAATATAAGGGTCATTGTCTGCGTCGCAAACAAGAGGCGGACAATCCTAATATTCAATTATATATTAATTGAATATAATTTTGCAAACAAAAACAAAGGCATATATAAGAATTTCCTGTTCTTCTTTATATATATATATCAAAATTTAACCAACACACACACACACATAGAGAGAGAGAGAGAGATGGCTGGAGAAAGTAATGGGCATGTGGAGAAATCCAATTTCAAGATTCCTGAAGTGAAGTTCACGAAGCTGTTCATCAATGGAGAGTTCGTCGATTCTTTATCAGGTAAATTTATACTTTTATAGTTTCTTTTTCCTTCAATTCTATGGCGTAATTTTTTTTAGAATCAAACAAATGGATATTTAAAAAAAAAAAATAATCCATCTCTAGTTCATCACAAATAAATAAAAAATAAAATAAATTAAAAAAAAAACAGATTTTATATGTGTTGATTAATCACGTAGTTGAAGTTATATAAATTATGAATGGAATTAAATTAAAATTTTCCCAACTATTTCGCAATTTTCATATCAAAATACCACACGCTCGAGTTCATGATCTCGATTATTCGGATACGGATTCATAGATCTATGAACTAGCCGAGTCAAACTCGAGGTTAATTAAAGCTATTTAATAAATAGTAGTAGTAGTAATAACTACCGAAACGCTTTAAATTAGGCTTTAGTTTTCTAATTAATGGAATTTATATGATATTGCCACGTTAGAATTTTTACGTGGGGCTCAATAATTTTTGGTAAGATTTTAATTTTTATGATATATGATTATATATACGAGTCATTGTCACGTTACTTGCGTTACTTGTTGCCATATTAATCATATTCACGGTTAACAACAATTACTAATTAATGTCTCTTAAAGATTTTGAAAGCCTTAGTCAAGATTTTGAACTTGAAGTGGACATCTTCAAATTGAATTATTGAAGCTCGAATTCCAGATTTTAGTGGAGCCTGCAACATTAAGTATTGTTTCATTATTAAGTTACACATATATATCCCTATTAAGAGTTGACAATAATTGATTTTTTTTAAAAAATATCCACTAAATATTTTGTACAAATATTACATCAATTAGTAGTATCTCTTTAAGTACAAAACTACAAATGGTATTGATGAGTTGTAACGTGGTGGCATTTTCTCTTATTTGTGCATGAAACAAATGCATACCTAAATAATCAACGTTCATTTTTAGTATTAATGTATATAAATGTATCATATATACATAAATATCTGTTATGTCAGCCTAAGAGATAAATCAATATATTAATTTTAATTACTAAAATAAACTAGAATATATGTAGAACTTTTAACATTTTGAATTAGTTCTGTATACTATTATATTTTATAATCTTTTTGATTAGTCAATGTTGTAGCTTTAGCTGTATTAAAGCGAAAACTATACACACGTTAACTTAATTTTTTAGAAATTAATGGCCAGTAATAAATAAAATAAAACACAAGAATCTGAATTTCCATATGCATCTTTTTCTCAAATATTTTTCCACTATTTAAGAATCATATAAAAATGAAAGTCATAACTTTGCACCTTAAAAGTGAAGACTACTAGTTGGCTTTGAAAGTGAACAAAATAATTCTTAATTTTCATTAAAAAAAAATGTGACCAGAAAAAGGTATTTAATTCTCCACAAAAGTACAGAATTAGTTATCATAGAAAAGCGATAAAACAAAACTATCTATAAATCTCTATTATATTAAATTGATTGATATATGAGATGTTAGCTACTATGAGCCGTTGAAAATTATGAAATAATTTTTAAATAAAAATAAAAATAAGGGAGGCAGCTCAATATTCCAGCCGCCCTCCTAACAGCCAAATACATTTAATCAGTCAATGGCAATATATACTACCTCCATTTCAGCTATTACTCTTGTTTACCTTTTTGACTTTTTTCGACATGTGTTTCCATCGAAACCTAGTATCCCGTAAAAAAAAAAATTCAAAATTATATTTTTAAACCCGTACTAAATTTCTGTAGAAATGCGTATCGAAAAGAGTCAAAAGATAAATAAGATTAATAGGTGGGATAGAGGTAGTAATAATTTATTCCAATTTTGATCGGAAATACAGGGACGTATGCGTTGATACGATTCTCTTTTTCCAACAACAGATAATAAATAATTATATGTGACGACAACTTCTGCTGAAGTTGCTATCATGTATAAAAGTCAAATTAATTGTGACGTAGATGATGAGTATTTGATATTTTCATTTTTCAGTATAAATTTATTATAAAACGAAGTCTAAAATTTATATAAAAAAGTCTATGAATTTCTACTATTAATTACTATTATAAGGGTAACTCCAATGCCAACTTTCAACACAGCAATTCGGCTTTCAATTCTATTGGAGCAACTTTCAGTTTTGAAAATTGGAAGCTGTGCTTTTATTTTTGGAAGTTGGTTTCTATTTCATCTGTGGGGTCCATTAATGAGGGGAGTGAGTGGCACGCCCCATATAATTGGTTCGTGTGTCCACTTGCCTTTTCCATGCTAATTGATTTATTTTTATTTGTTCTTAATTTTGGATGAAATTTATTTTGCTTTTTATTTTATTTTTTTAGTTTATCTTTTTATTTCCTGATTGTTTTATTTTACTGTCGACAATTTCTTCATCATTTTTTTTAAAATAAAATATATTTCCAGTTGGTATTGAATTTAAATTAAGTGTTCTACATTTTAAATTTAAATTAAAATATTTGTGGTTTAATTTATGAATAATATATACAAAAAAAATGATTTTATATATATATATATATATACATACATATATATAGAGGTTGGATCATATACTAATGGATCCCCACATGTTAAATAGGAATATATCCTCACCATCCATCTTTAATTATGTACGGTCAAGATGATTAGGCAAAATAAAAATTAATATTTGATAAGTGTCGGTTATAAGTTAAATGAGGACAAATTCGTAAACATGTATTTATCTTAAATAACTGATTCCTATAATTGTGGAAATTTAAATACTTGCCATGATACTATCAACGGCTTTCTTCTTTACATTTTTAATTATTAAATGTCGATCATGTTAAATGTTATTTTTTTATTTTGCTGACGCATGCTCGTTGTTGCCATTAACTAAATTTACATTAGTATTATTTTAGATTTAACATAATAATTTTGATGCTTAATTAATTACTTACATTGAGAAATGCATATAATTAAGATTTTACAATTAAGTATAACAATTTACGATTACAACCGTTGAAGCCTAATTCACTGAACATTAAAGAAATAATTTTTTATAATTTAATTATATCACTATTTTATATAGTGGGAAGTGCAAAATATATATAATAATTTATAGAAAATATATTAGGAAGAATATTAGATAACTTGATCGAGAAAGCATGACTTGTCTAATATTTAAGCATAAAAATCTAGAGCATTAAGCATACGTTAATCATATCGTAAGCATATATTCGTGAATTTAAGTAATTTTATGTTTTTCAATTTTCAATAATTATTTCAAGAATTAATGCTCAACAAAAACATGATAAATTTAGGTATTTAAGCATAAAAATATAGAGCATTAAGCATAATTAAATCATATAATAAGCATATATTTTGTGAATAAACAATTTTATTGTTTCAATTTTTAATAATCATTTAACTAATGTCCAATACAAATAAGATAAATTTAAATATTTAAGCATAAATTTTAGAGCATTAAGCATAAGTTAATCATATAGTAAGCATATATTTGTGAATTTAAACAATTTCATGGTTTTCAATTTTTAATAACTATTTCAAGAATCAATGCACAACACAAACGTGATAAATTTAGATATTTAAGCATAAAAATATACAGCATTGAGCATAGTTCAAACATATAATAAGCCTACAAAAGCTAAATATAATCACTACTAAAAGTATTGCTTAAGCAACAAAATAAAAGACATTAAGCAAGTAATTTTCCTACGTAAACAGTAAACAATTTTCCTATGTAAACCAATATTCTAATAATTACATCATCAACTGCTACATCTACGATTTATATTGACAAAAGGAGAAAACAAAAATAACAATTTTTATTACTACATCTTCGATTTATTATTGATGAAAGCTCATTTTTTTTCACGATCCCTTCAAATTTCTAGCCGTAATTGCCGGACAGTAATATTTGGTGAGAGACTAAATTAAAAAAATCTGTCTATTCTACCCTCCATGCGTATTAATTGGTGGTTATAGTTATTTATTTTTAATTAATCTCAGCCATTAACAAATAGTGGATCTATGGATAGGATTCTTTCCTATTTAACATGTGGAACTTTTTAACACATGAACCATACCCCATATATATATATATATATATATAATTTGGTTCATATAGATTTAAGTCCTAGTGTGAGAAGTACGAATTATGCTTAAAGCTATACAAAATCATACTTACAACTATACAGAATCATGCTTATGGTGCATTTTGTGCTTATAAGCATAAAATAAGCCATAAGCATAATTTTGTACCATAAGCATGATTTTGTATAGTTGTAAGCATGATTTTGTATAGCTTTAAGCATAATTCGCACTTCTCACACTAGAATTTATTTGCATGTGAACCTTTCCCTATATATATATATATATATATCATTTGTATATATAGTGGGTCTTACAAAATGAGTGAAAGTTGAATTTATTGTTGAAAAAGAAAAGATAATAAAAGTTGAGTGGGACCCAAATAATAATGTGACATTGGTGAAAGTTGGGAAGTTGAGTTCTTTATTGGAGGCACCCTAAGGACTTGTGTTCTTACAAATTTTTATATACCTATATTACCCTTACTTATTTTAGTTTTTAAGAACAGTTTAATAAGTATATATTATGTAATTAATTACCATATATAAGAACGTAATCTTCTTGTATTTTATAAAATTCATAAACATTGTGATAAAAACATATATATTTTTACATCTATTATATAAATTGAATAGTTTTGCACATACTATTTTGCTGAATTCTACGAAGGAATCTAACGCATGAAAATTATTTTGATGGGAACAAATAGGCAAAACTTTCGAAACAATTGATCCAAGAACTGAAGAAGTGATTGCAAAGGTTGCTGAAGGGGATAAGGACGATGTTGATTTAGCGGTCAAGGCGGCCCGCGAGGCCTTCGACCACGGCCCGTGGCCTCGGCTGCCCGGATCCGTAAGCACTATTTTTTATCGGCACATATTTTAATAAATGTTAGGTGAAAGTGGTTAAGTTGAGATAATAGACTGAAACAATGTCTTAATATGGAAAATGCACATTTTTAAATTAGGGACAAAATGTAAAATAGTCATTTAAGATAGTAGATGAAAAAACTAGCCACTAACTTAAAATATATAAAAAATAGCCACTTTTACATGATAAGATAAAAATACCCTTAATGAGATCGATCGAGCCTGACACACGGGATCGATCGAGCCCAACGCACTACAGATCGATCGAGCCCTTGAGCCCAACACACTAAGGATCGATCGAGCCCTTGACCACAACACACTAAGGCTCGATCGATCCCGACACATGGGATCCATCGAGCCCATTCGACCGGAACACACTAAGGCTTGATCGATCCCATTTCAGGCTCGATCGCGCCCAAGACTTTTTTCTTCTTACAAGTATTAAGTATTAAGGGTAAAAATGTCAAGGTGACTACTTTTTATATCTTTATAAGTTGGTGACTATTTTTTTGTTTTTCTTAAGTTAAGTGGCTATTTTCTACTATTACCACTTTAAATACACGTACTAAAATATATTAATATAATATTTTTATGTGAAATGTGAGTACTGTAGTACACTGACATGTACGCAAGAATTTTCCCGTTTCTCTAATTTCTTAACAATTCAACGTCATTCATGTTTTGGCAGCAAAGGCGGAAGATAATGCTGAAATTTGCAGACCTAATCGAAGAAAATCTAGAAGAACTAGCAGGCATAGACGCGATGGACGCAGCAAACTTGTACAGTTTGGGAAAGATAATGTACATTAACAATGGAGTCGAGCTACTCCGGTACTATGCCGGCGCAGCCGACAAGATCCACGGCGAAACCCTAAAAATGTCCAAGGAGTTGCACGGCTACACGCTTCTCGAGCCCGTCGGTGTGGTCGGGCACATAATCCCGTGGAATTTTCCGACGCAAATGTTTGCCATGAAGGTGAGCCCCGCGCTCGCTGCCGGTTGTACGATGGTCGTCAAGCCTGCCGAGCAAACTCCTCTTTCCGCTCTTTTTTATGCTCATTTGGCCAAACTGGTACGTCATCTCACTATTATAAAAGCGCCTATTCTTATAAATTTTGATATATATACTGTATATTTTTACTTATTTTTAATTATATATATATATAGGAATGTGTTCATAGAAATATAAATCGTGGCGTGAGAACATGATTATATATTTAAGCATAGTCATGCTTAAATATACATGAAATGATGATTATTTACGATCATGCTTATTTATGTTCATACACATTGATGCTTTATGGTCATGCTTATAATGTATTTTAAATATTCTTACTTCAATGATAACCGTAGATCATACAAATACTAATGGTCCGAATCAGTTCCTAATTTTCGCATTAGGGTTACCGTATGTTGTGTCTGTAAAATGACATCGGCATTTTTGTGCGAATCAGGCCGGTGTGCCGGATGGGGTGATCAATGTCGTGACGGGCTATGGATCTACGGTCGGTGCTGCGATCAGCTCTCATATGGACATTGACATGGTGAAACAACCTTTCTATTAGCTATAACAAAATATCCTGTCAAGTACTACAAAATAGGGTTTTTAAATTAGAAATGACCTAAATAACCTTCGTTACGATGGTGCCCGTGCAGGTGAGCTTCACGGGATCTACAGCGACCGGACACCGCATAATGGAGGCAGCGGCAACAAGCAACTTGAAACAAGTTTGCCTGGAGTTGGGAGGCAAGTCTCCTTTCATCGTCTTCGACGATGTAGATGTGCATAAAATTGCTCCTCTTGCTCTCAATGCTTGTCTTTTCAACCAGGCAAGATATTTGTTTTCACATTTTTTTATTTTCTTCCTTTTTATTCAAATGTATGTTCCCGTTATTCAATTTTGAGCTACCAAAACATATTTCAGGGACAAATATGTGTGGCCGGGACTCGAATTTTTGTTCAAGAAGGAATATATGATAAATTTGTTGCTAGATTGGTTGAAGAGCTCAAAACTTGGGTTGTTGGTGACCCTTTTGATCCAAATGTTAATCAAGGCCCACAAGTATGATTTCTAAATTATATTCCCATACATATAGATTGGATATTACTCCCTCCGTCCCGTTATACACTGGTCTCTCATTTCTTTAATATATGTAAGTTATAAAATAATAAAATGAGACCAGTATAATGGGACAGAGGAAGTATAACTTATAAGTTTATGAACATATATGGTTAATTTATTATATTTGATAGAAATAATTGATGTTCTTGAAATATATAGGTTGACAAGAAACAATATGAGAAAGTTCTCTCGTATATTGAGATTGGGAAGAAGGAAGGGGCAACCTTGTTAACCGGTGGAAAGCCTCTTGATCGAAAGGGATACTACATTGAGCCTACCATTTTCACCGATGTCACGGTATACTATTTAAAATTAATAGATGCATGTCACATTCAATTTCAACTTCTTGTATTTTGATTAAATTTAATTTTGAAATTATTCCATATGTCAAGTTAGGGTTTATAGGAGGGAAAATACACCACTTATGTACTTTTTCTTTGTATTTGTAGGATGATATGACCATCGCTAAGGATGAGATTTTCGGACCAGTTATGTCAGTCATGAAATTTGAGTAAGTTCACATCGCCTTATCACAAAATAATGTATTCAATACGTATATGATTATTAACAAATGAATAAAATGCAGGACGATGGAAGAGGTGATAAAGAGAGCGAACAACACGAAGTACGGATTAGCTGCAGGGATCATGACGAACAACCTAAATACCGCGAACACGGTTTCAAGATCCCTCAAAGCCGGTACGATTTGGATAAATTGTTATTTCGCCTTCGACAATGATTTACCAGTTGGAGGATACAAGAGGAGTGGCTTTGGCAAGGATATGGGAATGGATGCCCTTCACAAATATTTTCAAGTCAAATCCATAGCTACTCCCATATTCAATTCTCCATGGCTATAATCTCATTTCATTTGAAAAAAAAAAAAAAAAAAAAGGATTGTTTTAATTTGGGTGATGAACTCAACTCCTTTGTTTATTTTATTATTGTTTTTGTGTGATGATGCATGATATGTAACTTTTTTTTGTATGGGGAGTAAACTTACATGTTCAAATTTTATGTTTTTTTTATTGTTCTGTGACTTTCTTGAATATGAGTAGAAGATATAGTTATTTAACTTTTGTAGTGGTTAATCATCGGAGTTTCACTATAGTTTTGACATGCATTTTGATGTGTAATACTAATAACTGGATGTCAAGATAAAATTTAGGTCTCACTTGATATAATGTATTGTATATTTAGATTGTGGAGTAGTATTTAATCATGCAAGAGGAGAAAGCAATTTAAAATTAAACCCTATAATAACTTCAAATTTTCTCATACGTGACTATTACATTTGTTGAGATATTATCCAAATTAAATAAATAAAGAAATTAAAATTATATGGAGTGAATTAATGCTTCTCTAGCTTGTGGCGGTGTCTATAGGGTAGCAACCAAGAATTCGAACATATCTCGCCATTTCCTGAGAAATTTAATTAAGTGTCAATTAATCTCACAATAAAAGTTGATTAATTAGTAGATATCGATTTTTTTGCAATTAAGTACAGTAGTATTTATTCAACTAAGTAGTTGCAAATATTTTTAGTAGCAATTATCGATTTTTTTGCTTAACTATTCAAAGATCTATTACTATACTACTCTTTTATTTATTTAATTTGGGATTAATTAATTACCTGGAGATGCTCTAGAGCAAATTGAGCTCTGGGCTCTTGGACAGAAGCTTCAAAATCGATGAAATATACATACTTAAAATACCTGCATATGGTAATTAATTATCTGAGGAAGCATAATAATAATAATAATAATAATAATAATAATAATAATAATAATAATAATAATAATAATAATAATAATAATAATAATAATAATAATAATAATAATAACCACTATCTCCCCAGACATTGTACGACGATGGTTCTTTGTGTTATGTATATGTTGGGACATTTGTCTAACCCTCACCCTTTTATATATATATATATATATATATATATAATTTAATTACATAATATGTGAATTGAAAAATATATAAAATGAACTCACATGTTGCTTCCACTTTTAATTCCATTGATAGCCAAGGTTGAATGCTTTTCCAGCGGCCTGCTCTCAATCTATAATAGTTTTACAGAAATGGGAATAAATTACTTGAGTTTTCCAATGAAAAAAATGACAAAAATAAAACAAATACAAAAAAAAAAAAAAAAAAGAAGTGATGATTATACCTTGGTGATACGAATTTCCGACTGAGCAAACAAAGATAAGGCCATGTATAGTTCTTGAGGCCCTTCCTCTGGAATGAAGGCAATGCTAGTCTATAATATAAGGGAAACAATTAATTAATCGTAAATACATATTATTATGTCTTAATTAAATTGGTGAAATGTTTTACTTAGATTCTTGAACTTTCGCTTGGTTTAATTAAGCCATAAAATTATGTGTCATCATATTCTATGAACACTAATTTTCATCATTATATTATCAAAATTGGCCTGAATTTTAACGCTCATAGTGACTTTATGGCTTTACAAGGAAACCCGACGACTGAAAGTCGACGGGACACGTGCTCGGCGATTTGTCCAAACGAGATCAAATAACCTATTTAATTCAAGGTTGACATTTTCAATTAAAAAAATCAAATGCTTATTATACGTAGTGGTGGATAAATAAATTAATTTGCGTCACTTAAGTTTTGATTTTGATCTTTAAGAACGTGCATTCATCTACAATATATAATGGATGGTGAAGGAAAAGACGATTGTTTTTTTTTTTTCCCACTTGGCTATGAAGTAATTGTACGGTTAAAATTCGGACTAATTTTATAATTATTTTAGAAGATCGGGTCAAAGTTCGGCATAATTTGTAACTATATGGGCAAAATTCGGCACACAAATTATATTTAACCCTAAATTAAAAAAGAAAGATTGAAAGTAAAGTATTAATAATTGACAAAAACTTGGGTGAGGTCGGCCATATAGTGTGGCCGGGTTAAAGTGTCAATCTTTATACAGAAAAGTGTTAATTTATACAAATAAAAGTGTCAATTTTTAACATAATTATTTTACGAATAAAATGCCAATTTTTAAAAGTGTCAATCTTTATACAGAAAAATGTTAATCTATACGAATAAAAGTGTCAATGTTTTAGCCGGCCGCACGGTGCATCTGGCTGACCCAAGTGTGTCCCATAGTAATTGTAAACATCGATGAGATATGATAAAATAACATGAAACAAACTAGCATAAGAAGTTAGATCGCAATATTTTGACGTACCTTGCAACGTATATCTATTGTCGGGATAATTGGCTTTCGTGCAAGTTTTAGAAACCGTGTAATGTTATTAGATTGATCCTGCCAAAAAATAAAAACAATTTAAAGAGAATAAATTTACATTTATGGAGTTGATCTGGTTTTCAGTTTTAGTTTTTTTTTCTTTCTTTTGCAAGATGCATGTATAATAATAATAATAATAATAATAATAATAATAATAATAATAATAATAATAATAATAATAATAAGAAGAAGAAGAAGAAGAAGAAGAAGAAGATGTATATTAGAAAAGTATTCTTAAACAAAAAGAAAAGATATTTTTGCAAGACACGTAATGACTTTAGATAATTAATATTATCTCTGTCTCATTTGATTATTTTATATTTCACATATATTCACATATATTGTATTTAATTAATGAGACAAATGAAATAAAACAGAAATAATAACTAATGCGATAATTAATACCTGAAACTTGTCGTCAAGTATATGGAGGCCATAAAGTTGTGCGGCACGAGCACTAGCAATAGCCCCATTTCTTCTATCCCCACAAGAGGCTACAATCTTCAATTCAAAGTTTAAATTAGGGAATTAGCTTCGCCTTAACTATTTAATGATGTTTATACTCCCTCTATTTTTTTTATAAGATGTTTCCACGTTTTAAAGATTAATTTTCTAGACTCTTCATTAAATATTCTTTTTTCCTTTCATTCTCCTTTTTTAAAGTATTTTCAAAGGTGAATAGATTAAAAAAAATTATATCTTCAAGGTCAATAAATAGATAAATTATAGTATGTTCTAGGTACATAGTACATAGATAAAGGGTTGTTATTAAATTTTCTTAACCATAAAGCTTGAGCCTAGGACATCTTACAAAAAAAAAAAAAAAAAAAAAAAAAAACCGGAGGAAGTAGTTAAAAGGAGTTGTAAGAAAATATAATTTTTCTTTGGGACCAAAATCCGACCAAATCAAAACTGATATGGCATCGAATCCCTAGAACATGACACTATTTTTACAATCTTTGAAATGACGCAAGTTTAATTACTGTGTTTAGCCTTTTTAAATCGTATTCAAACTTTACAAGTCTAATTTTTATTTTAGGGCAGCTTTAAAAGGATAATTAATAGATCAACCATATCGCGATCAAAATATAAGGGTTCATCAATTTACATTCTATAATTCATAAAAAAATAATTAAAATAATGCCATATATTTTTTTCTTTCTAATTTCGATGTCATGTCGATTTCAATTTAGTCAAAATAAACTTTCGAGAAATTTTTTAATTATCAAATTTATAGATTTTATAAATTAACAACAAAAGAGCCAAAAAAAATTTAATTACCTGCGCAGCAAAAGCAGTATTATCAGTAGATTTCGTAGCTGCCCCCAACGTCTTTATTGACATTTCACATTGAATGAGTGCCTGTAAGTTAAAAAAAGCAAAGATTTCAACCTCATTTTCTCCCAAAAACAAATATGAAAAAATCTTATATACATACTTCATCTGTCTCATTTTAATAAAGTTAATTTTAATAAAATGAAGTTTGTTATAATATTTAAATGTATAATTTTATTAGGATGAGACAAACTGAGTAAATGACTAATGTTTGAGAGGATCAATTTAATTTAGATTCACTGTGATTATAATGTAATCTCAATATACAAAAATGTCTTCTATATCTAAATCATTTTTAGTGAAATTGTAGGGTTTAGGATCAACATTTGAACATTAAAAGAAAAATTATTATCCCTATTTAAGTGTGTCTCTCTCTCTATATATATATATAGAGAGAGAGAGAGAGTTTGGTTCATATGTTAATAAATCCTCGTGTGTTAAATAAGAATGAATCTGGACTATTGATCTTAATCAAATCTATAGCTGTTATTGATTTAAGTATGGTTTCAAGGTACAATTAGTATGATTTCATTTAAGCATGAATTAGTACATTTAAAAGCACAATTATATAATAAGTATAATTTTATGCACATTTAAGCATAGTTTTGTATACCTTTAAGCATTTTTAACATTTTAACATGTCAAGATTTATTAACACACGAACTCTTCCCTATTATAATGTACATCAAATGATATTTATCACTAAACGTATTAGGACTCTAAATAATAAATTATATACAAAAATTTCGAAACTTAAGGCCAAAAAAATTATTTACTCAGCTGAGGACTTGAGTATAAACAATCCCAATGAATAATTATAAAATCAAACAAAATAGAATCGAAGAAAAATAGCATGAGAGAGAGAGACCTGAGGGTGGCTGAGGACGCAAGTGAGTTGGTGTTTAGAAACACCAGGCAATGCAAGAAGGCAGTGATCGATGAAGAGAAGAATTTCGCCGACGACGTGAAGGGAATGCCGAAGAAGCAAGTCGTAGTTGCCCTCGACGCTGCCGCCGATTGAGTTCTCTATTGGGATCACCGCCTCCTCCGCCCTTCCCCTTTCCACCGCCTACATGCATGCATCAGTATATAAAATGAAATAAATTAAATCAAATCATTATAAAATAAATTTATTGAAAGAAATGCATAAAATTAATAGAAATTACGATTTAGGACACGATTGATATATCAAATTTGAGACAGAGGATCTTATGTGGTAAAATATCGAAAATAGTTTTCTTTTTTTATTAAATCAATTACTTGTATGGTATCTTCAAACTGCCGGCACTGAACTATCTCACAATTAGGGTTTGCTTTCATTGCTGCCGCCTCCCCATATGCTCCCGGAACTCCCTGCACTCACCATTTTAAATTATAATACTCTCTAGAGAGCAGTGAGTCAGTGACAGACCCAGAATTAAATCACCGACGGGTTAGTCTATAAAAAAACTATCGCCATAATTCAATTATAAAATTCCAGCTAAACATGCACTAATATCTAAAGATTCTGGCCACTACCATGGGGGCTTCAGCGCTCGCCCCATGTAGGTCCGACCCTGCTAGAGAGAGAGAGAGAGAGAGAGAGAGAGAGAGAGAGAGACCTGGTAAGCGATGCGATGCTTTAATGCAACATCAGAACCATCAATGGAAGTGTTTTTGTTGGAATGTTGATGGAAATGAAGGATCACTGTAGTTGAAAAGGAATTGCTACATTTTTTGGAATAGAATTTGTGTGTTTGTGGTAAAAGGTTTTGAGAGAGATTCATGGTGAAATGCAACCGAAATGCTTCGAAGATTAATAACGAAATAAGGAAATTATATATGATGTTGATTCGGAAAACTTGTGATGTTCGAGATTTTACAATTTGTAGTTTTATTATAATGTTAATATATAGGCAAATTAAGTAGCAAAATTAAATTAAGGGCAGCTACTACTCTAATGTTTGGCTAACATTAATTGTAAATTGCTATCCAATTTTTCGTGGACTATTTCTTAAATGAAATAATGGCGTTGTTTTGTATATAAATAGGATCGAAAGGTCTATCTTTTTATTTATTAACGAAGAAAAAATGTACATATTAGCTAGCCAGCCTATAATTTACATATGTGACATGAACAGTTTTTTTTTTTTGTTTTTTTTTTCGCCGAATACGTAAACAATCCACGTTATGATACAGGTCTCATACCAAATACGTAAACAATCCACGTTAGATTACGAGTCTTATATATCTATAATTCTCTTTCTGCCCTAAAAAGTGAACAAAAATTCATTTTAATATTTATTTTATTTTAATATCCACTGCATTAAGCTGAGACCTAAAAATCACTTTAACGTCCACATATTACAAATAATATTAAAACTCATGTCGGAAGATTTTGTTCACGTATTTCATGGACAGATGGAGTAATCAAGACAATATTTTCACCCACGTATTATTTTCATTATGACTTGGCAGAGTACATTTTCATACTTAAGTTTTTCTCTTTGCTAGAAAAGAATGAAGATAAGAAAAAAATAGAAAATTTTATCCAATAATGTGCTCCGGCCCCTACTTGTTTTAGTGATATTGGGGTCAAATGTCCACTCTTAGATAAGAAAATCTAAATCTACCCACCATTTTAATTTTACAACTCAAATACCCAAATTTTGAATATGGGACTAAGTTACCCCTCTATTCCCCCACAACTATCCCAAACCAAATTCTAATTTCTATTCACGTTTCTTCTCTCTGCCTCCTCCTTTTCTCCTTCCTCATCATCTCTCTCTTCTCACCTTCCTCATGCCGGAGCCTCCAACAACGCCACCGCCGATCCCCTTTCATTCCCCTCTGCGTGCTACAAGATCACGTTCGGCTGCCTCCGTGTCGTCTCCTGCTATTCGCTGCCTACTTCGTCAATCCCGGCCAGCGGGAGGCCGCTGTCGAGCCGCCGATATTGTAGAGCTTATGCTGGTGTTGGATCTGTCCACGGCGTCTCTCCCCCTCCACTCTCTCTTCTCTCTTCCGTTCCCCCTCTTCCCCTCTCTCTCTTATCCTCTCTGTACCAATTTTGTTTTTTTATTTCAGATCTAATTTTATTTTTGGAGTTTTAATTAAAGTTGTTGTTTTAATTTCAACATTTGGGTATGTTTTTGCAGTGAATCCGGCGAAGATTTCAGACGTCGTTTGCTGGGCTTTTTGAGTTTATGTGTTTTCTGTACAAGGATTGAGACTGTTTTTGCGTTTTGTTGCCATGGAGGTTACTTTTCGTTTTTTGAATTTTGTTCTGTTTTCAGTTTTCCGGTACGAATTATGTAATATCGTACCCGTCTAGTCTGCATGGAACGATTTACATTATTTCGTACTTATATAGTTGTGTTGTTACGAATTGTTTTTTTTTTTTATTGTTTCTTGATGTAAATTTCTATATTACTTATGGCAGTATTTCATTATTTTTCATAGTGGGTTTTGGAATGATATCACATATGAGGGTGGAAGAAAATATTATATTTCCAGTTCATTATTTTCAGAGTTCGTGATCTCTGTTTTTGGCTTGATTGGTGTTTGTGAATGATTTTTATTTGGATGTGTTCCATTTTGGGATTGATTTTGGGGCTGATACATGTTTACTTATGTAATCGGCACGAATTGATCGATATTCGTACCAATAACTTGATGTTTAATTATGTATTCGTACTGCATTATACATAATCGGTACGAATAGACTGATATTCGTACCGATAACTTCATACTTAATTATGTAAATCATACTATATTATAGGTAATCAGTACGAATTAACCGATATTCGTACCGATCACCATATACTTATATTATTATTCAATTTTTATCCCGAGTTTTGGTACGAATTTGACATTTCGTACCTCTTCTAGAAATTATTTTGTAAGCAAATTTTTATGCTATTGATAGGTACGAATATTGTTCGTACCACAATTGGTCTTGTCTTGGTACGAATCACACATTTCCTACTTGTTCCATGTTCAACAATTGGTCTTGTTTTTGTGCATTTGAATCTGGAACGAAATATGAAATTCTTACCTGATTTTTAATACGAACTTAACATTTCGTACCTTGTACCACTTTCCTATTCATACCCAAAAAAGGAAAAAAATAATTGAAAAAAAAAACACAAAAAAAAAGTGTGAAAAAAACAAAAATGAAAAATGAAAAAAAACAATAAATAAAGGAAAAATACAAAAATGAAGCTGAAAAAAGGCTGGAAAAAAATGAAAAAAGATTGCAAAAAAAAAAAACAAGACTAAGAAAAATAAAAAATAAAAAATGAAGCTGGAAAAAAGGCTTGAATTTTTTTTTAAAAAAAAGGCTGGAAAAACACGAAAAAACAAAGAAAAAACAAAAATTCTGAAAAGGAAAGTGGAAATGAAAAAAATACTGAAAAAACATAAAAATAAAAAAATACTAAAAACTTAAAAAAGAAAAAAAGAAAGAGGAAAAAAATCTGAGAAAAGCATAACCGAAAAAAAAAAAGTAAAAAAAAAAAAGAGGAAAAATGCGGATAAAGAAAAAAAAAACATAAAATAGAAGGAAAAAGAAAACTAAAAAATTGGAAAAAGACAAAAGAAAAAGAAAAAAAATGAAAACGGAAAAAAAGAAACAAAAGAAACGAAATAGAGAAAGAAAAGGAAAGGAGAGGAGAAAGAGTGTGTGCATGTGCCTAAAAAACAAAAATAAGGTTATTTTTGGAAGGATAACAAAAGTTGGGTATTTGACTAACAAATTAAAGGAGGTGAGTATTTTTTGAGTTTCTTATATAAGAGTGGGCATTTGGTGGTTTGCCCCTTATTTTATCTATATTATCATTCTAAATGGGTGAAAAAATATTATCATAATTTGAAATGAAAATATATTAAAAAAATAAATAATAAATACATAAATAATAAATAAAAAAACAACCTAAGAAAAAGTTTTCCCTCTTGCCTTGAAAAATTAGGAAAATAGTGAGGAAAAAAAACTCTCATTTTCCTTGCAGAAAACACACCCTTAAAAGTTACAGAAACGCTCCAATGCCCACCGTGGGCTTACTTAATGATCCCACCGGTGACGTGGCAATACCACATCTGCAATCTTCCTTGTTAGGGTTTAGTTATTTTGGTTAGGGTTTAGTTATTTTATAGTAGAATTTAATTAATTTTTGTATGTCTTTTATTAATTTCTTTATTTAAACCAATGTAACGTCATTTGTGGGCACATTAATTAAACCAATGTCACGTCATTGATTTTTGTATGTCTTTTATTAATTTCTTTATCTAAACCAATGTCACGTCATTAGTAGAATTTAATTAATTTTTGTATGTCTTTTATTAATTTCTTTATTTAAACCAATGTCACGTCATTTGTGGGCACATTAAGCGTGCCTACGGTGGGCATTGAAGCATTTCTCTAGAAGTTATCCTGTACTTAGTTCGAATTTTACGTAGCGGAATTTTGAAATTTAACTAGTAATACACCCGTGCAACGCACGGGATAAACTGTATTGTTTATATATTTTTATTTATTTAATGTATATTTTTGTAATGAACTTATAATAAGTCATATAATTTTTATGATAACAATTAATGAAATGGTTGCTTTTTTTTATTACGTATAATATTATTTTTATTACGGAGTACGGAGTATAAAATAAACATAATGTAGATATCTTTCAAAGGTTTTATTTTTTGGGGAAAATAAGGGTAAATAGGCACTTTTTTTTTATAAAAAAAATTAATTGTAGCCACCCTCTTATCATGCAAATGCAATGTCTCACCATATGAGCGCGCTTGGCATGAAAGTGCAAAATACATTATCACGTAAATTGCTTGTGATGGCGTGATCGTGCGATAATATATTTTACACTATCACGCGAACAATAATAAGTAACGGTAATTATATTTTACAATAAAGTTCCCAACAAAAGTCTAATAAATCATATCGAAATAATGAGTAACATAATTTCATTAATAATCGGAAAAAAAATATTCTTGATAATTATGGCTAATACCAATTAAGGGTAGTTGGAGGAATGGATAGTCACATATTCATGGGATTATTGATTCATACTCGAAAGGTCATTCTTGATTATAAATAAAAACAGGGATGATCATGTAATTTCGAGACCATTCAAGTATACCGGCCTCGCGTTTACAGATTAATGTTGTTGGACTGTGTGGTTATAGTTTGTGTCATGAAATAATACAATTATGAGATTTCCAAATATGAGATTGATAAGTCTCTAATGTTCAAGTACTCCATGGTGTAGCCGTGCTTAGGATCTTCCACTTTATATTTAAATATAGTCATGAAATTTGACTAAATATCGTCCATGAGATCATTTTATTTCACTCATAATTAAAATTAAAAAATTTATAAATGTATATTTCGTGCATGAAAAAACGTAATGATTTGTATTAGTGAATAGACGTTCCCCATTTAGTACTTTGTCTAAGACATATAAATGGTATATATGGAGATTATAAGAGTAACATAATAAATATCAAATTGTGGTAGAAATTTATATTAGTCGATCATAAGTCATAAAATATGACCTAATAAAAGGATAATTTTTTATATGGAACTAAATCAATCATTTTTATATATTAGATTGTATATGAAATGCCTTCTTATGGGATATATTTTATATTTTTCGCAATGGAAAAAAAATTGATTTCCGTTAATTAACTTATATGTAGCACAATCCGATTAGTTAACATAAACTAATGGATTTCAATTCACATTATCTTTATTCTCTGAATAAAATTTGGAGTTAAACATTCGACAATGATGAACCAAAACATTTATAACTATTCGACCAAATTTCGCCCTTCCTTGGTGCAAATACAATGTTAAAATAACCATAATTATATATATTAGATTGATAATTGAATGAAAATCAACAAATGATGTAATAGTTGTTGCAGTAAAAGTTTCTTAGCAAATTAATGTATTAGTAAATCATCTTGTTTCACTCTTACTACAATATTGTATCGCATTCTAACAATCAAAGCTATTTTCCATTCAGAAATTTAATAGGAATCGTTATTGTCAAATATAACATTAATCCAATATATGATTGATCTAAAAATACAACAATATTGCAAGGGCAGAGTAAGCAGTATTACATATCATAGTTAAGATAATTAATCCAAGAAATATTTTAATAAAAAGTTTAATTTTCTAACAACAAAATATAATGCATAAGTTGATTTACAGTTTTGAATCTTTCAAAACTCACTATCAAGTCTCAAGATATAAGTAGCATCCAAGACTATTGTTGTTCTTGCCTAGAAAAAGAAACAAAAAGAAATATTTTCACATAATTGAATGCCAACAGAACACAGTCCCAAAAGGAGGGTTGATGCCAATTGAATACAGTCACATAATAGGAAGAGCAAGTCAAAACTCAGAGCCGACCAAATACAATAGTAATCTTAAATCTAATGATATTGGCGTAATAATAATCTCTTTCATATCAATCATGCTTAATTCAATCTAGGAAGGTGAAGTGAAGGAGAAGAATGCTGATGAATCAAGCATGAAATATCATAAAAATATAAACGAAATTAATTTGTTGCCATGAATCAAGTATTATAACGTCTGCTATTGAATGTGTGATTGAAAATTATTAATGTACCATTATGATATACTCCCTCTGTTTCACTCCATTTGACCTGTTTGTATATTTTATACCACATATTGAATATAAGTGAGCCAAATGGGATGAAACGGAGGGAGTACCATCTATACATTTCATTTGCAAAAAATGTACTCCCTCCGTCCACGATCTATAGACCCATTTTTTAGCATGTGTTTCCACGCATGCCGATGATGAGTTTTACAATGATTTTTTTTTAAAAAAAATCTTTTACGGGATACTACGACGGAGTGAGTATTTATAAAAAAAACTCAAAATTAAATTACTACTTATATATTACAAAAGTTACTAAATATAGTAACTCGTAGTCGCTTTTATATGGACTAGCAAATATAACGTGCATTGCACGTGTAATATCTAGTTATCTTAATTTGAATAAATTTATGTGATTTTATCATTACCTTTGAAGAATGTGAAAAATCAAATGTACTATATATTTACTATCACTTTGATTCATGATACACAAAATGCCAAATTACTTTTCCTTCACTCCTTAAAAACTACTTAACCATCAACAATAGATTGAGAAATAAACATTTAAACATCACAAAATTAGATAAAACTAACCGACTTGTAGTTTTTACTATATAGCTAATGTTTGTGGTAATTAATTAACGACTCTCGCTCACACTAATTTAAAAAGTTTTTTTTTTCTCTCTCATTGTTCCAATTAATATAAACCTTATGACCATCCATTTGCACCACCATTGTTATTTATATTACTCTATTACTCTTAAATTGAATAAATATGAAGGGTACAATAGGCAATTTACATTTTGTACACAAGTCTCATCGTATATAAGTCAAGGATCAATAATTTTTCGTTGTTTAACTCTTGTGCGTGGTAATAGAAAATTTCACTTTAAATAATTTATATCTCTCCCTATTCCAATCAATCTAGTTCTTTTCATGGTTTAAAAGCCGTATCAATATTTGATGCAAATTGACAACTATTTTTTATTCTTTTCTTGCTTTTTTTTTCTTTCAATTTAGGGAATTATAAATAAGGAACAAAACCAATTAATGATACAAACATGCAAATTAGTTATTATTTTTTTTCTTTTAGAAAATAGTAAGGCAATTGTTAATTATAATAAGGAATGAACCAAACTAAGGATAACGTATATATATTATTTGACCTAAACATATATGTGGATTTATTGTGTTATTTATATTACTCTATTACCCTCAAAATAAATATGAAGGGTACAATAGGCAATTTATATTTTGTACACAAGTCTCATCGTATATAAGTCAAGGATCAATAATTTTTCGTTGATTAACTCTTGTGCGTGGTAATAAAAAAATTTCACTTTAAATAATTTATATATCTCCCTATTCCAATCAATCTAGTTCTTTTCATGGTTTTAAAGGCAAAGAAAGCCGTATCAATATTTGATGCAAATTGACAACTATTTTTTATTCTTTTCTTGCTTTTTTTTTTTTTTTTCTTTCAATTTAGGGAATTATAAATAAGGAACGAAACCAATTAATGATACAAACATGCAAATTAGTTATTATTATTTTTTTCTTTTAGAAAATAGTAAGGCAATTGTTAATTATAATTAAGGAATGAACCAAACTAAGGATAACGTATATATATTATTTGACCTAAACATATATGTGGATTTATTGTGTTATTTATATTACTCTATTACCCTCAAAATTGAATTAATAAGAAGGATACAATAGGCAATCTACATTAAATACCCAAGGCTCTTTTTAGATAAGTATAGATAGATATAGATAGATAGATTAATTTAGTATATTAAGATTAATAATTATACATATATATGGCAATTTCTCGTCATAATATTATATATCTATACATTTAGATATCATATATCTCCGATTTGTATCTTTTATAGGATGAAGAACGTGTTTGAATTCAATATAAACACATATCGATGTAGACTACACCTGGATTATGTCAAAAATCTAAGTATCACCTTTTTACTTCATTAGTCATATACTCATATGCTTTAGAAATAAATTTTCACTTATCCAAAAAAAAATAATATTTATTACATAATACACTCACACATACAAAAACATACACACACGCATACGCATTTACACAAACATATATAAATACATGCATTTATAATACAGTAATATTAACGATTATAAAGTACACTTTATTTTTGGTTTTTTCAAGAGGATGGTTATTGGGAAAGTGAAATTTGTCAATATTGTTGCTAGGGGAAAAATAGAAAAAGCAACTTGAAAAGAAATTGTATTTAGTTTGATTTTACCCATATATTTTTGAATCATCAATGTAGAAACACCCATGAACGTTAGTAATACAAAGTTAAATGAAATGAGACAATGTATATATTGTCATTAACTCTCAATCATTTAAAAAGTAGAATAAAATTTACATAGTAGATAATTATAGAAAAATATATAGAAAATCCATCGACATGTTTTGAAACATTTATTGTCTTCAACGAACGCCAATAGTACTCAATCATCTAAATAGTGGAAAATAGAATGCGGATAGTACTCAATCATCTAAATAGCCGTAATAAAAGTAAAAGTAAAAGTAATAGATATATGATAAAGCATAGCAAATATAATAAGCTTTCAATAGCGTGATTATAAATAATAGGCTTTGCTCGTCACAAACTTCTTCCACCACAATAGTCGTCACTGCCACAAGTTTCACTTCCCAATCATATGATGGAGTTTGTGAGAGTCTCTTTTTGATCCAACCTTCTTCTTCCTCCACCATGAAGTAGAATTATTTTTTAGAGCACATGTAAAGTGTGAAAGCTTTTGATAATAGACTATTGGAATACCCGCGCACTTGCGCGGGCTAATTGATAATATATAGTAGAGTATTAGAATTATTTTGACGATTCGATTATGGCGTCGATGCAACTGCCGGCCAGAACAATCATAACATACTACTGTAATTCATATTATCATTTGATTGTTTTTCAATTTATTTTTTCACCTTTTGCCCTATTTTCTTTCGTCGTACGCAATTTCTCAAATTCCACCGATTGTATAATCCTCGACCATTAGATAAATGTATTATACATATATTGGTAACATTGGATCAATTAAAAAACACTATAGAAAAATAATCGTGCCATGAATTCTATTACTCTATCAAATCAGCGCACCATTTATCAAATAGGCGCACACCATTTATGATTATTGCTCCAGAATTATTTGTCACTTACGAAAAAGAATTCTACAAAAGTGCAAACGGAAACATATTGGAAATTTGGAATCCAATATATTTTGGGAATTCATTTTGACGCACTTCTTCATCGAGCACCAATATATGCACCGCCGCCTAGAAGACAATGATGAAGAATTTATGCACCATTCCAACAACAGCGGTTAGTACAGTAACATATATATAGCTTTTATTAACCGACGATTTATGCATATATAAACTCCAACCTAAATATCAGCACATAAACAACGCGAGGAATGTGAACTTTTGATGGATTTTGACCCATTGAAAATACAATTTTATAGTGGTAGAATAAGAGAGAAGCTAGAGAGTTTTAGAAAGAAAAATGGTAGTAATTGATTTGAGTCGTGATTGAAGCCTCAATTGAATACATACAATAACACCCAAAGTAATAGCAATGAATACACTTACACATATAAACATTGTCTCAATTATTTTGTTGACTCTTACGCATTAGATAGAATTTAATGGAATTCATAAACTCAAAATTATTTAAATTAGGAAATAACTTAATTTTCCCACGATAATTGCTTATGTAATGTATAGTAGCAATCTCAATTTTATGTTGTCATTACCCTTATTTATATTAAAAGGGAAGATTTAAAATAAATATAAGAAAAATGAAAATAATTAATTGTGAATTTAATAGTAATTAAAATGGTTGCGTAATTAAAGAAAAACTATAAGTAAGATGCATGACCAGGGCACCAATTTATATCTGATTTGCAAAAAAGTTGCACCTGCAATTTTATATCTGATTTGCAAAAAAGCTGCACCAACACAATAAAAATAAATAATATTATAATACACTAATCTTGATGAATTTAAAAATAATTTTTTTTTTAATTTCATTTTTCTTTGTCTGTGTGATTTTTTTTCCAAACAATACATTGGTTGCATAATTATTTTTTTTTAAATTGAGTAATTCATTATATATCTTGCAAAAAAAAGTATGAGAATTTAAATAAATAATCGAATGGATATGATGGATAAGATTGAAAATAAATATAATACAAATGAAAATAATTAATTATGAATTTAATAGTCATTAAAGTAATTTCAAAATTGATACAAAAATATAAGTAAGGAGCATGATCATAGCACCAATTTATATCTGATTTGCTAAAAATTTGCACATGCAATTTTATGTTGTCCTTATCCCCATTTATATTAAAAAGGAAGACTTATAATTTATTAATTAGTTGTGTATAAACTAAGTATAATTTATTATTTATATTAATTAAAAAGAAAGAGTGAAAATAAATAATGTAAAATCTAAATCAAAATAAATAATATAAAAAATACGCCTATAAAATTGCGAGCATCAAACAATAAATAATACTCCGTAGTATATAAATGTGTAGACAACTATATGTACACTAACTATTATATACATTTATCATATTTTTTATTGACATAAAATGTATGTAATCGACGTAATCAATGAACTGAAAGATTATGTAGACTAATATTATATATTATTTATATAATTAATAATTGACATAAATGTATATTAATGCATGAATTTAATGAACTGAGTTTTCTATATTTAGGCTTCCGTAGCTACTATTATATATGATATAGATATAGATGTTAAAATTATTTATAAGAAAAAAGTTTCAAGAATGTCCTCAATAGCCAAATATACATGTATTAGGTGAATTAAACACTTTATTATGTCCCTTTCTTTCATTAAATCTCTATATAATTTATTTATTTTAGATTTATTACGTTCATATATATTTTTAAATCATGTGCTTCGTATTTGATTTTATTATATCCTTATTTAATGGATAAAATTAATTATCTTTTCTGTTAATTAATGAAATAGTACATAATTAATTTAGTTTTAAAATTATTTCTAGTATTAGAAAAGGTCAACGGATTCGTTAAACAGGAAAAAATATAAGATAAATAAAAAAAAATACAAGTACGCGAAACTTGTTAAAACGAAAACATGGTAATTATGAGAAACTAATAAAACTAAAAATAAAAATACAAGGATTTACATTTTTGACAAACGTTATTTTTATCCACAATTAGTTATCACTTTTGTTGATTTTTAGTTGATGAAAGTGCAAATCAAGTCGGGTCGGTTCAGAATGAGTGTGATCGGGATTAAGATCCGACCGCACCATAAGGTCTATGATAAGCCTATAATGGTGATAGAGGCTGCTTCGAGTGAGCCTTTACTCCAAAGAAGAAACACAAAGAGAAGAAGAAGATAAAATTCTAATTTTCATTCCTTTCCCCTCTGAATACACGCCTACCCTCTTTTAACTAAATAAATCTTTTCTAACAAAATGCTTACTTGGGCTTGGGGCTACTAGAAATAACTCATAATAACAATACTAAGGACTTAACATTTATCCCACTCAAACCATTAAATAATTTATCATTCAATTAGTTATAACTTCATCTTTCATGATTGTATCTTATCAATCTAGGTTGACAAGAGTTTTTGTCTTAAAATATATGTCACTCTAGCCTTATGCATACAAGTTAAGAAAATTTTATTTTGCGGATTTCACTTCTAAAAATTGACCAGTTGAAAATTTCCAAGAGTAAGAATGTGAGCTTTGAGGTTAGCTAATTAAAAGTAAAATATGCGTGTGTGTGTTCGGCCTAATGATAATAAGGTTAATGTTTGAGACCAAAAATCTCAAATTCGAGTCACTCGTAGTGCGATGTTTAATGTTTGAGGAATGCTCTCCTACCCATTGTAGACATACTTAATATGCTCATGGCTGACGTGACGGTGATATATTTAAGAAAAACTATTATATACCTTATAAAATAAACCATGAAAAAAATTAAATCATTTAAAAAAAATTAAATCTATATAAAAAAGTTATCGGTCGGAAAAACTAAACACATGGTGGCTGTAAAGAGCATTTCTATTTCCTACTGTATATTAGTGTGAATTCGAAATTATTTCATATTCATACTGTAGGCCCATAGAATGGCCTGAAAAATGGGGCTAGGTTGGGCTGGCCCAGTCATATACTCGGGGAAATTTTGTTTTTTAAAAAAAAAAAAATAAAAAAAAAAAGGTTTGGCATGCACAAATAGTGATGCCAAAATTAATTCTCAAAACAATCCACATATTTGCACTCAAGTTTCGTACTATATCAATGTCATGTTCGTGAAGGATTAATTGTGTTGAATGGTGTAGCATATAAAATAACTTCAGAAATGCTCTCGTACCTATTGCGGGCATATTAACGTGACAATGCCATATCAATGGTTTTTTCCATTTAGTGTTTAGTTTTTTTTTTGTAGTTATTTTTTAATTTTTTATAGGGCTTATTTTTATAAGGCATAGTAATTAATTTTTCCTTAAATATAATACTGATACCTCAGTCACGAGTAGGGGTGAGCACAGGTCGGTTAACCGTGAAAAAATGATAAATAAAAACCAAAAACCGTTCATGCGGTTAACCTAAAAACCGGTTCGGTTAACCAATTATTCAACGGTTAACCATAATTAAAATATATATATTTAAAATTCATGTTATGAAAAAGTCCAAATTATAAAAGATGAATATGTATAATATACAATTTAAAAAAGAATTAATCACATGGTTAAGAAAATAAAATTATAGTTCAAATAACAAATAATCCGTACATACAAAGTGATATGTGTATTGTGGAATGAAAACGAGTCTAATGTACAGAGTATAATTTAGAAGAAAAAAATATGTGTGCATAGGAAAAAAGTTTAAGAACAGTAAAAGAGAAAAAACAATTAAATAAAACTTATATGATATATATCTAATAAATATAATTTTAATTTTTCATATATACCGGTTCGGTCTGGTTAACCATCGGTTTTTTAACATAAAAACTAAAAACCGAACCGTTAACACGGTTTTTTCAAATTAGAAAACTAAACCGTAACCACCGGTCCGGTTAACCACATTTTCGGTCCGATTTCAGTTCGGTTCGGCGGGTGATTCGGTTTTTTGGTTTTTTATGCTCACCCCTAATCGCGAGTACATTAAGCATTCCTACTCCCATTACTCTAAATAAACGTACCTTGCAATAGAATAGATGATGTAAATCATAAAATTTTCGCATTTCAATATATTTTCATTTATGGGCTCCTCATAGTTTGGGCTATGTACTAGAAACTAATTACAGTAGTTTAATATTCTTGTAAACAATTTTCTAAATTTCTTTCTTATATTCTGATCGGCCCAAACCAATGAATTAATTTTATTCTTTTGTAACCCTAAATATATTCTCACCAATTTAATTCTCTTATTATCAATTAAGTACATTCAGTATAACTATTTCCTATCTGGGTCAGCATATTTATTTAATATATGTGAAGTATAAAATATACAAACTGAAGACCAAATGGGGTGTCGCCAGACATAGTTAGTACATAATAAATGGATAAGCATAATACTACCTCTGTCTCAACTAAGTTGGGACACACACTGTAGATGCAGTAACCAATGCAAAAAAAATAAGGGATGTTTAGCATAAAGTAAACACAAAATTAAAAATTATTGTTACTGTAGCAAATACACTGTAGCACGTTTACTATTCATTTCATTTAACTGTTCATGATTAAAATAATACAAAAATAATCGAAAATTTTCAAAAATTACAAACAAGAGCTACAAAATTCAGAAAAGAGCTCTACACTTAGGATTTCCCTCCAAACCCTCTAACCTATTCTATAAAGGCAGCAAATACAATTCACTTTGGATTTTCAGCACACAACTTCAGAAAAGCTCTAGGGAAAAGGTGGAGGCTGCCATGGAGCAAAAAAAGAAAGATCTTTCTGATTTAACCAGAAACTCCATACTCCACTTCTTGCTTGAAAACTTAAAAGATCAGAGCATTCCACACAACAAGATTCAAGCAGCTGCAGACCTGTTCAAAGTTGGAAGGATATGAGTTAGCAAAATCTGGAATTCAGCAAAAAAAACAAAGAGCTCTCAGTCAAGTGATAAATGTTGAGAGGAGGAAAAGCACACCAAGAATCAGAAAGAAAAGGCATGAGATGGATTTTGCAAAAAATAGAGCAAATTCCAGTTCAAGAGAGAGGTACAATTCGATCTATGCATGATGCTCTTGGGGATGGTATTTCTAGAGCTACTGTGGGAAGATGGGCTAAGCTTCTGCTCAGACATCATTCAAATGCCATCAAACCTCTATTGGCAGCTCATCACATGTTTTCCAGGTTACAGTTTAGCCTACAAGCCTTACACTACGATTCTGGCCTCAATATTCTCAAGTTCAAGGCCATGGAAAACACAATTCACATTGATGAAAAATGGTTCTTCTTAACAAGAAGAACTGCAGTTA
Source organism: Mentha longifolia (assembly GCA_001642375.2). Lineage (NCBI taxonomy): Eukaryota > Viridiplantae > Streptophyta > Magnoliopsida > Lamiales > Lamiaceae > Mentha > Mentha longifolia. The sequence continues at coordinate 5,775,680 of CM038110.1, read as the reverse complement.
CTATCTCACACCAATGGAAGCAGATCCACTAAGAGTTGGTGAATCAAAGCAGTTTATACCTAAGGTGATGTTGCTATGTGCAGTGAGTAGACCTGTGTTTGATGTGGATGGCACAATATTATTTGATGGAAAGATTGGAATTTGGCCTCTTGTTGAAGAGGTTGCAGCAAAAAGGAATAGCATAAGAAGGCCTAGAGGGACTATGGAAATAAAGCCTATCCAGAAAATAACAAGGCAGGTCATTAGAGATTACATGATCAAAGAGGTACAATGTTTACATTTCCATTATTGTAATAGTTTCTTGCACATTTAATATGCTTCAATAATTGTAAAATGCACATAATGGTTAATTGAATTTCAGATTGTTCCAGCAATCAAGCAGAAATGGCCTAGTTGTTTGAGCAAGAACATCCAAATCCAACAAGATAATGCCAAGACACACATAACCAACAGAGATGCAGACTTTCAAGAAGTTGCAAATTCAGATGGTTTTCATATTCAGCTAGTTAACCAGCCAGCAAAATCCCCTGATTGCAATGCAAATGATCTAGGGTTTTTCTGTGCAATTCAAGCCCTACAACAGAGGAAGAACTGCAAGAATGCTGATGGACTTATAGATGCAGTTTCACAGAATTGGATGCAATGACTTTGAATAAAGTCTTCTTATCACTACAACAGGTTATGATAGAAATCATGAAGGCCAAGAGTACTAACAATTTCAAGCAACCACATATGAATAAAGATGCCTTAATTAGGCAGGGGATGCTACCTACAAACCTTGAAGTGCGTCAGTTTTTGGTTAGAGAGAGCATTGACTACTTGATTGGAGAAGAAAGAACACAAGGAATAGAAGGACTTATGGAAGCTATGGGAATCAGTGTGCCACATATTGGAGGTGGTGTTCCAGACATGAATGCATAGCCATACAACATGCATTACTTTTTTGTGCAGTTTCAGAGAAGAATGGATGAGTAGTTTTTTGTGCACATGCCATAAAGTGCAAGTTTTTGAAGCAAAAAGGGCATGTTTTGCAGTTTTTTGTGTAGCTTTTTGTGCAGAACACATGTAGATGCAGTATTTCATTTAGAATATTTATAAATCAGAATTAGGACCATCACAAGTTATAACAGTCAATTGAAATGCAATTTCCATTTAGCTTAATGACTTCAAGATGATCATGCAGTTTGTAGTATAGGCACAGACAATTCAAGAACCAAATAAAGCACATGAGAACCACTCCAATAGAGGAATCATGTCTATTAGTTGGCTAATTGGGCCAGATTCTAATTTGGGCTCAATTAGGGCTGATGGGATGGACTGAAGTGAAATAAAGTTATTTCCTTTTAAGGAAACATGTCTATTAGTTGAGACGGATTAAAACGGAATACGTGTCTACTTAAATGAGACGGAGGTAGTATGTATTAGCTTTATCCTTTACATTATGTTTCATTTGATGAAATGTTTTCGTGATTTTAAAATAGAATAACGTTTAAAGGAGGATTCTTTCTTTCTCCTTTTCTCTTGGTAAAAATGTATAAGAATCTCTCTGTTTTTTTTTTGTTTTTTTTAAATTATTATTATTATTATTATTTTTTTCGCAAAGAACTTGATTTTACAATCAACAAAATTTGAATTATATGATCTCCTTCGAGTTAAGATATTTTTATATACAGTAGAACTTATACCAAAGAAATTACATATATCTGTCATTGGAGTGGACCTATATTTCTTCATCATGCAATTATAGCGAAAATTCAGATAACATTAAATTCGCGTAATTATCTTTTTTTTTAATTTATAAAAAAGAGTGTCATTGTCAATATCCTTCAATCTAATGATAAACAAAATAATAGGTTTGTATTACCTGAAAAAAAAAAAAAAAAAAAAAAAGTGAAATGTGGAGGAATTATTTAAAAAAAGAATATTTTTTGATACGCATAGTTTACAATTATATAACTACAAAATATCTCTCGAATTTACGTAACGCTCCTAACCGTATATATATATTTGGACTCGATTCCTAAAACCCGAAAACTACTCTGATTTGTCTCTCTCTCCACTCCAGTCTACTCTTCTTCTCGCTCTACTTTCGTATCTCTCTCCCTCTCTCTCTCCCTCTCCCTCTCCCTCTCCATAGAAGAGAGAATTTCCAATTCAATCAAGGTTGATCTTCAGATCATTCAGCTGTTCCCCAGGAATCGACACTCCGATTCCGCAATGATGGATCAGGACCAGGCTTCTGAAGCCCTAAATTCGCCTTCAACTTCCATCGCCAAAAAGCTCAACGCCAAGGCTCCAGAGTTCGTTCCCCGAGCCTCCTCCGCCGCCGCCGCCGCGCCGCCTCCACCCCCGCCGTTGCTTCAGCCTATCTACGCCAGGCCGCCGTCTTTTGTGCCCCCGCTGCCGCCGCCTTATTTCGGATACGAGGCCTATTACCAGCAGGAGTCGACGCCGTTCTATGCGTACAATGCGAATCCAGGTGTTCGCGGGGAGCATCCGGCTGATGCCAGCACCGGTAGCTCTGCATCTCCGGCGAAGAGTGGATTGCCCGATGCTCACCAGAAAGTAGTCAACCAGGTTAGGTTTCAGTCTATGGTTATTGACTTCGAACGACTTTTCGGTTGGTGTGATGTAGTGTTCTAAAAGTCCCTGCCTAGGCCCGACTACTCCCGTCTAGGTGCTAGTCGGCACCCCACCGCCCGACTAATGCTAAATCCGCCTAGGCACTTAGCGGCAACCTAATTATCGGCCGGATTAAAGCTTAATTATTCTTTAAGTTTGAACTAATCAATACTTATGACAATTAGGCCATGAAATTTATGTGAATACTATAAAATTTGACTATTAATTATCATATTTTATGTTTTTATCATGAATTTGGTAATAAAATTATGAACAATATTTGTTGATATAGCTTTTAACTTGATGACATGATGTAAAAATAATAAAAAATAAGCTTGTGGTTCTAATCTGCCTAGGCCCCACCTAAGCTCCCGTCTAGCCGCCTAAGCGCTAGTCTCCCCTTCACCGCCCGACTAGCGCCTAGCGACTTTTAGAACATTGGTGTGATGTGGAAATTGGTTTTCGTTTTAGTCGCTATTTTAAGTTTAGTGTTCACTTTCTAGTGGCTATTTGAAAATGATCTAGTACGGATGATGTGTTTGCCTGTAACGTTCTTAGGCGCTTCGTTATCGGCTTTGCAATTTTCTATCTTGTGTTGATGTTTAGTGTTCAGTTGCTGAGATTGTTTCCTAAGGCACCTGTTGATTCCGTATGCGTTTATGTTTATTGTTTTGTTTTGCTTCATTTACGTTGTATGTGACTAAGTCGATCCATGATTCATACTTGTACTGAATTTTACTCTTTGTTTCGGTGGCTAATGTCTAAGCATTCATTGCATAGTAAAATTATACCATGATACATGAGATGGAGGTGTTATCTTATGATTACCTGCTCTATCAGTATAAATTGCTGGTTCTGTAGTGACATTATCGTTTTCTATTGGCTTGAGGGCTCGAGCCCCTGCATTGCTGGAAAAGTTCGACAAAATATGGCTTATTTTGTGCACAGCATTTATTATCTTGTTTCTTTTGCGCCGCAACCCCAAAACCCCTTTTGTATTTGCATAGAAAAGTACAGTAGGATAATTAATAACAGTCCCTTTGTATTTACAATAAATATTTGCATATACAAATAGAATGAAGTCACAGAAGATATTTATTTTTAGTTTATTTACCATAGAATGTGGAATGGAGTTGTCAAATGTTTTATGGTTTGTAAATTTACATCTTCAGATATTTTTGTTCTGCAGGTCGAATTCTATTTCAGTGATATCAATTTGGCTACAACTGATCAGTTATTTAAGTTCATGAGCAAAGATTCTGAAGGATATGGTGAGGATTTTCTTACCATTGTTTATTCTACTGGAAATATTGAGCTTTCATTTTAGATGTGGTGTCTTGAAATCTCCACCGGTTATGCTTCCTTAAATTGGAACTACATGTAGGCTGAAAACATGACGCCTGGTGGTCTAATAATTTTGTTTTTGGTTTGGCATTTCTGTGAAGCTTGTATAATAAAGGATAGAAGCAGCTAATATAGGAGCAGAGACTCTGGAAATCTAATCTTGACATTAGATTAAAAAAGCGATACTTGGTACAGCTAACCATTGCTGCCAAATAAATGCTCCCACTTTTTGTCCCTAAGTTAAAAAAGAGAATTAGAAGTTTGGTGGTGAGGTCATTCTTATACTTACTTCTAGCCACTTTGTTTAAGCATAACTGTGATATGGAATTTTTGTTCATGTCCTCCTATGCTGAGAGTCTCTATTTTTAGGCTGGTGTCGGATTCAAAAGAACTATGAGAAAAAGAAGATGTTTGTGGGATTGTTCCGCTTATAGTAAAGTGCAAGTTCCATTATAGGGTTGTGATCTAGAGTTGTTGACATAGTTAAAATTTGTCACCTTATCATTGGTTATGACTTGGAAAGAGTCGCCTTGGACATGTCACTGAGTTTAACTCTTAGGGTGTGTTATCTTTGATGCATAAGGAAAAGGAGGGATAGAAAAATGATGGAAAATATTATCCCATAATAGGGTCCCCACTCCCCACTTGTTTTATCACATGTTCTCTAAGGTGGAAAAGATGGGAAAATATTATTACTCCAAATGGGTGGGAAAATATTATAATGATTTGGAGTGAAAAAGTAGGATAAGGGGCTGCCCAAGGGAAATTTTCCCTCCTACATGGGAAAAATTATCCATCAAAGAGAACATGGGAAAAAAGGAAAAAAAGAGGGAAATTTTTTATTTTCCTTCACTTCACTCAAAGAGAACATCCCCTTAATGTTTACCATATAACTGAGGATATGTGAATATTTTCTTATGACTTCAATAATAAATTTATGATGGCATTTTGTTGGACTTTTGAACATTGCCTTTACTGTTTGATACAGTAAGGCAGATGTGCAGTTAAGTTTTTACTACTAGCATTATTTGAAACCCTAACTGTTAATTGTTTCTCCAATCTCTTGTAATGCAGTGCCACTTTCTGTCGTTGCATCTTTCAAGAAGGTAAAAAGTGCCATCACCGACAATGCGCAGCTTGCTAGCATCCTGCGGAGCTCAAATAAACTGGTATTATGCAATCACTGATTCCCCCCGCCCAGTATATGCTGTTTCTGCGACTGCAATTATTTGGAAGGAATCACTGAATTTTTTTGTTATGGTTTATCCTTTTGTCCTCCAGTTAGTTAGTGAAGATGGTGAAAATGTTAAACGCCTGCATCCATTGACTGAATCAGATATGGAAGAACTGCAAGTAGGTGTTATCTTTTTTTTTTAATCCTTTGCCTTATCATTGCAATGCTACCGTAGGTTTACCTACATCAAAATTTTGACATCTTGCTAGGTTATGCATGGATAATTATGAGGTTTTATTTAATTTTCCCCGTTTTGTTACTCGTGTTATCCTTGTCTGATATCGTCCTTGATTGAATGATTCTTTTGCCTGTAGTCTCGTATAGTCATTGCTGAAAACTTACCTGAGGATCATTCCCACCAGAAGCTCATGAAGATTTTTTCATCTATAGGGAGGTAATTGGTTCCCTTTTTTTTACAACTAAATACATAAAAGATATCTGATTATGATGAGCCATATAAAAATGTCTAAGTGTCTTACATATGCTCTTCGATTGATTTTACCAGCGTTAAGTCAATTCGTACCTGCGCACCCCAGAATTTAAATGGCAAAACAGGAAAAGGTGACAGATCACACTTTGCTAGCAAGGTAATGAAATACGTGCTTCATGGGGCTACTTAGATCTTTGGAGATGCGTATCACTTTTCTTATTGCTTTTTTTTTTATTTTTTTTTATTTTTATGGTTCTACTATATTCTTGAGGCAAGTTGAGATTGTCTTTAGGTCCTAAGTAAGATGGTTTTGTTGAGGGCAATTTAGTTTTATCGTCACTTTGTATATAGCTCTTTACTTAATAGGAAATCTACACCAACTGTCCAATGTTTCAGCGCAAAAGTTAACAATATTTCAGTTCACATGAATACTGATGTGTTACTCTTTTGTAATGTACATGTAAATCCTTATTGATTTAGGATGTACAGAAATGAATTTCTGTAGGGATGATGCATAGACCGTGACTTATCTAGAGTTCACTTATCTTTTAATTTCTCTTTTTATATGTTCTCATTTCGGCTCATAAATAGCTTATTGGTTCTTATGATAATATACAGCTCACCGAAATTTATGCTGTGGACATCATATGAAGATATTCCTTGTAAAACATGTTATCTGGCCATTTTGGTTTGGAAAAAGGATTCAGGACAGTCACTTGAAATAAATTGGGATTAGTTAAGTGGGTAAAATGAGCTCAATCTCTGTTGTTGCCTAAAGATGCTGAAAGAAAAACTTGCACTACCTTGTTGCATACTTGCTGTCCCGATTAAATTTTTCACTGATGGAAAACTTGAAGGGAAATCAATTACATGAGATTAGATAGTACTCCCTCCTTCCTCCATTTTCATGTGAAAATTTTCTATTTGGGGAGTCCTCCATATTCGTGTTAAGGCCCAAAATGGAAAAGATTCTCTTACGCCTAGTTATTTTAAAACCTTTTAAGTTACACTATATTTACAAAAAAAATATCAGCCTAAGGCCCACTACTTTATCCCTTCTTCCAATAATTTTATCCCAACAACTTTACCCTTTATCCTTTCCCAACAACTTGCCCCATTATTAACTACTTAACAGATTTTCCTTAATACCCGTGCCCCATGAAATTGAACATGAAAATGGGGGACGGAAGGAGTAATATATGTATAAGAGGGTTGAATGTTGTTATTGTGCATTTCACATGTAAATGAAGATGAACTTTGCTCATAACTCCCTGCTGGGGAGCAGTAGCGAGCATGTTGAAGCATTTATAGATATGGATTACATTCTTTAAATGGATAAGTATGGAACTCCGAAAAAGTCTAGCCATAATTAAGAATTTTCTTGAGTTCAGCATGAGAAGTACTGGGGGTGGGGAAACAATCAGAAGCCACAGATATGTGATTTTGCAAATTATTTTTTTGGAGATGGCATTTACTTTTAGAAGTCCATTCATGTTTGTTGATTATCTTCAAATGGTTTAGAAGTCCTGCGCAAATGGACTTCTATAATCAGAATTCCATTCTAGATGGGTTTCCATTCAAGCTCAAATTCCGTGGTTTGTGATTTGCTCAGTACAATTAAAGAGTGTGTGTGTGTGTATGTATATATGATATGCTAGTCACCTCTCGTGTGCACCTTTCGTGGGCACCACTCACGTTTTGACCACTTTATCATTATTTTTTTTCTTGTTTTTTCATTGAAACTTATTCTAATACCTCAAAAATAGTTGATAAGATCATTACATTCAGAAATTACATAAAAATCAAATCTCGATTTGGTTTCTCTATCCATTCATTTAAGGGATAAAGAACAAATCGAGGTTTGATTTTTATGTTGTGAATGTAATGAAGTTATCAATAGTTTTGAGATATAAAATAATGATCAATAAGAAAACAAGAAAGAATCATGATAAAATAGCCAAAACGTGAGTGGTGCCACGAAAAGTGCACACGGAATTGACTAGCAAATATATATATATATATAGAGAGAGAGAGATAGATATTATATTATATTATATTATACATATATGTACATGGAGGTTTCATTATTGCTATAAATTTACTCCATGCTTAAACTTCCAAATTTCCCTAACCTCCACATTTGATAACTCCATGTAGTTTCACGCTTTTGTGGAGTATGAATCTGCTGAAGTTGCCGAGAAAGCGGTATGACATTCCAAATCCTATCAAATATTTGAAGTCTTGTCCGGCTTGAGTTTGTAACAGCTGACAATTTTGCTGTCTCTTTGTGCAGGTTGCTGCACTGCAAGATGAGAGCAACTGGAGGAATGGTCTGAAAGTTCGTTTGCTGCTTAATAATTCGGTATGTATTACAATTCTGTTTATCTAAGCAATATATTCCTTAAAAAGTGTGGGCCTGAGGCTATATAAGTAATCTCTTCAAATATAACTTCCGCTCAAATGCCATAGAATTATTGCCAGTGTTAATAGATGCATTTTGTAATTATGTGTGGACAATATAGGACACATTTAACGTGAATTTGGCTATGGTAGATCCGCTTGTCATGTTTGATCTGTCCTCTCATTGTTATCTGTGGTTATGATATTCCTTGTTTTCTATCAAAGCAAAAGCTAATCCAACTGAACCAACAATGAGTCAAAATTTGATTTGTTAAGTTTTCTATGGTCATACATTGCTGAAGATTGTATAATGGCAGTGTTATATTTTCTCAAGGTAATTCTTCATGATGTGCAGGTAAAATCTACTCAAGCACGAACAAAGAAAGCTGGTCATGAGGGCCAGCTCTCTGGTAAGAAAGATGAGGCAAATGTGAGGGAGATGCATGGTGGTTTCAAGGAGAATCCCTTGGAAGATTCAGTGCGGAATCCTGATGCACAAAATCATGAACTTCAGGTAACGGTGGCTGTGATTTAAATTAACACCAAAATTTCCTATTTCAAGTTTTTCAAACTCATCAGAAAATTGATCCTACAAGTACCAGTTATTATTCTATGGATTCTAAAACTACGCACATGCTGCGAGTTCTGTTCTTTCGGAAAGAACTGACAGTTGTAAAGTGGATTAGATAATAGATCCTGAGAAATGCTTATAAAGTCTTTAAACTTGCTGAATATATTGATGAATTCATACCGAGATTCGAAGATTTTCACTCATTGAGAAATTTGATAATTATCAATTTTCATCAATTTAACTTGGCCTTAAATGGCCATGTGGGTGACAATGAATTGCATCTCAGTTGGTAAGATGCTTCTCGCCAACCTATTGGTCCGGGTTCGAGCATCTTTATTGTGTGCGTGTGTGTGTGTGTGTGTGGTACTAAAAAAAGAAGTTGCCAAGTGGGTGATATATAAACATAACTTATTCACATACAGTTCTGTACAAAATGTTTGTTAGTCCATTCTGAGTCTTGACAATGATATTTCATGTGTACAGTTCGAGGATTACGCTAAAGGAAATGCACAGAAGAAGGGGAGGAATTCTGAAAATGGGGGTGGAAATGGTGGCAGTAGGGGCAGGGGCAAGGGAAAGGGACAGGGACGGGGGCAAGGGCAGGGCAGGGGCGTGGACGACAGCAGCATCAGTCGAATAATGGAGCCGGGCCCACATCTGTAGACGTTCTTCCTACAGAGAAGTTGAACTCAGGCAAGACATGTCCGGTTCCTCGCATGCCAGATGGCACCAAGGGATTCTCTATGGGCCGAGGAAAGACGTTAGCCGTAAAAACTGCTTGACCGGAGTTTGTTTTTATGTCGAATTCTTGAAAGCAAGCATGTAGGTTTGAAGCAAGCATCATCCTCGGCTTGGAAATTTGGGTTAATAGTCTGTCGATTCGGAGCAGACTATTTTCGACCACCCGTTCCTTCGTTGTAACAGAGTGAAATCTGATTGTTGAACCAACCTTGAAAGAGAGAGAAACTATAGTAGATTGGTGTTTCCCCTATATATCAGCTTTAGAGGTCCCCTCTTTGTAGATATTGAAATTCTGCAGCTTCATCCCAGATATTATTAATTACTATATACGCATATGAATATGAATGAGAGTGGAAAATAGAAAAACCAAGAATTACTACTCTCTCTCTCTCTCTCTCTCTCTCTCTCACACACACACACACACACACACGCACACACACACACACACACTTCTGAGGGAAGATTTGCCATTGCATATACCGAGTTTTGTTTCACATGAATAGTATTTAATACTCCCTCCATTTGTACCTCATATATATTCAATAAACAGAGCATTTTCGACGAAATGGAGAGAATATTTTTTATTGCGGAAAAGCTTGAAAATGGATAAATAGAATCCGAACTGAGAGCTGCTTCACATTTTGTAGGAGCCGGAAGGTAAGTATGTCTTGAAGTAACGCAAAAAATATACAGTGTTCACTCTCAGAGTGAAACAGAGATTTTTGTTATTTGATCATGGCTTTCCAGTTTTAACAGCCACTGTAACTTCCCAACAACGCCTAAACAGATTTCCAGATGCAGAAATGCTCAAATGCTTAGAAATATGAAGATATTTTCCGAGTTTTACGGGAAGCAAATCTACGAATTCATGAGCCTTTCCATCACCATTTTAACCACTGCAGGAGCATTCACAGTAACTGCAACTTTGACTGAGGGCTTATCAGTCCATTCAGTAACTTCCTCAAACCTTTGCCACAATCAAATCTTAAAATTTCAGTACACAAAAAAAGTAAGAATTATCTGTATTATTGTGTCGAAAGATGCGATATTTCAAGAAGAGATGATTTTGAAGGCAGAAGAAGTACCTTTTCTGCTTGTTATAGAATAATGTTAGACCCCTTGTAATTCCCACTGTTTGGACACGAACGGCGCCTTCCACATAAGTTATCAGTGAAGGATCAACAGCAGCAAGAACAGTTGTTGGGTCGTGAAGATAGACACCTGTGATATTTTTAAGTTTGTGTCAATCGACACTTACTAATTTCTCCATCCATTAAATTAACAGTTCAGTGGGAATACCTTTTGTGCTGTATGCATCATGATGGTAATCGAAGTAAACATCCAAAATCTTGCACATGTACTGGGCAAACTTTCCATTTGATTCTGCTAGCTTGTCTCGATCAGCATCTGGAAAAGAAAAGGTAAGAATAGAAGATTATTAACGAGCTTTGACATGGAGCGAGAACCCTTAAATAATATGAGCATTACAGTTGATGATAACGGTGTTCAGACATTGACTCGATTACTAAAGGTTTGCCAAGTAGGATTACCAGTTAAAACAACTTGATGAGTGACATTTATCCCTATTGCGAGAATATCAGCTCCACTGGTGAATACAATATCCGCAGCATCAGGATCTCCGAAAATCTTGTCAAAGCATTAAAATATTGATGATAAGAGAGTTGACGAAGAAATAAGCTCAAACGCATTAAAATTGTTTAGCCATTTACATTTGCCTCAGCTGCCGGATTCACATTTCCATTTACTGAAAATGCACCACCAAGAAGGATAATTTGCCCTACATTTTTCACGAATTCAGGATCCGATTGTATAGCCTGCACAAATCAATAAATTACGTTGGAAACATGAAAAAGAATGAACGATCTAAGTAGCAAGTCCTTGGAGATTCTAACCAGAGCAATATTTGTGAGAGGGCCCAGTGCCACCACTGTGATCTTCCCCGGGTAAAGATTAACTTGCTGAGTAAGAAATTCGACCGCGTTCTGCTCAATACGTGCCCCTTCTGGTGGAGGAAAGTTTTGATTTCCCAATCCATCCGTACCGTGGACAAAATCAGCAATTCGAAGCTTTGTACCTTTCTTTACATGACAATGATTTCACAAATCATACCAAAACACAAAATGAAAGCTTTGCCATTGCAATTTACTACAAAAGCAACTTAACAACGCAAATTAAATAAGAAAAAGAGGGAGACTTGCAAAGGTTATACTCATAAATGCAGCAAGTTATCCCCAGGGATTCGATAAATAAAGCTGAGACCACTTCATTAGCTATAATTTAATGATTATCGACAGTTTCGGTTCCATTTGATTGCATTTGGAGGAGCAGAAACACAATAATACATAAAACAGTACAATCATGTGGTTATTATTATTGGTACAATGCCGTTATCTTATACTTCTAAGAATCAATACTCAAACAGTACACCTGAAAATAATAGCAGGAAGAGATTTTTTTTTTTCCAACTTTATTGTCTATCCTCCATTGAAGTCAGCTAATGAGTTCAACACATCGACCATACAACTCCAACAGTACCATATATCGAACCACACAATGAGTTCCGCGCATAACAATCACATATGAAAGCATATTCATATACATTTAAGGAAATACGACAAAGCATGTGATCGGAAATCGGATACTACAAAACTATGATCATACTAGAGAGTAGAGAAATGACTTGTGATCGAGTAAAAACATAAAGAATCACAGGCAAATGATGCCATAATACATACAGTGATGGTCACATGAGATCCTTCAGCCACAGGAATATCTCTCCTCCCAGCAATTTCCAACTGTAATATAATGTATGAAGTCTAAATAAATTATCAAAAAATACCCAATAATCTGCAAAAATTGCAAAGCACTGAATGTGATAAGTGATAGAATTTCATCTCATCTAAAAAGCTCGAACTTATAGAGAAGTGTGGAATCTAAACATTTATATTATATATCCAAATGCTCCCCTTCACTTGTGGACTTGATTTTCAACTCGCTCAACTTTCAACTCTACCATTGGGTAGGAGGTCCAACAAGCACACACTTTTAAATATAGATGGAGTTGCTATCTGTGACATTTGAACACAAGACCTCAGTTTTAGCCAAAGGCTCTGATACCATGATAGAATTCTATCTCTTTTAAAAGCTCGAAATTATAGAGAGGTGATGAATCTATTCATTTATATTATATATCCCAATAGATCTGGGCTTTGCTTTGGTCATCAATCATCAAAATTCAAATTGCAAACTCACCCAAAGAACATAGGTTCATTAATGGAAAACTCCTACAATCTTCTTCTGAAAATCATAAATTGAGAGAGAGAGAGAGAGAGAGAGAGTACCATACCAAGTGTAAAGCATTTCTGGTGGCGAGGGTGGTGTAGACGTTGCCATAAATGGTAGTGAGGCCAATCACTTCAACTTCCGGCGATTGCAGCGCCACAAAAATTGCCATCGCATCATCTGATCAAAAATTGAAGCCCAAAAAACATGAGTAATTGAGAAAAAAAAATTTGGATGAAATAGTAAATCTTTACGTACCGATGCCCGGGTCTGTGTCAATTATGATCTTCTTGCGTTCCTCCATTGATTCAACCTCTGAAATTATTCCCAATGCATATTCTATGAATCTGTACGAATTTAATACTACTTTAAACTACAGGTTAGATTCCGGCAGAAACTGTGATTCGGTTGGTTTTTTCTGGAACTTTCTTCCTTAATTTCCGGGTCAGCAATTAAGCTGTCAATTTTGTTTAAATGGTTAGCTTAATCATATCCTTAATTATTACTCCCTCAGTATTATTCTAACACTTTTTTTTTATTGGGCCGTCTTAAATAATTAGCCAATTAATTATACAATTAGTAAATCACTTATTACACTTAATATTATTTAATTATATATCACTATTCACTCAACTCTCAGCACGTATCTCAATATAATTTAAATCTTAAAAGTTTAAACTATCTTAACTTTCTCGTTTGTTATTCGATTTTTATGATTTTTATACCAAATTAAAGGTCTTGATACGATCTTTCATTTGAGATCAAACATGGATATGTTTTTATTAATCTATGATGCTCTAGTTTAAAAATGTGTCTAAATACATAAATCGCATCACATTCCTACACACATTACACTTTACACACTAAACACTCTCGTCTTAAGTTCCGTGCCGAAAAGAAAAGTGTCTTAATACTTGAGACGGAGAGAGTATTATTCTCTAAAAAAAAAGATATATTATTATTATTATTATTATTATTATTTAGGTGCGAGATTTAATAGTATTTGTAAGGGCATGCGCTCGCCGGCACCACTCATACGTTGGCTTTGCCGGTGGGCGTCGAGGCCGCTGGCAAGACACAACCTTTTTCTTTATGTTGTACTCCCTCCGTCCCATTAGAATAGGCCAGTTTTCTATTTGGGACGTCCCATTAGAATAGATCAGTTTCCTAATAGGGAAAGAATTACCCACTATTAATCACCCCATCATCCACTCACTTCTCAGCACGTATCCCAATATAATTTAAATTCTAAAAGTTTAAACTATCATAACTTGCTCGTTTGTTCTCCGATTTTTATGATTTTTATATCAAATTAAAGGTCTTGATACGATCTTTCATTTAAGATCAGACATCAATATATTTTGATGCATTTATGATGATTTAATTTCAAAACAATGAAATTGACATTAAAATATTAAACACTATACTTTATCTTTACATACACTCTCCTAAAATCCCGTGCCAAAAAGAAATAGGCCATGTTTAAATGGGACGGAGGGAGTAATTAATTTTATTTTTTTTCCAACAATAATTATTTTGATAATGTAAATTTTATTCAATTGAAATAAAATATTAGAGTTAATTAATTTAAACATAAGAATATATATATATATATACTTTGATTAAAAAAAACAAGAAGAAGACTACGGTTGAATGTTGGAGTAGGACATTTGAAATTGAGAGAGGTTGATTATTTTGAAAGAAATTTGGAGAGTTAGACATCATACGAAAGAACCAATAGGGACTTCTTTTCTTTTATTATTATTATTATTTTTTTTTGGAGAACCAATGCGGACTATTCTCTTTCGAATCCATTTTTAGCAAAATAAAATTATATATGAAAAAAAAATAGTAGAATGAATTGAAATGAAAATGAAAGAAATATGAAATGAAAAATGTGAGATATTGATGTACTCCCTCCGTCTTAAGATTATCGACCCCTTTCTTTTTGGCTCGGGAATTAAGACGGGAGTATTTAGTGTGTAAAGTGTACTATGTGTAGAGATGTAATATGGTTTATATATTTAGGCATATTTTAAAACTAGAGCATCATAGATGCATAAAAACATATTGATGTCTAATCTTAAATGAAAGATCATATCGATACCTTTAATTTGGTATAAAATTTATAAAAATCAGAGAACAAACGAGCAAATAATGATAATTTAAACTTTTAGAACTTAGAATATATTAGAATACGTGCGGAGAGATAAGTGGATGAGAGATTTAATTAGGGAATGTTAATTGTAATAGGGGTTTACTAATTGTACTATTAGTATGCTAATTATTTCCCAAAAAAGAAAGATGTCAGAAATCTTGAGACGGTCCAATAAAAAAATAAGGTCAGTAATTTTGAGATAGAAAGAGTAGTATTTATAAGAAAAAAATAAATAAATTTGACCAACCGCTAAAAGCGTTGGCCAATAAGAGGATGCCACGTCAGCACCCGCATGCGCGCCTCAATGGCGCAAATGCACCGATGGAGCTCGAAGACATCAGTGAAAATTGGTGACGCAATGGATATTCTAATGAGTGGATTAGTAGATATTAAATTAAAATTTGAGTCTCACTTGATATAATGAAGATTAAAATGGATTGATAGTAACATTTTAAAGATAAAAATATTATTACCGATATAAATTCCACATCCAAAATAAACTATGCTCCTTTTTAACAGAGGACTGAAAAAAAAAATTATGCTATTCAAATAAAATAAAGCAAGAGAATAAATTAAAAAAAAAAAAATACAGTAAAGAGTAGCACATTACCGTAGTAGCATTTCTCACTTGGTATATTAAAAAAGAGGAAAACTGTCACACAAAAAAAAAAAAAAATCGAAAACATTTCATTATATGATGACAAATTTAGCATGAATTTAAATTAATACCAAATTCTAACTATATAAATTGTATATAATTGAACTTTGGGATAATCTTAGACTATAAAACAATTTTCGATGCTAAAAAGACAGTAAAAAATTAGAGTTATATTTTATCATATGAAATGAAATAGTTCTTACACGTGAATTTCGATTTCCAACTAGACTTTTCGATGTCAAAAATCAGTTTAAAGGATAAAATGATCACAAAATTCAATTTATATGGTTAATTCGATGTTAAATTATGTCTTGACAAAGTGAATTTATAAGGTTCAAATTGTGTTTTTCCTGTAAAAAAACTGCAATCCCTTAAAAAAAATAAAATAATAAATAAATAATAATAATAATAATAATAATGTGCGTAATTAAGTAGTAGTAGTAGTACGCGTATTTGTTTAGACACGAAAACAAAGCCGAAAATTGTGGGCCAAAACGAAAGAAAAGAAACGGTCGTCACTTTTTTGAAAAACCAACGGTTCCCTTCACTCCCATAATTTAATCATTTCAATTTGCAGCAGAAATCAACTTCGTCCTCTAATGGAGAGAGACGGCAAAACGAAGAAGTCGAAGAAGAGACAGAGTCTCGAGGGAAGAAGCCCTCTGCAACATCTCAATGGGCTTCCCTTTCAAAGACGCAATACCCCTTCTTCTTCTTCTTCTTCTTCTTCTGCGCCTGCTTCTTCAACATTCTTGCTCTCTGCTACTAATCTATCTTCTTCGAGAACCCATCTTCTCAAGAAACCCAAAACCTCTTCGGAAATAGCGAAAATGGAGCCCTATACACCAAGATTCAAAGAAAACGAGACTCTAAGTAAACCCTTTCTGCAGAAATCGACAAAGAAGAAGCCTCAGTTCACTGTGCAGAGGCGGAATCGGAACAGTGATGCGAAACCCACTTGCAAGAATCGGCAAAGATCAAAGCTTCCATCTGTTCATGGCATTTCCGAGAGTAAAGAGGAGAAAGGGTTTCAAGAATTCCAAAAAAAGATGAAAAAATCCGACGATTCTCACATTCTCTCAAGTGATCATGAATCCGCTATTGATGATTCAGTATATGAGAAAACCCCACCAGTAGAGGCATCACTATCTCCAGAAATTCAATCTCAATCCCTATCTAAAATGGTGGCTCCTAACTCTGTAGGGACTCCTGTTAGTTATGGTGCTGGCCACCTTCTCTCCGGTGTCTCCGACAACCGGAAATCGAAGCGTAGAGGCAGTCTCAGAGGAGGCCTAGAAAAGGTAATTCCTTTCTCTGATGAAATGAGATATGAGAATGTTACTGTTGATGATAAGCAGAAATCTTCAATCCCTTTGCTTTCTGAGGCTTCTATTAGGTGGCATTTGTCTCCCTGTGACTTTGGTAATGATTTGGATAAAGATAGAATGGAATATGATGATGATGATGATGATTTATGCACAATTGACTTGTTATCTTCATTGGATTTCTTGTGTACTAAGAGTAGGTGTAGTGGCAGTAGTAGAGTAAGAAACAATGCTATGTTCTCACCTAGAAAATTTAGTGAATCCCGAGGAATCTTTGATGAGTCGATGTTGATTACTTCGCCTCACGCTACTTATAACTGCAATAGCCTATCTTTGAGTAGGGATGATTTTGTTGGTTCTTGGAACAGTGGAAATTTCATTCATACACTAGAATCGGGCTCCAGCTTGGATGGTGAGGTTCGTCTTAGCAACTCTGTTAGGCAAGAATTTGATTCAATAACCGAAACTCTTGAGAGAGTGAAACTATCAACTAGAAGTGAGATTTCAATGTGGGATGCACCTGGTTTAGGTTCTCATTCTGGAGATATTGGTCCACCTCCCATTTCTCTCGATCCAATTCGTCTTCAGAAAGATGCAGACTGTGTTTCTTCTTGGGTTTCCGATACTACAAGCAATGATCCAACACTATCTCAGATTAGAATGTCGTGGTGTGAAGGTTTGGTTAGAGAAATTGCTGGAACTGATGAATTCGATTGCTGCTGCTGCTGCTTATCAGATGAACAGATCGATGGAGATGAACGTGTTGAAGAGAAAGAAACTGATCATACGGTTGTTGCATCGGTTTTGAATAAAGAAAATGGTTTTAGGATCCGGAACGAGCTTTCCCCGGTGCTTCTTGACTACGAGCCTTGTCTAATTGCTGAAGGGAAGGAAAAGTCATTTAGAAACAATGCATGTGCAGAGTCCATTTGCACTGATGGAGGTGGCTTACATGCTTCGGGTGATTCGGATTGGACTTATTTCCAAGAAAATCCACTTGTTTCATGCCACACGGAGCAGTTTAAAGTAAGTTTCTTCCTCTATTTTTGTTTATCTTTCCTGGTTATGCAACTGAACTTGTTTCGGTGACTGATTCTCATTTAACTTTGTCCACAACTGCTCTGAACCTAGTTTTTCAATGAAATTATTAGGTATGTAATGAAATTTGCATATACTAATCATGTAATCCAGGAAAAGTTAATGGCATTTCGACCTAATTTATAACCAGTTTAGGCTGTTTAGTCATGATTTAGTTATTACTTATTAGTAATATAAGTTTATGCAATTGAAGTGAACTGAATCTCACGTTGCTTCGAATCTATACACGATTTCTGCTTGAAAATTATAGACTGCACTTCTGGGATCAATTTGAACTTTGATAGTTATGTGTATCAGTTGAGAATAATCGCAGCATCCAGATTCTAGAGTATATGGTCATTTGGTGGTTCAATATTCAGTTTGTTTGACTGAGTAAAGTCCGACTTGGAACTTCCTATCTTTTATTATTCGCTTCACTACCATTATTGAAGAACTTGCAACTTTCTTCTTATCTCATACTATCTCCGTCCCACCCCATTTGACTTGTTTGTTGAATATAAGTGAGGTATAAAATATACAAACGAACCAAATGGGGTTGGATGGAGGTAGTAGTAGTAATTTTTCCCCATGTTCACTTTGATTAAATACTCTTTGCAACGATTCTTGCAGGAAGAGTGAAGTGGCAAAACGAGGAGCAAAGGAATTACTCGTAGATACAGTAAAAATGTTGGATACAATGCTTGCAAATACCACCCAGGAAAGGAGATGCATTCCTCAAATATACGATTTCTGAGGAAAGGCAAGCACTTCTCTTATCTTTCATATTTTCTTAATTTACAGTTGCAGATTTCCCTTTGTTACATGCTATGGCAAGAATTCTGCTGGTAATTCCGTATGACACTAGCCTCGTGTCTCATAAATCTCTCGATCAGCATCTGTAAACGAACTTCCTCTTGACTCAAACGAGGGACACAGATTCACCATTTCTGTGTTTAAGTCCATGCATTCTCTGATAGAAAGAAGATGGTTTTATCTTTCTCTATTCCACCATTGCTTTCCTAGTTTTGTTCCTCGTATAGAAGTCTGCGTCGGCTTCTAGATTCCTTCACTCCTACCTTATTACCTTTCTGGTGCATTCACATA
This sequence comes from Mentha longifolia, assembly GCA_001642375.2. Lineage (NCBI taxonomy): Eukaryota > Viridiplantae > Streptophyta > Magnoliopsida > Lamiales > Lamiaceae > Mentha > Mentha longifolia. The sequence continues at coordinate 5,756,713 of CM038110.1, read as the reverse complement.
TTCCAATCTATCTATACCCTATTATAAAAGTGTGTTGTTTTACAAAATTTGATTTGCCTTTTATGTCCCTTCTATATAATTTAGTTTAAGGTCAATATTGTAATTTGAAGATATTATTAAACAATGGATTCTCTATTACGGGAACTATTAATGATAAATTATAAATCCTCTCTAATTATACCTTTACCTTAATTACATCTACAATAGGGATAGATAAGTATACCACATTACTTAAAAGAAGGCTCTTTATAATTAGATGGTATTTATTATCGTAAAAATAAAACTAAATAGAATACATATAATTATAATTAGCATTTATAAATAAAATTTGGAATTTCAAACTTGTGCCCTAATTTTAAATTTATCGATCATATTTTAACTAATAAATTAAAATTAAATTAAAAATAATAATTATAATTGTAAAATGAAATTAAATTAAATTATACATTACTCCACATATTGGCGTTGAGGAGAAAAACATACAAATTAGAAAAAATCTAATTTGTTATCTTCATACTTGTATAATGAATTTTATCGGTATAAATGATTTTGTGTTTTTAAAAATTAAAAAGCATGTGTGAGTATTCACGAAGGTATTTAATTTATATATTTATTTTTTTTTTGTAACTAAAATTGAAAGTGTTCATTTAGGTAGTTGCAAGTTTTGAAAGTCGAATTAGAGGTTGTTACATTGATGATGAGACAATGGATAAACCTATATTTCATGAGTGATTGGTATGATGAAATGAATGAGGTAGAAATGAAAAAAAAAATGAGAGTAAGAATACTTGATTCATATGCTTGCTATGAAGAAGGAATAAGAAAGGAATTTAATCGTATTATTTTAATTGTAATTGTGAGTTCTAATATTAAAACTATATTATCATATCTAATCTATAAAGCTTATGTTTTCCCTTATGAGAGAGAAAATGTATGGAGATAAAAAGTGATGAGAGAAAAAATTTAGATAAAAAACGTGGCAAGAGAAAAGGTATGTTAAAAAATTGATGAGACAAAAATATTTAGAAAAACGAACTTTTAGAGATGAAAAATTTTAAAAGAAAGAGAGAAGTTTGATAGAGAGAGTTATGACTTATGAGTAGAATTTTCAAGAAATTTATTGATGAGAGAGAAAGTGATGAAAGATGAAATTTCTATAGACTTAAAATCATGAAAGATGATAATTTTAGAGAAAAAAAGTGATGAGAGGGAATAAATTTAGTTAGAGAAGATGATGAAAGTGAACAAAATTTTAGTGAGAGAAGGTGATGAAAGTGAAAATTTCAAGAGAGATGAAATCATAAAAGATAAAGATTTTAAAGAGAGAAAGTGATGAGAGGAAAAAAAAAATTAGAAAGAAAAAAGTATAAAAGCAAAAAAATTTAACCAGAAAATTGGTGAGAAAAAAAATCTTAGAATAAGAATTTAGAGAGATGCGAAAGTCTTTAAGAGAATTAAATTAGTATAAGTAAAATAAATAATTCTTTCACTCTAAAGAATTTAGAGAGATGCAAACTTTCTTGATAACATCAAGTGGTTTCACTAATTAGTTCAATAATTTATTTGACGTGCGATTAATTTATAATAATTATTTTTGTTTTTATGTTGTTTTATATCTATTTTGTCTTTTAACTTATATTCATTTTATATTTATCATTCAATTGTTTTGTTTCTAATTTCTAATATTAACTCAATTCAAAAGTTGTAGCATATCCAAATCCAACTCTCAATATTTCATATCAGTATAATTTATGAAAGTTATTATTTTTGCTCCATTTCAATAAGATAATACTCCCTCCATTTCATATATATTGACACCTTTCTTTTTGGCTTTTCTGACACGCTTTTCCACGCTTCTCGATGATGGGTTTTAAAATGGATTTTTGAAGAATTCTTTCTTTTACGGGATACTACGAGTACTATATTATATTTAAAATCAACATGTTAGGCAATTTGGGTAGAACCCATAGAAGTTTATAGTTTATTCATTTCCCCCATTATATTTTTTTTAATTATATTTGGTGCATTAGATAGACTTGAATAAAACATTTAATTTGAGTAAGGGACCACCATTTTCTTGTGGGGATTTTTGAAGTATCATATTTCAATTCGAAACTACTAATTTTCAGAAGTCGGTGGTTTTAGTTAACAAGAAGACAAAATATTAGTATGTTATTATATGTTACAAGTCTCAATTAGGACAACGAAACATCTGTTTTCTTAAAAATGTTTTGTGTAACAATAATAACATCCACAACCATAAGCATTAGGGTCAAGTTAAACTAATCGAAAAAGATAGAACTAATTAATATTTTGTTATATTCGTGAAATAAAAGTAGGTAAATGTCAATTCTGCTCTAATTTTCTTTTATCCTTATCTAGATTAGCTCTATTAAATTTGGCGTAAATGAAACTATTTTCGGATTCAAAAAGTTCGTGCATGTACTAAAAATAGATGTGTTATATAAACGTGACAGTCTTGGTGTTTTATATTTTATCGGAAAAGAGAATTAACCCAAAAAATACTACTAACAATTAAATGAATAAATAAAATAGATCAAAGTGCATGAAAAATATATGTGTAGAGAAGGTATACCTTGAAATTGACATGAGAGACTTTCACTAACATATTTTTAAATATTCAAAAAAGCTAGCTTGTTTGAAATGGCAGCTGGGTGGAAGCAAGTGGTTCACCAAATAAAAAGAATAAAAAAAATGTTAGTGTGTATATGATATCCATGCATAATTGCCTAGTAACTTAATATTTACATATCTTCTCTACCTATAAAATATTGACTTTTTTATTTCATAATATATTTTATTATTATAAAAATAATATAATTAAAATTTGGGATACAATTGGTATGCCGAAATTAGGGTAGAAGGCAAAAATGTTATTTTTTTATTTATAAAGTGATATTTTTATATTAAATTGGAAAATTAATTGTAAATGGACCAACAAAGAGTATATATCTTCAAGGGGACCATCAAATTAAATAAAAGTAGCTCTAGCTAGTTTAATTATATACGGTATTATTATTTGATTTGATGACTCTAAGTCAAAGTATATAGACGACCTATTCCAACTCTTCCAACTCTTCCCACTATGAAAAAAAATAAATTAAAATTCATCACTTTCTCACCAAACCCATAACGCAAATAAATTCACTTACTCCTCCTTCCTTCCCCTTCAAATATATATTCCAAGAAAATTCAGAAAAAAGAAAAAAAGAGAAAATTAATCGAAGAGAAATGGAAGGATTAATTCCGGTGGTGTTGAGATCTCTGAAGAGGAACAAAATCCGACGAAGGTACGAGTGCTTGTCATCAGGTGCAGCAAAGCCCTACAACAGCAAAGAATTTGATTTTGACGGTGGTGATCATGGTGAAGATGATTTGCGTGGGGCCCGCTACCGCCGTTCCTGCTCCGTTAGAGTTGACGGCGTCAGGGGTTTTGCCGCCATGGATGACGCTTACAAGCCTAAGCTCGTGAGGTTTCGCAGCCACAGAATGCTTTCCTGTTTATCCGTTTATTAAATTAAATGTTTTTTTTCTGCTTTTTAATTATTTTGCTGATTTTAGGTGTTTTATTAGAAATAAAATTACTACAGTATTTTTTTTCTTTTTCTTTTTTGGGTTTGGATTTGTATTTTTTTTTTCCTAGTATGGGTGGGTTTGTACTGTAAATAGAAACAATCAGTTTCTTTGTTTGAAATTGCTTTCATTAAGAGTTAATTATCGTTGAATAAGATAAATCTTTTTAGTTAATTTGTTGTACTCGTTTTTCAGTTGTTTGAATATTGTTGTTGAGCTTAACAAATTAATTATGAGGTTTTCTTATAGTGAAAAGAATTCACATTTATATATATTGATTCAGAATGTGAATACTATATATGTAATGCAATTCTTGATTTTCTGGGAGAAGAAAAAGGTTCACAATTATTTGCTTGATTGACTATATATGAATGGTGATTATTTTAGGGTAATTCTATACACAAACTTAACCCCGTTTTTACTCCACACAGCCCCCTTAATTTTACATGTCTTCTTAAGCCAATTTTCCACTAATGTAAAGACGCATGTTTAATATTTATGGTATTATAGTCATCTACCCAACTTCTCTTAGATTACACTGAATATATCCACCCTTTTAATTTTCATAGTCAAATACCCTATATTTTCAAATTAGTACCAAATTACCCTCAATCCCTCCAAAATAAAAATCAAATTTTGGAATCTCTCATCCTCTCCTACAATCTCGTCTCTCTCTCTCTCTCTCATACTCTTTCTTTTCTTTTTGAATTCCTCCCCCCCTCTCTCTCTCTCTCCCCCTGAATCTAGAGAGACTTGGGCTGAGCTCGCGAATCTGGTGAGTACGGCTGGTGGTGGTGGACGAGGGGCGCGACGGACTCCGCGGCGGTCTTAGACTGTTCTTCCGCAGAGGCCTAGTCCCGTGCAGAAGTTGACCCTATCTGATCAGATTTAATTAGGGTTTTGCAGAAGGGAAAGAGGATGGCGGCAGCGGTGTCAGTCGTCGGCGGTTCGTCGTCGCTGGTGGAGTCGAAGACTTGCGCGGTTTGCAATTTGAGTGGTGGAGATTTGATGTCGCGTCCGATCAGGAGGAAGCATGTAGCGGCGCCTCGGTTGGATCTGAGCACTTCGAACCTGGATTCTTCTGCGGTGAGAGGTTTCAGCCGTGATTTGAAGAAACAGAGGAAGAAGAAGAAGAGTGTTGTTGTGGCTGTCGGTGGATTGGGCGGGCAGTATGAAGAAACTTACGAGGATGTTAAAAATGTAAGATTACTCCAATTCTTTCTTTTGACTTCGGTTCATAGTATTTAATTAAGAGTTTAATTAGTTAATTAATATGAGTAATGAATTTAGAAAGTTACGAATGTGTGTTGTTGCAGCAAATAGTGGACTGTATACTGCTTGATTTTACGATGATGATTGTTCTCTAGTTATTGCTTGATTTTTCCTCATATTACCGTACCGTAACTTGTCGAGATTGTTTAGAAAGTAATGGTAAGTTACGGTACGAATTTATAATTTTTTTCTCTTTGTAATGAAAAGTTACGGTACGAATTAATAATACCGTACCGTAACAGTACGAATTCATAATATCGTACCGTAACTTGTCGAGATAGTTTAGAAAGTAATGGAAAGTTACGGTACGAATTCATAATTTTTTTCTCTTTGTAATGGAAAGTTACGGTACAAATTCATGATATCGTACCGTAACGGTACGAATTCATAATATCGTACCGAGCAATTTTTTATGAATTTTTATATTGTTGTTTATATTTTCTATTCCCACGTCATGGTACGATTTTGCCAAATTCGTATTTTGAACTCTAAAAATGCATGAAATCTTTTTTACCTCTGTTCAATTTTCAAGAGATCGTACTTCCTACTGCTACATTGTACACGTCTTTTGCCTAAAAATTATGTTATATTTTTTGCCTTGTGTGCAAGTAAAGGATCGATGTAAACATATTGTACTTCTTGTTCGATACTAGTACGAATTTGCATGAATCTTACTTTGCTTTGCGAAAGGTATTTGTTATCTTTTCTATGTAGTTTTAAGAAGTTGATTGGAATCTTTTTCTTCGATAGTGGTACGAATATGTGTTTTGTTATTAGAAGTCGGTACGAACAGTTCAGCCGTACTTCGTATCGTTCCTTAGTTACGGTACGAAATTTAAATATCGTAAGTCGTTCCAAGTAAAAATTGAATAAAATAAAAAAAAAGTGGAAAAAGGCTGAAAATGATGAAAAAAAGGGGAAAAAAGGAAAAAAAGTTGAAAAAAAATCTACAAAAAAAAATAAAAAAAAAGTCTGAAAAATAAAAATAAAGAAAAGAAAAAAACGAAAATGAAAATGAAAAAAAAAACTGAAAAAACAAATGAAAAACAAAAAAAAAAAGATAAAAGAAATGAAGAAAAAGGAAAAAAACATAAAAGAAAGAGAGGAGGGAATCCATGTGCATTAAGGGCAAACTTGTCCAAATTTGAAAATGTGGGTAGATGGAATGTAAATTAAAGGGGGTGGGTAACTTTTGGTTTTCTTATATGAGGTTGAGTAGTTTAAGATTTGCCCCTTAATATTTTCTCATCTTGGGGTGTCAAATATGATACTTATATTTAATAGTATTATTTTACTCTCAAACTTTGTTTGAAATGCAACAATTATGGAAGACATGCATGTAATTCTACCTCGATAGGATTGGAGAATTAAAATTATTATTACCAAAACATTTCCATATACTATAATCATCATACATGCTACTATATTAATTAAATTACTCGATAAATTTGTTGTACACGACAAATTAAACATGAAAATCAATAGTTACTCAAACTGCAGATAGTCTAGTGCCATTGACCACGTGCTTTCTCAAACCAGGAATGTGAATATCCACAAAATATTTTTTCCAATTTATTTTTGTTGCATCTATTTCAAATTCTTCTTTCTCTTCTTCTGACATTTCTTCCAATAATTTCCGAGTATTACCAGTGTGAAAACTGCACTCACAATAAAAATAATTTATGTCAAGTATATGTCTAGTTATTTTTTGTTCTTACTTATTAATTTAAGCTAATTAATTTAGTACAAAATAATTGTATACCTGGCTTTGAAGAATCCTATGAACTCATACATCTTACAAAGTTGTTCAGCATAAGCAACTCTTGCTTTGTGTTGTTTTCGAATCTTCTTCCCTTCTACTCCATATTCTGCATTTTTCTCCATTATTTGGCCTCTTATATATTGGGACAAGTTGTTGAATTCCTTGAACAGCTTCATCTTCTTCATGCTAATTTCAGATTCAACCATAGGGTTTTTACTAAAATGCTCGTAGAAATAATCGAACATCTCAGAAAATCGAAGGGGGTTAACAAAGTCCGTTGCAACGTGGTACACGTTCAATTCCGGCTTTCTCATGATCCCATGCTTAGCAATGGCTGCTATTGTTGTGTTGGCCACCATGTCAACTGGAACCTAAATTCATATTTATGTGTAACATAAATTTTAATTAATCAATATAATCATAAAATGAAATAAAATGAGATTTTTTGGACTTTTGTTTAGGTATAAGATAAGTGAAAATAATACTTACAATGTCAGTGTGTAGGTCTGGATCAGCCAAATAAGCAGGAAGTTGCCCTTTTCCATAAGAAATTATCACTGGATCATACATTCTGACATCCAAATATAGATATCAATATATATATATATTAATTAGTAAAAGTTTAATTTGTTGCATTTTGTACATTTTTAGAAACAAAAATAAAAATAAAAATAAAAAAGTACCTATTTCCTTGAATCCACCCAGGTAAAGGCTCTTTGTAGCAGCTTTCAACAATAGAAGGCCTTAGAATTAGAAGTGGAATTTGTTGTCTTATTTCATTAAGAGCCATTTCTCCCATTGCCTTTGTCATATGGTAAGCATTATACCACCCATGGTATGCAGCCCTATATAGGTAAATATATTTTTATTTTAGAATATATTTATTTTTTTAAAAAAATTCTAATATATATTAAGTGATTAAAAAAAAGGTACTTACCTTTCTAGACCTAGCCTCTTGAGTTCTTTGGTGATGTCTTGATTATTAGTTGAAGCTAAGCAAGCTTTCATGGCTAAATTCATCTCATCTGTTAAATCAAGAGGAAACAATGAAGATGAATCCTCATTATTATTTCTCCCATTTTCTCCCATTATCAAGGGCTTCTCATGTATTATCCCTTCTCTTGTTCCATTAACATATGCTGCAATATTATTCATAAATTAAAACTCAATATTAGTATTTGCTTCATCCATGCATATACTATTGTTAAAAAAAATTAGAGACAATTAACCATATTATATATAATTTGACTACGTACCAGTTGAAATGTGCACAAAAAGCTTGAGATTCTTGCATTTTTTGGCGAACCTCATAAGGCGAAGAGGGGCGTTCACGTTTATATCGAGTAGAAAATCGTACCTATATATAAAGAAAAGCGATTAGTAATTTTCATAAATTTAAATGTTAAAACAATTGCAATTTATATGTTATTTAACCAGAAAAAAAAAACTAAAAAAAACTAAAAAAAATAATATTAACCTGTCGTTTAGGGTTGTGCTAGCTGCAGATTCAACGATCACATCCACTTCCTCCATTATTTTGTTTACAGAATTTATATCCATTCCAATATTTGGTTCACAAATATTCCCAACAATTGGTATCAATTTTGATTTCACAAATTCTTCGTACGTGCTCCCATGTTTTTCTCGTAAACATTTGAACAACTCCGAGTTTATAATCTAAAAATAATAATTAGAAAAGGTAAATTAGGTGTGAAATCAAATAAAAATTCAATTTTGCGTAAAAAAAATGAGAAATTAATTATCTGAACCATTGAGAAATAAAACGTACTTCTTTTGATAGTCTTTCAATTGCAGCTTCCTTATCACATGCCTTAACTAGAACATAGATTTTTTCCGCACTAGTCGATCTCAATAACTTCTCCACTAGGGCTGCAACAATATTATCATGAATAATTCAGGCAAAAAAAAATAAAATTAAAACAATAAAATGTTAATATAATAAATAATTAAATCACAAAATCAGGAAATAAATACAAAAAATATCATATATACCTTTTCCAAGAAGACCAGTTCCGCCAGTAATGAAAATGTTCTTTCCCTCGAAGAAGTTATCGATCCCTACGCCGCCGCCGTGGCTGCCGGAATCCGCCGCCAACGACGGCAGCTGGGATTCGAGAGGGTGGCGAGGAGCAGTGAAGTAGGGATAACCGTCAATGTTAACTCCCAATTTCCCACTTCTACTTCTTGATTTTGATAATTTGCCCTTTTCATAACCACCAAATAAAGGAATTTCGCTTTTATTGGAATATTTTGTAGGAGAAAACTCTACTGGAGGGCTGAAAAATAAATTCTGAGTAAGTGACATTTTAATTTTTTGTGTTTAAGAATAATTTGCTTTTTTTGCTTCTTACAAAATCATGCAAGTGGAGATGACCTATTTATAGCCAAGAAATTACCGATATAGTCAGCATTAATTGATTGAACTGATTAAATAATAAATTAATACCACTTCTTCGAGGATTCCTCGGTGTGGACATACATTAAAATTAAAATGAAGAAGGGATTATTAAATTACTTATTGTTGAATGTGAATAGTATGAAGTTTAATTAATGAATTTAGTAATGCAAATAAGGACAAAATTCAATTTAAAGAATCGTGACATTTATATATCCCACACTAGTACAAGCTTACATATGCTAAGTAATTATTGGCGAAAAATTAATTAATTATTAAAGAGTTGTTGTGCAGAAATTCTAATTATTATAATTGATTAAATAATGACTCTTGAAAGTTGAAGAGTTGAAAACATGCTGCAAATGGAATTATTTTTATTGTTAGACCTACAATTTTTGAGGAGGGTTCGTCATCCTATGTTAAGTCCCACAGTACGTCAGCATATATCATATTATATTTTCATACATTTTAAACAGAGGATAAAATGTGAAGAGAAGTGCCCATAAATAATGGATGGGTTTTCAACTTTTTATCCTAATTAAACAGGTTGAGTCGATTATTATAATTTGATATTCTTATTTAGAATTGACTAGGTAAATTTATTTCTAATTGTGATATTTTATTTTCACAAAAGATAAGAATGGAAAATCTGGATTTTTTTTAAAAGGTTGAAACTCATTATGAAGTTAATTAAATAATCATTTTTGTTAAGTTCATAGGAGATGTTGGTACATGTGTTACCAACATTATTAGTATCACTTTGAACTTGATAAATAGATTTATTTTAATCTTTAATTGCTGCGATATATATCTTTTCATATTATTCATTATTTATTCTTTATTCTTTATTAGTAAATATATACTTAACAAACTAGCAAATGAAACGTGTGTTGCACGTGTAACCGTTATTTTAGCTTGAGTAAATTTATGTTTTTAATTGATCTGAATTGATAGGTATAATGTGCATAAATTATTTTGTAATTTTAAGACTAATCTTGAAGAATGTGAAAAATTAAATCTACTATAGAATTGTTATTACTTTGATCAATTATGTGAAAATTATTTCGTTCATTCCTCAAAACCTTAAAATACTTATGTCAACAACAATCAATTGAGAAAGAAACGTTTAAGCATACAAATCTTCAAATGAAGCACTCAAGTTATGGAAAGATTTGCACAAAATAATTGATAGATTGTTTATTGTTTCCACCTTTATATAAAACATGATAACCGTAATATTGCGTTTGTTTTAGCAACCATCTTTCTTTAATTTAAGTCAACTCTCTCTCAAATTACACCAACTAAATTTGTTTTCTAGAAAAAATATCTAGTATGGTCTATTTTTTTATTTTTTTTTAATGTTAATCTCTAACTACTTTCTTGTAATATGAAATTAGAATATATTATAATTTGTGAAAACTTATCTCAAATTTTACTACGAATGAACTTTGGTAATCAATTTGCTTATTAAGATATTTTTAAACCTTGATTATTTAATTTCACAAATATAAATGAATTCGCTATTACGATATTTTTTTTACCTTAATTATTGAATTTCACAAATCCAATTCATAATACTGGTCATTCTGTCACGCCCCGATTCTCGAAGGAAGAGAAAATCGTGAATTAGGACGCGACTGAGGTTGGAGAAAAGAGGCGGGGAAAGAAAGGGGAAGCTTATCTTATATAAATAAACTGGATAATGTGCCCAAAGAATTTGACAACATTTCCCTTATAAAAGGAAGGAACCTAAAATCGAAAATGACAAGAGATAATAAAGAGATACGTCATTCATAGCATAAGGATCGTTTAAGTTCAAATGGCTCAACCATAGATATAAAGGATAGACTCAATACATAAAAAGAAGTTAAAGAGTCTAAGCTCTTATCAAAAGACATAACAACTTCAAGGAACAAAGTCGAGAGTTGAATACAAAAGGAGAACCCTCGCCTCAGCTCTGCCCCGTCAGCACTGTCTGCTTAACCTGAAAACATTTGGAAAATATTTGGGCTAAGTACTAATGTACTCAGTGGGCTTAGCATTTGATAAACAGTTTATCAAAACAAAATACAGTTTATCCATTATCATAAGACATAACCTGGAAGGTTTTGTAAAATAAATACATCCAAGTATGTCAAAACATCATCATTTTCCTTTGCGCGCATTTGTCACACTCTACAGTTACTCTTACTGTGACCCCGGACCTCTAGCCACTGTCGGGTCCATTAACATTCATTTTAGACTTTGGGTCGAAACCCAGAGAGTCCCATTCAACATTCATTTTGGACTTCGGGTCGAAACCCAGAGAGTCCCATTCATCGATAGCACACGAGAGAGATCAACCAATCGCAATACTATCCGGGTGTATACACAGTTCAAAGTTAGTGTTTAAGACTGAACTAAGAACCTTGATCGATTAACTTCAGAGCATTAAACATGTAGAGCGCACAAAAATATTTTATGGATAAACAGTTTTCATTTTGTAAATATCAGAGCATAACATAACTCAAAATATGTTTGGAAGTAAAGCCCACCGTAAGGTAGAAATCAAACAAGCAATCGGTCAACTTCGGATCCTCTTATCTCCTTGCCTCCATAGCTATTAACCTATTTACAAGCATAATAGGTTAATACTAGTTTATAAGTAAGCATATACTTATACTCTATCTTCCTTAGTAACTTAATCTCTTATATACTTAACATTATCCCATCTTATGTCATACTTAGCTACTTAATCTCATTGGCTAAGAACATGTGAGAGTGAAATGAGGATTAATGAAGGTCCTCAATGAACTTGAAGAATCAGTGGTTAAAGCTAGACAAAGAATATTCATGATTCAAAGATGGATAGGAGTTGAACATTTGATACAAGGCTTGGCATATTTGTCACACTTGAATGGTTTGGCTATAACTTGAGTATTTGATTATCAATGAAGGCACATGACACATGAATGGAAACACATGAAGCTAATCTTTCTAATACAATCAATTCCTGATTCGGGGAATGAGTATATTAGAATCCATGAAAAAATCTTTGGCTCGATTCAATAATGAGAACAGTTTTGCGACACTTTAGGAGAATAATTGTTTCTCACAAATGGCTAACTGAATCAAGGCTTGGCTTATCAATCTGGAATTCTAAGACATATAGGTATGACATACTTAAAATTCAGATTTTTATCTTACACGAGCTGGGATATGGACAATCATCAAACAAGGTCATGAGTTCTGAAAACAGAAACAGGGCAGGTTTACAGTACTGACTTTGAAAGGCCATAAGTCATTCAATACTTATAATGAGAGACTGTTCAAGTTATCAAACTGTAATTCAGAGTGTGTAGAATAATTTCATGTCTCACGGTTACACTCAGAAAAGCAACGAAAATGCCTCATATAGAGGTTTAAAAATGACATGGCAGCTGGGGTATTTCAGTTTCGGCAGAGTGACATATAAACTTTGAAAATCATAGTAAATTCATACAAACTCCGTTTTGAGTGAACGAGATATGTATAGAAGGCTAATGGAACGTACTTCGACATGGATGAAGAATAAATGTCGAATTTCAAACGAGCTGTTCTCAGTTTAGCTCGCAAGTGGCTGATTTCCAGATTTCAAAAGAGATGAGAGACAAATTTCAATTTATCATAACCGATGCATATGAACTCGGATCAAGACGAAATTTTAGCTACGGATAGCTGAGAACATGAGCTAAAACTTTCATTTAGGACTTGAAAAGAGATAAAGTCGGGAAATGGTTCGAAATTGCTGAACAAAGCTGGACAGAACACGCACACCAATTGTTCGATAAAATGCCCGAATCAAAAACGTGACCAACACTTATGGATTCGACTCTAGCAGGTTTTAATCAACATTCAAACATGATCAAGGGACAAGCAATCGCTGGAAATGCTCGAACATGAGGGAAAAATACAGATCATCATCAATCAATACACGAATGGCCATGATTTCGAATGTAGAACAAGAATTGTTGAGGATCAAGAACATGTATGATACTCTCATGCTTATGAACGAAATCTTAACATAATTTTCAGAATTCTAATCTCCATTCTAGACTCTATTTCATGCTCAAGAGATCAAGGAGGAGCTAAGCTTACCGAAAATGGAAGAAAGAATCGGGTTCATCAACATCTTTCGAAAACTTGAATATCTTAGCTAGACCCTCTCAATCATGAATCCTTTGGCATAGTCTCCTTCCTCACTAATCTTCTTCTTCCCAACCTTTGCTTCACGAATTCAGACTCTATATACCAAGAGGAAGAGAGTTATACCTCAAAAATGGAAAGTGATCGACTAGTTCTTCGATCGCCTAAAAATCAGAGGTTGAAAGTCCTACTTACAGTGCTTGGATGATGAAATAGACTCCAAATTCTTGATCTACAGGTCGAATTATGTAGGGGTGCAAAGTTTGGGAGTGATCGGAGGCCCGGAGAATCACCGGCGGCGGCTCGAAATGGAGGAGGAAAGGGTGCCGACGGGAATGGAAGGAGGGAGAAGGGAGAGACATGTTTTGTGGTGTGGATGGATGTGTATGGCTGAAATGGTGTGATGATAAGTGCCTTGTACAATTGTGAGGTAGGAGGGAGGACAACAATCCCCTACCTCTCCCTCTTACACTTAACACACACACACACTTCTTCCTTCTTTTCTTGACTTCTTCCTTCAACAATAATATTGGAAATACTTTTCCTCATCTCGAGACATTAGTTTTCATCTTACTTCCGCAAAATATTTACAGAATAATATTCTCCGGAAATCATTCCGGGTAATTTCTTCTCTTGCCATAATTCCTTCATTCTCAAAATTCTCGAGATTTGATTGGAAAAAATTTCCAACATCCTATAAAAATTCCCATAAGCTCATTTTCGTGCGTGCTCGATCTCAAATATTCGGAAATATTTTATTTCCTCCTTCGAAATTCTAATTTTTCTAAATACGGATTTTTACGGCTATTACACATTCAAAATCAGAATTCCAACATCTAATCCGTAAAATATACTTAGTTAACTAAAATAACTTAATAATAAATTATGAAACTAAAAATAAATTAAATTGAAATGAGGCAATCCTAAGAAAAATATCTATATTTGAGCAACTATATTTTAAATTTTCTTTTTGTTGCTAAAGTAAATTTAATATTGTGGAGAGTTGGGAGTTTTCATTCGTAGTAAAATTTGAGATAAGTTTTCACAAATTATAATATATTCTAATTTCATATTACAAGAAAGTAGTTAGAGATTAACATTAAAAAAAATAAAATAGACCATACTAGATATTTTTTCTAGAAAACAAATTTAGTTGGTGTAATTTGAGAGAGAGTTGACTTAAATTAAAGAAAGATGGTTGCTAAAACAAACGCAATATTACGGTTATCATGTTTTATATAAAGGTGGAAACAATAAACAATCTATCAATTATTTTGTGCAAATCTTTCCATAACTTGAGTGCTTCATTTGAAGAGTTGTATGCTTAAACGTTTCTTTCTCAATTGATTGTTGTTGACATAAGTATTTTAAGGTTTTGAGGAATGAACGAAATAATTTTCACATAATTGATCAAAGTAATAACAATTCTATAGTAGATTTAATTTTTCACATTCTTCAAGATTAGTCTTAAAATTACAAAATAATTTATGCACATTATACCTATCAATTCAGATCAATTAAAAACATAAATTTACTCAAGCTAAAATAACGGTTACACGTGCAACGCACGTTTCATTTGCTAGTGTGTTAAGTATATATTTACTAATAAAGAATAAAGAATAAATAATGAATAATATGAAAAGATATATATCGCAGTAATTAAAGATTAAAATAAATCTATTTATCAAGTTCAAAGTGATACTAATAATGTTGGTAACACATGTACCAACATCTCCTATGAACTTAACAAAAATGATTATTTAATTAACTTCATAATGAGTTTCAACCTTTTAAAAAAAAATCCAGATTTTCCATTCTTATCTTTTGTGAAAATAAAATATCACAATTAGAAATAAATTTACCTAGTCAATTCTAAATAAGAATATCAAATTATAATAATCGACTCAACCTGTTTAATTAGGATAAAAAGTTGAAAACCCATCCATTATTTATGGGCACTTCTCTTCACATTTTATCCTCTGTTTAAAATGTATGAAAATATAATATGATATATGCTGACGACTGTGGGACTTAACATAGGATGACGAACCCTCCTCAAAAATTGTAGGTCTAACAATAAAAATAATTCCATTTGCAGCATGTTTTCAACTCTTCAACTTTCAAGAGTCATTATTTAATTAATTATAATAATTAGACTTTCTGCACAACAACTCTTTAATAATTAATTAATTTTTCGCCAATACTACAAGGATATAATAGGAAATCTACATTAAGTACTTAAGACTCTTTTTATATAAGTACAAATATATATATATATTTATTGATTATTTTATAATAGTTATTATAAAATAAAACAACCATCAAGGAACGGAGTCTGAGGATAAAAGATCGTGGCACGCTCTTGACGGTTTCTCATAGAATAAAGCGGAGCGGTTGGAGAAAAGCTACAACGGGCGACGCATTGAATAAAAGGAGAAGAATTCATTCTTTTTCATTCATGGCTTTAGGAGAAGAAGAATCAGAGAAACGTCTAAAGGTTCATCCAGCCGTCTGTGTTGTCTGCCGTAGTGAAGCAACATCAATATTGGATGCTGGTGGCTGAATATTGATTTGTTGCTAACACAAGGTAGATAACTCATTTTGGTATGACAACTTTGGGAGAAATATTCCACCAAGTCGTCAGGCGTAGTTTGCCGGAGTGAAGCAATACCATTGTTCTATGTCGGATAGTGGTATTGCAAACATGAAAGCAAACAACGCAGCTTTTAAATTTCTTGTTAAACTGTTTAAATAAAAAAATAATAATAAAAAAAAAAAAAAGTTGGCCGGGCTGGTTTGGACAACATGCTCGTATTCCGGCCCGATAAGACTAGAAGTCTACTCGTACCAGCCCGATCTGAATATATCTATACCCTATTATAAAAGTGTCCTTGTTTTACAAAATTTGAGTTGTCTATTATATCCTTATTATAAACTTAAATTTAAGGGCATCACAGTAATTTTGAAAAAATCACTAATTCTTTAGAATTTGATTATAAAAAACAAATATGTATATTCGGATTTTTTTTTCAAAGTAGTTATATAACACCGCTGTTTTTTTTTTTTAACATCATCTCCTATATATGTTTGTCATTAATTTTTCTAATTAATAAAGGGTTTGGGTTTAAACAAGTCAGTAACGGAACAGAAGAAAGCTTATGAACTATATATGCGTACAAATTGCTTTTATACCAAATAGCTTGGATTTAGGGGAAAACATTATTTATAATAAATCTATAAACTTTATCTTAAAATTTGTTTCATATTTTGATCCTCGAATACTTTGATTTCGTTCTTGATGACCTTGATTGGTTTACGCCTTCTATTGGATAAGCTACACAATAAATCAATCTTATTTTATATTTTCTTGCGGATTCAAATCACCACATCGATCGAAATAGATATAACCTATATAAAATGACATATCGTAATTAAATCAAAATGTTTATTTAATCTATGAAATTATGATAATTAGGTTGTTCAAACTATAGTTTAAGTTTGTAATATTTAATGTCAAGTAGTCAACGGAGTTGAGATTGAATAAAAGTGGAGTATAATCTTTTGTTTATAGTTAACACCTACTTGTTAATATTTTGTTAAAGTTACTAATATATGACTAATAATATTATAAATTTTACTGATTTCTTATTTATTTAAATATACTTATTTAAATATTACTGGTATAAAAATAATAAAAACGGAGAAAAAATGAGCAAGTTATGATGATTTAAACTTTTAGAATTTAAATTATATTAGGATATGTGCTGAGAGGTGAGTAGATGATGAGATTTAATTAGGAAATATTAAGTGTAATGAGGAATTTGCTAATTGTACCATTATATGGCTAATTATTTCCTTATATCGAAAGGGGTCACTTATGGTGAGATGATCCAAATAGAAAATGAGGTCACTTAAGATGAGATAGGGAGTATTATTTTATCAAAACCCGTCTCACTTTCCATCTCTAATAGATCCTTAGAAAGTGGTTAAGCATTTGGACCCTCGCATAGTATATTTGCCCAAAGGAAAAATAACATATTCATGTTTTAAAATACCAATAAATTTAGATGAATCGAGTGAGTGTTCAATTTTTAAACAGAGTGGAACAACAAAGTTGTTACGTATAGCACATCTTATTTTATGGGATAGAGCACCTATAGCACAAAAAAAATGAGCAATTGAAAATATGAATAAGTTGTTGAAAGATGTGATGAGAAATGATAAGGATTTTGGTGGGAAAGTGATTGCATTTGGAGGAGATTTTAGACAAATGTTACGAGTTATGCCTAAAGCCACAATTCACTAGACGATATATGTTATAGCTTGGTGAAGTCTTATTTGTGGCCAAAAATAAAGAAAATCACTTTGTCCATATACATGAGATTAAATAATGATTCAACTTTCAGTATATTCTAGAGTTGGAAATGATGAAGAATCAATTGACAGTGAAAGTAACATAATTCTAGATGAGATGATAATGAAGTATGATAATGAAAAATTTACCATAAAACATTAAAATCATTTTTTTGAAGTTTGGGGAAAAACACACATTTGGCGAAGTACATGACCGATCGAACAATATTGACAACTACAAATGAAGATGTGATAGGCTCAATGAAGAGTTGATATCTACTGAAGTAAAGTACATATTGAATCCATTGAAGAACCAAGTACAAATCAATTACAAGGAAAGAAAAAGTTAGTCACGAAGGCCAAGCCAACTGAAGTGGAAGAAAATTAAAAAAAAAAAAAACACACAAGTAGAAAGGCCAAGCAAACTGGAGAGTAAAAAAATAAAAAGTGGAGTTGCAACATGATGTAATGAAAAGAAAGAGAAAATGAAGACCCGCGTTGAATAAGCTTGATTTTTTTTTTTTTGAGGTTTGAAGCAACAACAAGGACGACGAAGAGACATTGTATAAAATATTTGTGGAAAGCAAAACGAAAAAGAAGAAGTGTTCTTCTACCATCAAGGTTAAACAAGAACACAAATTCGATGTGGATTTAAATTCATTAACAATTACATAAATAGTTATAGTTACAATTTTTTGAATAAAATATTTTTCACATTTTTCTATTTATCACATTAATTTCTAATTTTAACAAATCATAGGAATAAGAGTTTCAAAGTTTTTAAAGGGAATTGCATGGTGTAACCGGCAGAATACAACATATATTCCCCTGGGACATTCCTTTTCACTTTTTTTGAATTATTATGTAAACATTGAGCTTAATATTGAATTTAATATTTTCTCCTTATACTAAAAGTGGACAACGTGCAACGCACGTTATCCCTGCTAGTTAAATTAAAAGGGTATCTTTGGATCAACATAGATCATGAATACAAAATCTCGGCCAGATCAGTAGGTTAATATCAAATCGGACCGGGCCAATCCATTTTCAACTAAAATTTCGACGGACTTGATTTCTTTCTTACTAGGCCTAGTTATAGTAATAAGTATATCTATCTATCTAAAGAAAAGGGAAAAAAAGAAAAGAAAAAGAGAACCCAATTTATAAATAAAAACCTAGTAATAGTCTGTTCATGAAAAATGGTTATGTGTTGTGTTTGCCTGATAAAAAAAAATAGCTTTATTTATTATTTTAATTAAACTGGTCTATATATCCACTTCTCATCTATTATCTCTCTGCGCGTATTCTAATGTAAATAAATTTAGCTTTATATATATATATATATATATTATTATGATTAATTTCTATCTGAAATTAGACTATATGTTGCTTAAGTAGTTAATACTAAAAAAACTTGTAAACTGACAAATTTCGTAAGCATATAATATATTTGAAAGTTTGGACGTGTCAATAATATGTGTATTTATTTAATCAAAATAACAGAATTATTATACATGTGTTTGACATAGGTCATGAGGGTTTGATCAGTCCAGTGCAATTAATTAAAAGCTAACACAAATCATATAATTATTTGTTTCATCTATTTCATTAATTAGTAATCCCTCCGTTTTTTTTAAGTGTCTCATATTATCAAATTACACATACTAAAAAATGTATAAATTTACATTAATTTTAACTTCATTTATTGTTCTTTTTCTTTTGTGTACCAACTTATGTGTAGCATTAATTATAGTGACAAAATGGAAAAAAAAATATATTGTTTTATCATCAAATTCCGAAATCAAACACTTAAAAAAAAACAAGAACAAAAACTAAATAACACAATTAAAAAAACAGAGAGAATATATCATTTTCAATTCGAGTTTGTCTAGATTATTAGAATGAGGGATTCAATGTCAGAATTGGCGAACTTTGAGCATATGTGCCAACAAATCTATCCACTAATTAATTTTTCTTTTCGTTAGTATATATCTTGTGATTTTTGTTTTTAAATGGAATATCTTATGATTTTCAAATCAATGATTAGTAGTATCTTTTGTTATCAATCATGTGTTCCATTAAAATATTGGGTTGTAGCATATTTTTCATAAGGGGGGAAATGTGCACATATGGGTATGTTGGAATAAGATTCATTTTTCAGCAGCACATTTGTATTGATGTATATTTATTCCAGTTTGTATATACCATGTATTTTCATTATTATTTGACGAGGCACCAAATCGTGAAACCCGTTCTTAAAAAACGGTGAAGTATATAAATGATATGCACAAAAAAATGAGTCACGAAAATTTCAGATTAGATCTAGTTTAGGTGACCTTAACTGTAGATAGAAAGCTACAAATAGTTCGAAACAATGGTCTTTTTGAACCACTATTCTGATACCACTTGTCTTCGAAACAATATGTGTGTTGACTGATGTTAACTTTTTCGAATTTGTCTAATTGTCACCAGTATTTGATGGTATTAGACAAGTCGAGACGCAACTGATAGTCCGATGGATTGATATGAATCCTTCTAATCTACTACTACTTGGTAGTTGTCGGATAGGTTGATATTAATCATCAGGTGTGTGCGGAATAGTGTAGGCCCTGACTAGTTTTACTTAGAAATATTTTCTCAACTTGAAAACGTCATATCAACATGCTTATCAAGTTAGTAGCTTGTGCTACTGTCAGAAATTAAGTGTTATGCTGATTTTGAAGATAACTTGAATTTGATCTATCTATTTCTTTACTGGTCAAGTAATTCAATAAAAAAAAATCTATTTTTTTTTTTAATAATGATAAAACTTTATGCTTATAGTCTCGTAATTATACTCGATTATAAAAATTGAGTGCAAATAAGATAAGAGGTACTTCTATACGTACACACAAAATATCAATTATGCAAACTTTTGTGCATTTTGACACTCTATTCGTGCCCTTAGAATTAATAATCCGAAAATTACTATTCGTTTTTTTTTTTCGAGATAAGATAATTATTATTCTTAATCTTTATATATTAATTTTGAATCATTTATATAAGATGTAATGCCATTTTGTTACATAGTGCAGAAGTAGCATGAATAGGAGCACAAATTCCTTAAGCACTATTAATTACATATTTTATTAGTCCTGGAATATGAATTTCCTTAGCATATTTTTTCCAGTCGATATTTTTGACATCCACTTCGAAGTTGAGTCTCTCCTCTTTTGACATTTCTTCATTTAACTTCTCAGTTCTACCTGTGTGAAATCTGTACAATAAAATTTTCAAGTTAAATTGGCTCGGTAATTTATCTAATAAAGTTTTTTTTTTTTTTTTTTTTTTGAGAATATGTGAATTGAGACATACCTTCCGTTGAAGAATGTGGCGAATTCATACATCTTGCACAGTTGCTCAACATATCCAACCATGGCATTGCATTCTCGAATTCTCTTTCCATCTTCGCCTCCATTACGGCTTTGTCGCAAAAGTTCGTCTCTCGTGTACTCCGAAAATTCGTTGAAATTGTTGAAAAATTTGACTTTCGAGATATTCGAACTCTCAATTAACGGCGTCGTTTCAAAGTATTCATGCATGTATTCGAAATATTCAAACAATGTAACAGGATTGGAATGACTAGATGCAACATGGTATAGTGTGAATTGTGGCATATTTATACTTCCATGCTTGGCAATAGCAGCAATCGTCGTGTTTGCAACTAAATCCACCGGCATCTGATAAAAACACATGAATATATACACAAAATATAATTTAAGAAAAAATGGACATTTATGTACATGCATGTGTATAAAGGGATGAGTTCGTATGCAAATAAATCTTGGTGTGAGAAAATGAGAACAATGCTTAAAAGTACACAAAGTTATGCTTAAGTATGCATAGAATCACGTTTATTGTATAATTGTGCTTTTTGATGTACAAGTCGATGTTTAAATATAATCATGCTTATTGTACCATGTAATTATTTTTAAATCAATAACAGTCATAGATCTAACTAGCTGGATCAATGGTCCAGATTTTTTCTTATTTCTCACGCCAAAACTTATTTCTTTATGAACCAAATTCTATAAATACTAAAATAATTTTTCGTGTACGTAAGAACTAGAAACTGGTCTGAAACATGTCTATAAAGAAATTAAAATATATATATATTGCTCTATACTTACAATATCCAAATGTGCTCGAGGGTTTCCGAAAAAAGCTGGGAGCAATCCTTTCCCATAACTAATGATCACCGGATCGGACATCCTAAAAATGAAGTAATTCAAAACAATTAAATAATATGTGATGAGATTAGAGAAAAAGAGATAAACAAAATATAATAAATAGTAATTTATCTTAACAAAATAAATAAAATGATACACACAAAGACTACAAAAATTTCTCGATGAAATATTAATTCCGCCACGGACGCCAGGAAATCCGTCGGCATAGTGATTTGCGGTAGATTGGCGACGGATCCACTTTTGACGTTGTGACGCGCCGGCAATGCAAAACTTATTTTGTAATCATCACTTTATTTTCAAGATACCTTCTATGTTTTGTTAATTTAGTCTTGGAAGGTCGGATACGGATGTTAAGAAAACGGAAGAATGTTCGTGATAAAATTAAAAGTAATATTTTTTAAGATACTTTCATCAAATTTAAAGTGGGAAAGAGAAATTATAGATAAAGTAGACTGATTTCTGGTTGGGCACCTTTTAATATGTTTAATTTACCGTCCAATATAGCACGTGAAACTACATTTGGCAGACAAAGGAAGTATATGTTAATTAGAAATGTAAAGAGACACACTATCATAACAAAAATAAAAACAAGAACAAGAAAAACTACGTGTATATATGTGTATATATATATACTGTCAAAAACTGTTGTCACTAGACGAGTTTTATGTAGTAAGTGGTCACTTGTTAAAAGCAATTAAATAAATAAAATGAGTATATATGTGTATATATACCTGATTCCTTGTATCCAACCAGGGACAGGTTCATTGTAGCAACTCTCTACAATAGATGGCCTAATTATAAGAAGTGGAACATCTCCTCTTATATCATTCACTACCATTTCACCCATAGCCTTACTTAGTTGATATGTAGTACTCCATCCAAATGCTTTAGCTCTATTATATCATATAATATCATATTATTAAAATATTGTCATAAATATGTTATATATACATTTGAAATAGAAAATTGAGATCGAAATAAATTATATATAATGTAACCTTTCTTGGCCCAGTTTTCTGAAAAATTTTGTGGCATCAACATATGTTGGGGAAGATTTGAGAAGCAAACTAATCTCATCACTAACATCAAGAGCAACATCATTTCCTCCCATAAACAATGGCTTTTCCATTATTATACCTTCTCTTTTCTCATTAACATATGCTGCAAAATACAGCCAATATAGTACAAATTGCTTCAATATGCATGCAATAAATACATATATATATACACATGCATGTGAGAGTTATTTAGGGCCGAAATGACGCGGATGAGATTTTCTGACCTAAATTTGTGTCCCAACAATAAACCGTGTCTCCTACTATTAATTTCACTGTTTTAATAATATTTCATCTGAATATAAAAAAAACAATAAATCGCGATTAACATTTATAAATAAAAATTCAGAAAAAACTATATCGTAGTTTTGGATTAACCAATTACATTATACTGATAAAATTGAAATTAAATGCTAAATATAATTATTAACCTAATTGGATCAATTGGATCAAAGACACTTGTTATACATGTAAAACTAAACTAAACTATGCATTTATCATTACTGTATGTTGAAAAAATTATGCATTTATTACTGGTACTTTTATTATCACTATAAATATATAAAGATTTTTTAATACACTATCCATACCAGTAGATATATGCGTGAAGAGCTGGAGTTTGTTGCATGTTTTGGCAAACCTCATCACCCTTTGAGGCGCAATTACATTTGCATCAATTAGCAAATCATACCTACACCAATGCATTTATATATTTCTAAATATAAAGATATATATAAATATATATGCATATAAGCGTGAGAAATACATATAGATCTGGACTATTGATCTTAACATTAGCTTGACCTACAACTGATATTGATAAAATTATGATTGCAATATACGATAAGCATGAAATTATTTATATACAATATGACGCTTATAGCAATATCAGCTGTAGATCATGCTAAGATTAATGGTCCAGATTTATTCTTATTTCTCACAACATAACGTATTTTCATCTAAATCAAACTCATTTTCTTACATGACGAGCTTGTAAAATATATATTTTCCTAGTATATATTATTGAGATATATAATAAAGGTGGAAGGTAACCTCCCATCAAAGGTTGTGGAAGCTGCAGACTGGATAATTACATGTACATCCTTTCTAATTGAATCAATAGATTCTTTATCCATTCCAAGATTTGGTTCCAAAATATTTCCAGCTATAGGTATGAGTTTCTCCCTCACAAAATCTTCGTAGGAATTCCCATATTTTTCTTTCAAGCATGTGAACAACTCTGAGCTTATTATCTACAATAGAATTATATATATATGAGGGTAAAAAATAGAGTATATATGTATAAAAAATGCATAAACGAAAAAAAAATAAAAAATTAGGCTATTTCTCTAGCTAAAAATATTTTCCCAGTTAGTATATATCGAAATCGATAAATTTTAGACTAGTATGATAAATTTACATTTTTTATCTTCTCTATGTATTTAGTATAGTTTACATAACCAAGCAAATTTAATTAATCAATTATATGCATAAATGTTACGATAATTACAATAAATTCTAGTGTGTTAAACTTTTTAAATCGTAAGATTTATTTGAGAAAATGAAAGAAGAAAATATTAGACATAGTGCCATAGTGAAGGTTATTTTTCAAAGTCTATTATATTTCTTAAATTATTAATATTAATTTATAGATTTGTACTTCGCTTTTTAATCGATCAAATGCAGCTTCCTTGTCTTTTGCCTTTATAAGCAAGTACACTTTGCCCACTGTGGTTGATCTCAATATCTTCTCCACGATTACTGCCAACCAAAATCAATATTTCAATCAAGTCAGAGAAATTACATAAATAACTTAAAACATTTTCAATTGAATTAGAAAAAGAAAAAGACGATAAAATGTTGATGATAGTCTCTAGATTCAACATTTTGAACTATCTAGACCATTAATCACTATATATATGATTTATAGTTTAGATTCGCATGTACTTTATAATAGTACGGAGAAATGCATTATAACAAATTATGCATTATATTCATGTATAAAATGCATTATGTTGACGATGCATTGTATACAAAATGCTTCATAGTTATATTAAAATTGTTTTATTTTTTATTTTCTTAAGAAGCTTTATACTTTTTACAGGATTCCACATGGATGAGATCCTAAATATTATATCTATCTATCATACAAAAATTAAAAAATAATAATACACTTTCATTATTACTATAATGTACATATTAATCAGGACCGTGAATCATAGAGTTATTAACGATCTATTTTTAGTTCTTATGGAGTAAACTTTACATAAAATTATGTATACCAATGCATACCTTTTCCAAGGAAGCCAGTTGCACCGGTAATGAATATATTTTTCCCCTCGAAAAATTCAAGAATCCCTATTCCTTCATGCCCATCTTCAGGGTCTGTTACAACTGCCGGCAGCGGCGCCGGCAGTCCGGCCAGCGGCACCGAAGAGTGGCAACGAGTGAAGTTGGAATTTCTTTTGTGAAGCACATCAGTTTTCCTAATAAAAGTATTCCTTTCAGGTTGATTAATGGCAGAAAAATGAACGTTTGTTTTGGATGAATATTTTCCCAAAGAAAATTTGATTAATGGAGGAGGGTAGAACAATGAGCGACTATGACTATGCAACATTGTGTTTAATTTAAACTAAGGTTATTGGATTCATTATATGTAATTTGTATGGAATTATATATGGTTGCAATTTATTTATAGCCCACATGTTTTCTATGTGAAAAGTAGCTACCATAAATTTTGACTTTATTTTGATTAAATGTCTTCATATACTAAATATTACACACCTTCCAGAATTTGCCACAATTTTTAAATTTGGTCTATTTTGCTATGAATCAAATAGATCATTATCGAAACGTTTTATAAAAAAAAATTAGGAATTTGCATTATTATATATTATTCGGAGAAATAATCTCTTAGCCATTATGCCTCGTGAGCATATTAGATGTGTCTACAATTGATGTAGTTATGTTGTATATTGAGGAATATATATATATATATATATATATATATATATATATATATATATATATATATATATGAACTCATACTCTTATATATATAAATTATACTCTACTGAAAAAAAAATCTATTAAAAATAAATATCTTGTTTGAATGCTTGTATTTAAGTTTAGATTACATCATTTTTCTATGGGCAGTTTGTATCTATTAATATATTATATAGGAAAATTGAAGTGACAAATAAATATGCATTGCAATATTAGAATATTAAATTAAATGTTATTATCAACTAATCCGATTAATAATTTTTTGATGGCTCGGTTTAATTTTCAGCCAAACTTAGGGTACGATAAAGTGTTGTAATAATTAGTGTGAGAATTAAATTTTGAAAGTCTACAAGCGTCGGAATTAATTAAACCTTTTGCTAATAAGTGGGAACTCTTTGAAAGTCTACAAGCGGAATTAATTTAAACCTTAACGTCTGCAACCGGAATTAATGCAATTAAGTGTTGCAATAATAAGTGTGAAAACGTAGGACTGATAACTCTTGAACGTCTGCAACCGGAATTAATTAAACCTTTAATTTGTTAATGCAATATACCGATTTCTATTTCGAATAAAACCCTTACACTTACTTACATGAATGATTATTGTCAATTATGTACTCAAGATTGATATGCCCATTTCTATTTTGAATAAAACCCTTACACTTGATATTATTTAACGTCCGAGGGAGAGATACGCTCAAATATTATTAGTTGAGATATGAATTACCATGTAGTATATCTTGAAAATCTACTCAATAAGGAAAGTTTATCGAGACAAGAAATCTTATTGAACAAGGAAGTTATATTTCGTGCAGCAAGCAACAATCAAATACTTGAAATGATAGATAAGAAGACTCAATTCGTTCATTAAAGATTGAGATTTAGCCCATGTTTGGTTCACATTTTTTTTGGTAAGGAAAGAGAATCAATTAATTGATTCCATTACCTTTTGTTTACTTTGAGTAATAGGTTATTAATTTTCTCTTACTTGGGGGTAACCTAATCCATTACATTGTTACCCCTCAAGAAGGAGGGGAAACAAAGAGAAAGGAAACCCCTCACAAGCGACTCACTTTCTACTATTGAACCAAACACTCGATAAAAGTAACCATTTTCATTATCATTCCCTTACCTGACTTGATTCTATTCACTTTCCGTTACCCAACTTGAACCAAACGATCCCTTAGAGTTGTATGTAAAAACTCGCACCTTATGGTGTCGAGAACTTGTGTAAATGTATATCTACTAAAGAGTAGAGCTGTCAAATTTAGCCTGAAAAAGCCCGGCCCGACGGGTAGTCTCGGCCCACCCGTAGTTTGGGCGGGATTGGCTATGAAATTCTTGGCCCGTTGAAATTTTGGGCCGGCCCGACCCGACCCAAGACGCTCAAAAGCCCGATGGGCTCGGTCGGCCCGATAATTTTTACATTATAAATTTTCTCATGGGCCGGGTTTGGGCATTGATTTTTGCGGCCCGATGAAATTTTGGGCCGGCCCGACCCGATTTTTGTCTCATGCCCGACGGGCTCGGGCTCGGGCTTGGGCCAGCCCGGCCCGAGCGTTTGAGAGCTCTACTAAAGAGCGTTGTGAGGCTCGTAGAGATTATTCTTACATGATGTTCATTCAGATTTTCGATAGGACATTCTTTAATCTACAGGAACATGTACCATCTGCTGGTGGTTGAAGCTTGACCGTGGGTGGCTCATGGTATGTAATTCACGCTTGGAAAATGTGGTTATAAACAAATGAAAATTCGTCATGAAGTGGTATTCCTTTATATAAGTTCAACAGTAATCTAACTGGAATTGCACGAAATTCAAACCAGGTTCAACTAAATTATCGTGTTGATTCTGCAACATAAGTGCCAATCTGTGTTGCTCTGATTGTTTCTCGAGGTGCCCATATTGTTGATCAGAAGTTGTTTCTATTCTGGAAGATGTTCGTCCAACAGTTGTTCCTGAAGATGTTCATGCTCTGGTAGGTGTCAACACAAAGTCCTTGGGCCCATTTAAGAGTTTAGGGCATGTTTGGTATCCATATACTAGTATATCAGGTATCAAATATGGGTATGGGAGGCTATGGGTATGAAATATCAGGTAAGGGTATGAGATTGATATCTTCCGATATCAGATATCAAATCTTGTTTTTTTTTTTTTAATAAAAGTTAACTAATAATAATAATAATAATAATTATGATTATTATTATTATTATTATTATTATTATTATTATTATTATAAGTTAATTTTGTACTTTATTTCTTCTTTCTTTTATCTTCTTTTTTCTTCATATGTTCTTTTTCTTTGTTCCAAACTTACCATTCTTAACTAAAAACAATCCAAGACATTAACAAATCCATAAAAATAATAGTAAGTTATGCAAAAGCTACAAAAAATTTACACCATTAAAATGACTTGCAATCACAAGCAAAAAAGTTATTTTCATCACATTTGGAAAAAACATGTCAAATCATTTTTCTTCTTTTAGCTACCCTTTCCCATTTACTACAATAATAATTACGCAAAAAAAAAAAAAAAAAAAAAAAACAATTAATGTAGCACCATCCTAACAAGAAATCCCAAAACACCTATTTGCTTGAAAATAAAATTCCAGCCTCATTACGTTAAACAATTTGCAAAAAGAAGGGAAATATGATTCGCAAATTTAAATGTACAGTTTCAAATTGAGGGAAAATAAAATTGAAACAAGGGAAGAAGAAAAACCTCAAATTTCCACTTTGAAAAAAAAAAGTTTTATTTTATTTTATTTTATTTTATGATGAGCGACAAATCGTGAAGTTCTTAAAAAAATTGAAGCAACGTCGAAGAAATTGGGAGAGGAGAAGCAAAAAAGAAATATAAAGTTTCTGTGAAGAAAGAGTGATACCAGTGGTGAAAATAGTATATCCAGAAATGTTAAAAGTGGGAAATGGGTATATCAAAGATATCAATTGAATTTTCATATACTGATATACCAAACACATGGTATGGGTATGAGCCATTTTGATACTCATATCTGATATACGTATATGGATACCAAACGGACCCTTAGTTCTTAAATCCTTGTGTAGCTCCAAGCCCAATCTTTAAATTTATTCTTTAATTAGAATATATAAAGGCCCGAAAAGAGCCAACTTCGTCAAGTGTGGCCCGACCCATCAAAGTCGCCTGATCAAGTTGGTTGGTCCTCGCCTCCTTGGCTCCTTGCCCGAGTTGGCCCGATCTAGTTGGCAAGTATACCCATAAGTCATCTAGGATCTAATCATGCTCATCCATTTAATCTGAATGATAATTAGAAAGGGGCACAATTGGAAATTACACAAAAGCATATTTTATTTATCTATAGATGAAAGAAAAAAAAATGAAAAAAATAAAGAAGGTACTTACATTCGCTATTCATCTCCTCATATTTGATTGATTAAATGAAGTATAAAAGAATCCCATTTACCTATACCATGTACTATCCTCTTAGTGAAGAACAAAGAAAACCATCTAGCTATGACCAAGATTAAGATGTATGGAAATTATTCAGCTAAATAATAATAATAATTGATATTACCTCAATATGGTGTGGTGTGATTATGAAAGTCCATGCAAAATCTGTAGATTGCAACTCCATCTAATTTACAATACTAGTAAATTAGAACGAAAGTAATCCCATTTCATGAATAATTGAATAGTCGTACGATAAATATATGTAAATAATTAAAATATATATATATATATATAGGCTCTTAACTGTTACGAACTTGTTTGTTGATGATCATCTAACCAAGAACGTGAAATAAAACGAAGTTTCGAGAAAGAAGATGATTAGATGACCATCAACAATCAGATTCGATGCAGCAGAATTTTGCAGAAAAAAAAACTTAGAAATATTAGATAAATATATACAATGCTGTACTTATTGTAGAGACAAATATGGGCCAAATTCCAGATACATCACTCTTTAATATTCGAATATTCCCACAGAATAAACCTTTCTTGCCAATTTCATTAAAATTGATATGATGCTTCTTTTTTTCAACTATGATTGTGTTATTGATTGGTTGCATGTGAGCCAATTATATAAGTCCACGTGTATTGTATTGACATTTAGACAGAAGTGGTGAATTAAAGTGCTAATAATTATTTATACCCATTATTAATGTATGTATACATTTTATACCCACTTTGAAAATACATATTCAAAATATACCCATTTACTTTGAGCACACCAAAGAATTGCTAATGACAAGTATTTCTTTGATTTCCATATTTTGCTTTATTTTGTTTAAAAGAGGATTAAAATCCCATAATTTTTGGTGATGTGATCCGCGCTTCTAAAATGGTATCAGAGCCCTAGGTTTATTTGGGAATTATATTTATTTATTATATAGTGTTTATTACCTAACGGAGGAGACTTCAAGTTAAAATGGAACCAGACTATTGTCTGAGTTGCGAGTGCTACAGTTCATATCTCCAGATTATGGAGAGGAACAAAACAAGTGACCTTACTATACTACGAGTAAGGCAGGAACGTCTCGAAGCAGCAATTCGAGAAAATAGGCACTCCAGAGAGATCCGTGCCTGCGAGTGGACGATCAAGTTCTACCTAGATCGCCTCATGATAAACGCTTATCTTGAGGGGAAGCTAAGACGGCTGATAAGAACGGCCCATCAAGATCATACCTGATGGACCCAAAGATTGGCCCTAATTTTGTAGAGATCACGCCAGATCCGGCTAAAATCTCTATGGATCTACGGGAAATCCAGAAGACGGTGCAAAATTATGGCAACAGCCTATATGGAGTACCTCTAAAGGTGGACGAAATATCCCGCAAACAGGATGTCATCCTTGACGTTCTAAAGGATATTCAAAAACGAGTGGAGAAACTGGAAACACATCCAATTTCCAGTCGAGCCAAGAAGGGTTTCTTTTGGGACGAACCAAAAAGATACCCGCTACCAGTCAAAGAGGGCGAGAAACGCGACCCTAGATTGGATATAATTACTGGTTCGGTCCGAGGTAAAAAAGATGAGTAACCTCGAAAGGATCGGATTGGAAGATCTACAAGAGTTAGCAGATTCTTTTGCTAACATGAAGGTGGTGGATCTCAAGATGGCCAAGCCAGAAGAAACATCCGGCGGGGCACAACCACCCCAAGGTTATCACGATTTTGAAGCTGGTTCCTCCTATCATCGAAGAACTGGTGGGATTGCAGACGATCAGTTCAAAATCAATTTCAAACGAAGGACAAAATGGAAACATGATAATCCTTCGGAGAAAACAACGCTGGAGCCCATCCATCCATATGGAGTCACTCTCAACATCGATGAAGTTAATTTCAAAGATCGAGAGAAATTCATCGATGATTGGGGAGCAGCAATGAGAGTTGCAGGATCGACTCTTGATATGAATGACGAGGGATATCTTAGGTTCCTCGAAATGAGTCTTGCAGGAGCTGCAAGGACCGCGTGGGAAGAAAAAATAAGCACAGAAGTAAAAAATGAGTGCTTTAAAATCGAGTCCCACACCAAGAAGGTGAATCAAATGGCTGATATCCTAAAGAACCATTTCTTGGGAGTCGGTTATTTCGGAACCTATGACGAGGAGAAGAAGAAGAAGTATAAAATGGCTCTTCTTAATCTAAGACTTGTTGTCTTAGATCAAAAATCTCTCAACAAGTTTCTACAGCTTTTCACAGTCTACCAGCATCAATCCAAGACTGATGATAGCTTTGCAAAGGAGATTTTCTTCTTGAAATTTCCTAACCCATGGAGAGAAATGTTCATCCGAGACTACGTTCCCGGAGAATATGATGGAGTGGGAAAGAGAATGTCTTTTGTGCATACCAAACTGACGGAATGGTGTCAACAAGCCACTGCACAAAAGAATATCAAGAAACTAAGAAGGATCAACAAGGAAGCTCCTCTTAATTGTGAAGATAATGATCTCCCAACGGTCATTGGAGAGGATCCTGCTAGATACAAGAAAAGCAGGAAGAATAGGTATCAGCCCTATTCTAAAAAGAAAAGATCTTGGAAACCAAGAACGATTTGGTCCAGACAGAAGGCTGGATCATACAAGTATGGACAGCGGAGCGGTCCATCGAGAAACAGGTTTCAATCCAGAGGTGCAGGCTCAAACAGACCTCAGGAGAGAACACCAGCAAGGAAAACTTTCCGAAAAGCTCACACCAGAGCCAATGAAAGTTTCAAAGATTGCAACTGCTGGACGTGCGGTGCAGCTGGGCATATCTCTACAAATTGCCCAGAAAACAAGACGATGAGGAGGTTCGAATCAACTCCAGACATCGAAGACGCGATCTACTTCCAAGATCTCGTACAAGTCTATCAATTTGAGGATATTGCCTCAGATGAGAGTATTTACGAACAGGATGAGATCCTGACGAGTGAAGAAGATGGACCAACCGATTCAGAATCAGACTGAACAAGAGGTACATCATCAAGAAAGTGAAAATCGAACGGGTTTCTCAAGCCGAACGATGATTTCACAAAGCCAGATCGACAAGATCATGAAGAAAAGCCTTAATATACAGAAGTATCAAGGCTTTACAGCAGGGAATATCGATTATGCCCTGAGGAATTTCAGTCTCAAGACTCGGAAGCACCATATCGTATATGGTATTACGAGACAAGAGATGTCACTTCCAATTGAGCTCACGGGGAATCAAGTGGAAATGCAATTGATTCCAGCAAGCGATATCCGGGAGGATCTAGAAAAAATGAAGCCGGAGATTGCAGAAAAGATGAGTTGGATACATATTGGAGCAATCCAACTTGTACTCAAATCTGCCCTTTTCGCTGGTGTTGATTCTCCAATTGACATCGCGATTTGTGACAAACGAGTCAGAAATCTCAAGGATTCCGTAATGGGAACCATTGCGGGAAATTTGTGTGCTGGACAAGTGGTGGGGATTATATATCCTAAGATTGCATACAATCTTAACGACACCAACTTCAGCAGAGCCCTGACGCTTTATCAGGACTTCAAGAGGAAAGAATTGGTGGAAGAAGGGAACAGACCGTATTCCATCACATATCAGGTATCATATGCGCTTTCTAACTCACATCATACTGAGTTATTCCTCGGGAAGCAGTTCATAGAGATACCAGATATCTTCAAGAAGGTGACAACGGCGATTTGTCCCGATAGAATAGAGTTTCCATGATTAAGAAACGTGGATATGCAAATCCAAGATAGAGTGGTCATAACCCATGACCAAAGTCTCAGGATACAATCAGGAAGATTGTCATTCCAAGGAGATAGGATTACTTCTCAACCAATGGGAAGAAATCTTATGCAGCAAAATCAAGAGTCTCAGAGTTTTGTGCCTACTCTGAGTTACAAGAAGACGGCTATTACCATCAAATGTCCAGAAGGATGGAGAGGAGTAGCTGCCAGATTCGATACTACAAGATGGGAAACCAACTTCCCTTGCAACGTCTTGTACTATCTCGAGCAACCGGAAGTCCATCATTATAAAGGAATGATTGAAGTCGGAGGACATACGGTTGAAATTAAAGGGCGAGCAGGAAGAGAGGAGAATATCCTCATTCTAGGTTTGGATTTCCTTGAGAAATTCAAACCATGGATGCACAAAGAGGAAGGGATGGAAGTCACGATCAATGATAGAAAAATATTGATTTAATGACTAGTCCATTCTCAATATACATTCCTATTGGAATGTTATACGAGAAATATAAGGCAGAATACTTTGCTGCTTATATTGATTCTGGTGCAGGAATATGCACGGCAAAATGAGGTATCTTTCCTACAGAGGTCGAAGAAGATCTACCTCGGATTGCAGGAAGAGATTTTTCCAAGAAAATCTTGATTCTAACAAAGGGAGTCAAGATGGTGGAAGTTCTAATTGGAGGAGCAGGCCAGACACCCTGGTATAAGGTTAAAACTCCACCAATTTATTTTCATGATACAGGAGCAGATATCCTGTTAGGAAACAATTTCTTGCAGATGTTCAAGAGATATATGCAGGATAATGAGAAACAAAGATTAGTGTTCACAACCCAATGTGATCACAAAATCATTGTTCAAAGGCTAAAAGGGGCATTCAACAGGCAAATGCCATTAGTCTTTCGCAGCAAGCGCGGTGATGAAGGACAACTTCGAAACCCAAAAATGCAAGATCGGAGAAGGTTCAATGAAGCTCTATTGAACTACAGGATCAGAGGAGAGTTGACAGACAGCGACGAGGCTGAGATTCAACTCCTAAAGGTATCTTTAATTTCTAAAGATATTGAAAATGATACGCAGGTATCATTAGAAGATGTCAAAAGGAAGATTGTAAGATGTTACAATGAGAATCCTTTGGCATGGTGGGAGAAAAACCAACTCAGAGCAACCTTAAAGGCAAAGCCAGACAAGGAGAATGAGTTTGTTAGATTCAGACCAATCCTGATGAATCTCAGAGATCAACAGGATATGAAGGAGATTATCAAGGAACACCTTGATTTGAAGTTAATCGAACCCGGTAACTCGCCATATAGCAGCCCAGGCTTTTTGGTAAGAAACCATGGTGAGATCAAAAGAAATAAACCCAGACTCGTTATTAATTATAAAGGTATTAATGACGTTTTAGAGTTTGATGGTTATTTCATTCCAAGTAGAGAACACCTTATTAACTGCATTAGAAATGCTAAGGTTTTCTCCAAGTTTGATTGCAAGTCAGGATTTTACCAGATTCACATAGATGAAAGTAGTAAGAAGTTTACAGTCTTCTCTACGCCGCAAGGACATTATGTTTGGAACGTAATGCCGATGGGGTTAGCAAATGCACCTCAGATCTTCCAGAGAAAGATGGATAATCTTTTCAAAGATTATTTCTCTTTTATGTTTGTTTATATTGATGATATTCTTATAACATCAAAAGATATGAATGAACACGTTAAACATCTCGAGATTTTTGTAGATGTTTGTTACAAGGCAGGATTAGTACTGTCAGAAAAGAAGACAATCATTGCAACCAGGAAAATGGAATTTCTGGGAATCGAGATAGATGAATCAGGGATAATTCTACAGGACCATATAGTCCAAAAGGTTAAGAATTTTTCTGAGGATCTAAAAGAGAAGAAACAACTTCAAAGCTTTCTGGGAGTTGTTAATTTTGCAGGAGCATTCATCAAGAATCTTGCAAAATACAGAAAGGTTTTCAGTCCGCTACTGAAGAAGGATGTTCCGTTCATTTGGACAGATGAACATCGAAAAGGAATGAGAGATTTAAAGGAAGTTTGCGAGAACCTCCCAAAACTCTCTATACCACAAGACGAAGACGATCTTGTATTGTACACTGATGCGAGTGATCATTGGTGGGCGGCAGTACTAACAAAGATCACTCCTAATGGAGAAGAACCATGCAGATACTGTAGTGGTTTGTTCCAAGAAAATGAGGCCATCAGATGGCACATTAACGAGAAGGAATTCTTTGCAGTTCGAAAGGCTTTCAAAAAATGGCCCCTCTTTCTTCTTGCAAAGAAATTTGTTTTGAAAGTTGATAACACCCAAGTTAAAGCTTTCTTAAAAAACAAGATTGAATCGAAACCTGAAAAGGCTAGATTTCTAAGATGGCAAGCTGAATGTCAATATTTTATTTTTGATATTGTCATTGTGAAATCTCACGAAAATGTTCTTGCAGATTTCTTAACAAGAGATGGAGCCAACTGAAGTTAGCTCTATCAACAATGCCATGAGACATCTCAGGGAAGACCTTGAGATGCTTCAAAGGGAATGGGACGAGTGTGTTTTGAAAGCTGAACAAGCTGGAAAAATACAATCTGTTGATAAGGCGAAAGTCTCAAACAGAATACAAGACTGTAGGCTGGCACAGACTAAGTGCTGGAATGCAATACAAGAGCCACTCCTTCGGGCTTCTAGAGTGACTCCGGTTACTCTAGAAAAAGAAGCGATTCGGTTGCCGGCCCCTATAACGGTAGCAGAGGATTCAAATACCTCTTGCACGAGTCCTAAGTTGGTAGTATCAATACTATCGGCCCAAGGAAAAGATGAGACTCAGGAGTCCAATCCTGAGGTATCATGTCAACCCGGTACCTCCGGGATTAAAGAGGGAGAGATTAATCTTAGGCCATTGAAAGGCATCTCTAAGATTAATACTGACAATTTTATTCAAGTTTCTCCTTTTTGGCAGGCTTATCAGGCTAGCTTGGAGAAGTTGATGACAAGACGAGGGATCAACCCAAACAAATCTATGGTTGATGTCTCTGGAAAGTACCCCCGAGTATGGATGATGCCAGGGGCTCATCCACAAGATGTCAAGGAATGGTATGAATTTGGGGCACTTGCCTCTGTTTATACGGTCTCCCCATCGTTCACAGAAATCAAGAATCTACCCAAATGGATTCAAGAAGCTGTTTACGATTCCTGGTCTAACAATGACCAGCTCAGCAGAGGAGATGTTTTGGAACTCTACTTCATCAGTGCTGCTCCAGAACCAGTGGGAAAGGGGAACCATGAAGCCTTCCATTACATAAGGCTCAGGCGAACCGATGAAAGGAGCCGATGCAACATCAAGGTTCCAAGTGGAGAAGTACCACTTGTCTCCATGATTACCGAGGATGAAATCTCAACCCGTAGGGCTTGGGGTTTATGGGTCTGTCTTACGGAGATGGACAAAGTCAAGTATCAGTTCAAGTTCTTCCAGAACTCAGTGAACGGATCATTCCTGTTAAACACAATGACGGGAAAAACCACGAGATTTGCAGAAGAGGCTTTCGAGAGAAAGAGGAATCTGCTTTGGGAAAACAAGCTTGTGACGAGCAAGGAAACTCATCGCAAGTATTGCAATATGGCGCACTATGGGAACTGGATTAACCACATTTGTCCAGCTTGCCCAAGTCAGAAGGAGCTTGAGTTCGGCAAAAAGTTCATGCCAAGAGCAGGACGAGCTCGGGCTCAGGACCAGAAAGAATCAAGGGAGCCACCGAAAGGAAGGATGCCCAGGGCCCCAAGAAAAAATTAGGTGGCCGACACAAGAGGGTAGAGTCATGTGACTCTACAATGGAGGAATCTCACCCAAAAAGAAAACGACAAGGGTGAGAAGAGAAAAACACGGTTCAAAAAATAATAATTAAACCGTGAAAAAGAAAAGTCTTCACGGTTATGATAAAACCGTGAAAAAAGAAACGTCTCACGGTTCATAAAATTCTAAACCGTGAAAAAGAAAAGGAATCTTGAGAGTCTTTACTCAAGAAAAAGACAGGCCACCATCTTTTTTCGGTGGAATCCAAAATGGAGGACCCCAAACTCCATCAGCCGCCCTCAATTATGGCTACTTTCGGTGATAATGGAGGAAGAAGGACCCATGCATCACATGGGAACAAGCTGGCATCGGTGGAAAAGAGCATCCGATGCAATAATTCAAGCAAGAGGGATGTCTTCAGCCCTCTATAAATAAAGACAAGCGAAGGAAGCAGAGATCATCGATCATTTTCTTAGCTTTCTTCAACATTAGCCTTGTAATAGTTTTCAGCTTTTTAGTGTATGCGAGTTTTCCATTCCGCTACCATAGGTAGCTAAACAAGCTTGTCTCCTCCCTAAAGGAGATAAACTTATGTAATAAATATTTATATAATTCCCCAATAAAAGTTCGGGTTTTTGCTCATTACCTTCGTAATTTTAAATTTCTGTCTACCAACAAATTTAGCCCGCAGTGAGTCTCTTGCTCAGTGATCTGAGCCCTTATCACGTTTCCTGGAGCGCTGCTCGGATTGATAAGTTAGACGAAGGCAAGGCGGATCAGAAGCTGAGGAAGGAATTCGACGGAGAACCATAAGGTGTTCCTGGTGGTTGGACCTAGTCTTTAAAACCTCTGTCGAAGGAGATCCCGTAGCAGATCAAGGTATGAAGTTGGTATGCATTAATTTTATTTACAGAAGTGTAGTGGGCCTGATGATTATTTTATCATGTTTAAACAAAGTCAACAAAGTGTGGAAATAGTGTTTTGATCAAAAATGGGTATTTTTTGTAGATGTAATTTGAGATTGGGTAGATTGTGTATATGTGTATTAATATTGGGTATTGTTAATTTTGGCCCTGAATTAAATCAAGATTAGATAATTTAATAGTATTGACTATGATACCGCAGCAAAGATGCATATACGGGCAACCTAATTAATTATTGTGAATTTATCTTATTTTTGGTAAATTCAAACAACACAAAATTTCTAGTTATAATACCTTGCATAAATGTTTCTCTATCTGCCGTGGGGACACTTAGCGTGTCAACGGCTGATATAACAATATCACGTCGATAGTTTTTTTTATTTAGATTTTTTTTTTCAATATGGTTTAGTTTTATTTTATAAAATTTAATTTTAATATTTTTTTTTAATATATCATCATCACATTACTCTTAAAGCGTTCATGGTGGGCATGGAAGTATTACTCTAAAATTTTAATTATGCAACATTGTAAAATTGAGTGCAATATAATAAGTCCAAAATTGGGCTAATATCTTGCAACAATATTAGTCTTAATGGGCTTGGGCTCTTCATCTTCATATTATTTTTTATTTTTAATTTCAAAAAATGAGTAATAAAATAAATCGAGCTTTGATTTTTATGTATTTTTTAGATTTTATGATTTCTAAATTAATTTCTAAGATACTAGAATATAGAATAAAAATAAAAATTAAAAAAAGCAATACAAACGTGATAAAATGACGAGGTGCCCACGAAAGTGCCCACCGTGAGGTGACTAATTGGAGATAATATTAATTTATTATGAAAAATATATTTAATTTATAAACATAAATCCTAATTGGAGATAATAAACCCTAATTGTGAAATAATAAACCCTAATTAGGAATTAATAAACCCTAATTGGGAAATTATAAACCCTTATTGGGAAATTATAAAACCTATAAAAAACTCTAATACATTTAACCAAATATTTAAAAATAAATTAATTAATTAATGCTGCTTACAA
This sequence comes from Mentha longifolia, assembly GCA_001642375.2. Classification (NCBI taxonomy): domain Eukaryota; kingdom Viridiplantae; phylum Streptophyta; class Magnoliopsida; order Lamiales; family Lamiaceae; genus Mentha; species Mentha longifolia. The sequence continues at coordinate 5,717,902 of CM038110.1, read as the reverse complement.
TACCAAGTAAGTGTGAATATATATAAATCAAATAGAGTATTTCCAAGAAAAAAAAATACAAAAATTAAGTAAAGAAAAGAGAAAAATACAAAGTAAATCGGTAGAGTATGTTAATGAACGAGAATGAAAAGAAAATAAAAACTGAAAAAATCTGATGTGGCATGTCGCCCACAAGAAACGCTCAAACTAGGAGCCCAGCATATCATCCTTGTATATATATATATATATATATATATATATATATATATTTTAGGGGAATCCTTTCATATTTCAATGGATGAGGCCATATGAAAAGTGTGTAGTGATAACACGTTTCCTACCTAATTAATAATTTAATCCAATTAGTGTGCAACTCTGAGTATGTATAAGGTTGTTCTCAAAAAAAGAAAAAAGAAAAAAAGAATGAAAGAAAGAAAATAAAATTGAAAACGAAAAGAAAAAATTACAACTATCAAATACTAATCTACCCATCGTGAACACATTTAATTTGGTCACAGCTACGTCTATACGTTAATGGTTTTTTCATATAAAATTTAGTTTTTTTTAACATGGTTAATTTTTAATTTTTTTTTTGTAGAATTTATTTTTATAAAGTATATTAATAATAATTTTCTTTACATATATCAATGTCACGTTATTAGTAATGATTTTAGTATCTATAGAACTTTAAATATAAATCGATAAATATTTGTCATAGCTCGATATTGGTACAAATTGAACACGATCCTTGCACGAAACATAAATTCATAATAATTCATAATACACCTAAGAATTCAAACACATATAAGTACGTAAATCCTTACAAACAAACACACATAAATCTTTTAAATGGATGCCCTAGTGCCATTGATTATATGTTTGATCAAACCAGGAATATGAATTTTCTGAAAGTACTTCTTCCAGTCTATATTTCTTGCATCCACTTCAAAGCTACGTCGTTCTTCTTCCGACATTTCTTCTATTAGTTTCTGTGTGTTGCTCGTATCGAACCTGAAAAATAATATTTTATTAATTTTTATTATTAAATACTCCCTCTGTCCCAAACTACTTGAGGCGTTTCAGTATTTTATATCTCAAATGTGTTCAGGAAATGCCTCAAATAACTTGGGATGGAGGGAGTAATCTATAAGAAATTCAAATCTAGTTAATATTCAAAAAAATTAAGCATGCATGAATTATGAAATATTTCTTACCTTGCATTGAAAAACCCTATGAACTCATACAACTTGCACAATTGCTCAGCGTAGGCAACTTTGGCCTTACATTGAGTTTGAATTTTCCGAACCGTCTTCTCATCATCTCCGATCTTCGGTCCATTCAGTCGAGATATTTCGTCTCTTGTATATTTTGAGAAATTTTCGAATTTTTCAAAATACTCTATTTGAAAAATCTTTTGAGATTCGATGAAAGGAGCTGAGCTGAAGTATTCATAAAGATATTCGAAAAAATCAGAATATGTGAGAGGGTTTGTAGCACTAGATGCAACATGGTAGATTTTGAGTTGTGGCTTATGCTTCTTTCCCTCCTCTGCCATAGCTGCAATGGTTGTGTTTGCTACCATATCTACTGGTATCTGTTTAATTTTTAACAAACAAAAATCAAATTGTTTAAGCTATACTAATGATATTAATAAATTATATATAATAATTAAATCAATTATACTTACAATATCCATAACCACTTGAGAATCGCCTAAAAACGCTGGAAGCTGTCCTTTCCCATAAGCAATGATGACAGGGTCGAACATCCTATAATCAAATAATTATAAATCCATAAGAATAATACATGAATTGAATATAAAAAAAATATGCATAAAATGATAATTAAATAAAAGTACCTATTTCCTTGAATCCATCCAGGCAAAGGGTCTTTGTAAATGCTCTCAACAACAGTAGGCCTAATAATAAGCAAAGGCACATCTCCTCTAATCTCATCAAGAATCATTTCTCCCATTGCTTTTGTCATGTGATATGAATTATACCATCCATATAATGTAGCCCTGTCGCATCCATTATCCCAAAACAATTAATTAAACTTAACTTATCTATATGTTATGCTTTTTCTTTTCTTTTTTCTTTTTTCCAAACTTATATAAAGTTGGTTCATATATAAATAAGTTTTGATATGAGAGATAGAAATTGATCTGTACAATTCATTTTAATATGATCTACGGTTGTTATTGAAGCAAGTATGATTGTCAGGCCCGGCTATCACCATGTTCCAGAGGTTCTTGAGAATAGGGCCCACAAAATAATGGGGTCCCAAATTGTAAGTTTAGTATAACAAAAAAAAAATTTAAAAAAAAAAAAAAAACTGAACGAATTTAATTTATAAAGTCCAATCTTCCTTTCTTTTTCTTTTCGTTTCTTCTCTTAGTCTTCCCAAACAAAATTAAGTCCAACATCTTTTACAATACCTTAATATATATAATGGTTTAATTATTAATTATTCTCCATCTCCAAAATTATTGTTCATAATTATTTTGTATCTCAAAAAATCTTCATATTTCAATATCCAATAAAATCTGAGAAAAAATAATTTGTCCTATACTATTTTAATATAATTAATATTTTTAAGTGATACTCCATTTGTTTCGTTCCATTTGGCATGTTTGTATATTTTATATGTCACATATTGAATATACGAGAGCCTAATGGGAGGAAGCGGAGGGAGTATTTCAAAAAAATAAAATAAAATTAGAGGCATAATATTCAGAATTAGCTCAGGGGCTTCAATATTGATTGAGACGGGCCATGATGATTGTTATGCATCATAATAAGCATCATGCTATATTTATATACAATTTGATACTTAAGTATTGACATGCTTATTGTGTTTTGAAATTATGTTTACTTCAATAATAGGCGTATATTACACAAAGATTAATTGTTTAGATCTATTCTTATTTTTCATACTAAAAGTTACTCGATTTCTATATGAATATTTTCATATATATACCTATCTTGACCAAGCTTTTTGAGATTTTTTGTAAGATCATGATAGGTAGAGGAGGCAAATGATGATTTGAGAATGGTGTTAATCTCTTCAACTAAATCAAGTTGAGGCGATGAAGCAACAAAATCCTCCTTTCTTCCATTCCCTCCCATAATGAATGGCTTTTCCAGTACTAACCCTTCTCTTCTTCCACTAACGTACGCTGCATGCATGAACCAATTAAATATGAATTACCCTTACTAATTCAGTTTCTCTTCTTCATTTTCTTCATCTAATATGTTAACTAATAGTAGAAGAAATTATACGTACCGGTGGAAATATGTGTAAAGAGGGTTAGCTCTTTGCATGTCTTGGCAAATCTCATCAATCGTTGAGGGGCATTCATATTGGCATCCAACAACAAATCATACCTATAAAACACATGAACCATATCTAAGATCGTTCACACATACACACACGTGTATATATATATAGAGTTTGATTCGTATAGAAATATGTTCTGGTATGAAAAATAAGAATAAATATGGACCATTGATCTTAGTATAATTTGTGCTTATCGTTTATCGCAGACATGCTTATATCAATATCAGTTTTAGATCATATGAAGATCGATTTTCCAAATCTATTCCTAATATTCACTCCATGATTTATTTCTATGTGAATCATTCCTTATATAAGGAATGATTTGGACCATTGATCACTGCATAATCTACAATTCAAATTGATCGGTACATTACAATAGTAATAAAAACGCATTGTAATAAACTATAAATTATAATAATATTGAGATTGTACTATGATGCACGATGCGTTATAGAAAATCGATGAAGCTAACCTATCGTTGAGGATTGTGGAAGCTGCAGATTGGATTATTACGTTCACATCCTTCCTAACTGCTTCAATAGATTCATAATCCATTCCAAGATTCGGTTTGCATATATCTCCGACTATAGGTATCAGCTTCACGGCCCTCACAGGTGCTTCGTAGGAATCTCCAGTTTCTTCTTTCAGACTTTTGAATAACTCTGAATTTATTATCTAAACAAAATGATATGTACATGATTAACAATCGCTAGTAGTATTATATATTACTAATTACTAACAGAAATGTGGTGGATGAGATCATCTATCCCAAATTCGGTGTCCCAACCGTGTCCCAAAATTTGATTTTTATTAGTTTCATATTATTTACAGAGTACTATAATATAGTAAATCATAATAGACATTTATAAATAGAAATTAAAATTTTAAAAAAATTATGTACCCTAATTTTGAATTTATTAGCCTTGATATAACTAATAAAAGTAAAATTAAATGTTAAAAAATAATTATAAATCCCAATTGGATGAATGAACCCTAGAAAATAAAACTAATTCATTATGAATTAAAATTGTTGAAAAAAAATGCATAAAACTAATAGAAATTATGATTTGGGAAACGATTGAAGCACTGCAAATCGGGACAGAGGATTTCAAGTGGAAATGTGGCAGTAGCACGTCAGCTTACTTTTTAAGACGATTTAACTTTTAATATATATACTTTATTATATATTTCTTAATATATGTCATTAGCCATAAAAAGAGTATTCTGTCACAGATATAATTATGTAATTCTCCATTAATGTGTTAACAAAACAAATAAATAAAAAAAAATGAAGTCACTTCATTTTTCAATCTAGCAACTGCAGCCTCCTTATCCTTAGCCTTGATCAGTAAGTAGATTTTGCCCACCGGGGTTGATCGTAATATCTTTTCGACCATAACTAGAAAACGAAACATTCAATCGTGTTGAGTTAGTAAAACGAATGAAATTAGATAATTTTTATATGAACTTAATTAAATTTATAAAAGCGAGACCTTTTCCGAGAAGGCCCGTCGCACCGGTGAGAAGAATGTTCTTTCCTTCGAAGAAGTCGAGGATTCCAATCCCTACTGCATTGTCTTCAGACTGTAGTTCTTCATGGAGCTCAAGCTCGAGAGGGTGAGAGGGAGAATTAAAATAGGTATAACCATCGTAAAACACTTTCAATTTCCCACAAACAGTATTACTATTTTTGCCAAGATTATTGGCCAAAGGGTTGACGTTAGTCTTAGGGCATTTTGCAAAAGGAAACTTGAAGTGAGGGTATAAGAAGGAGGAACTCCCACTTAGCAACATATTGATATTTTTAATTTTATTACAACTCACTTCAATTTGTTTGTATTGTTTATAATGAGAAATAAGTGGTCTATTTATGGAGAATCATTGCAGTGAGGGCAAATTAAAAAGGCTATTTTCAATATGTAGACCGCTACGTGTATAAATCAATGTTTTAAAAATCAGACCGGCCGGTTCAACCAGTCGGGTCGGATCGGAAATTGAGCACGAGACCGGTCCGGTTAGCATGTTAAAATCGGCAGTCCAATTGGACCGCTTTTGAACTGCCTGAATTGAAAAATAACCCTACCAGTTCAAAATATTCCTCTTAAATTTTAAAATTTTATTATGACGATTGATAGACTCAAACTCTTGACCTCCCACATGAATGCCTATGTCTTTTACCACTACACCACATTTAAGGCGTAAAATCTATATTAATTCATTATTTAATCAGTTTTGAATCATACTCAACTACGCTATGATCATATATAAAATTATAGATATATTTTTTTGAGCATAAATAAAATATTATGAACCTATATTATTATTATGAAATTCTTGATATTTTCATGTATTATTATTATTATTATTATTATTATTATTATTATTGATTTATTTATTTATTAAACGGTTCAATCATGGTTTGACCGATTCAACCGATCGAACCATTACCCAGAGGTCACAATGGTTCCACCTCTGGTTCGGTCTTTAAAATATTGGTATAAATGATAGCATCTACATATATAAATGTTGAGCTAAACAAATATGACAAAAACTCATGCATAATTTGAACAAATAAGATCAAAATGATTCCAATGAATTCTTGCTTAACATATATCCTAATCACCGTTGCACTATAATCATTTTTGAAAATTCAACAATTACAATTGGATGATGCCATAAATCAAAAAAATTGAAAAAGTTTAAATCATGTAAAAGATAAAATGAGTTTGATCACAAATTGAAAAGTGGTCAAGTTAATGATTTTACTATAAAATTATAAATAACTATTTTCTAGATAATTTATTTTCTAAATCCTACTAAATTAAACTCTTAATTCCATGAACAAATACTTAAGTTCCAAACTTGAACCAAAGAATCCTTCACCTTTTTGGATTATTTCTTGAATCACCAACCGTTGTTAAATTGCTCATTTGAGCGAGTTTAAAGATATAAAGTTCCAATTTTTTTATTTTTTTTTAACTACCAAAATTTGATTAAGTTTTAATTTCTTATTTCATGGACGACGACATACAACCGTTTGTCCCTTGAAATTAATTAAGAGAAGTGTACTTACCTTAATATTAGCCAATTACATCAAACTCATCAAAGTGGTTGATATCAAGTTGATTTGGTAATTATGGATCCGTTGATTTTTATTTATGATCGCTAAATGCTACCCCGTCTATTTGAAAATTTGGATTTAGATTGAGACTCCACCTTTTGAAACTTAATTTTACTAATAAAATAAATATCAATATACGTACGTGTTAGTGTTAATCAAAAATACACGTCTAAATTTGTCATCGACCCCGTGGGCTAACGTTTCGGCGGTGATAAATTTGGGATTAGAAAGAACATTGAAGGTGAGGCAAGAAATCCAATAAATTCCTTCAATGATATAAGAGATACTAGTATTATTTACTACCATAAAAATAAATAAAGATAATACTAATCTAATAAATAAATATAAAAGATATTATCCCATATTAGTAGATACTATCGTATCAACTCTCCCCCGGTTGAGATCCACCTTGCCCTCAAGAGAGAAACCCTTAGGGCTAATGATTTAATTCTTATTTCTTGATAATAGTTATGGGATTACAATCCTCTATTTATAATACTAGAATATCTAGCTAAACAAGGAAAAGATAAGCTAATGATAAATATGAATCTAAACAATTAAATAGAAAAGATAATAACCTAAAATACTTGATACTGTCGTATCAACTCTCCCCCGGTTAAGATCCACCTTGCCCTCAAGGTGGGTACCACGTCGCCACAAACCACGAACACCGGGGCGAAGTGAAATGCAATAGAAACGGAGGCGAGATATCCCCTCCGGGATCAAACACTCTCCGACTGTTGTGCAGGTGAAACCATATGCTCTCCATAAACCCCAGCCAGTTGGATTGACTTTGGTAGTTCATCTCATTTTTGCATGCGACAAGGGCTCGTGATGGTTGGAACGTGGAACTACCTCCTACTCCACACCCCGCGTGCACGATGATTGGCGGTTTCTGCAGAACGACAGGTGCACTAGAAACGAAGGTGGAGGGCTCTACGATCAAGCCCCGCGGGAGAACCTCGGCAACAATGCGGGGCTGGTCGGCTCTCGTGAGAACCTCAGCTACAATCTCCACGGAGCACTCGGTGTCTTCCGCATGCAGCTCGGCCTTGTCTTCCAGCAGGTCGGCCTTGAGGGCATGTGGTTCGTCCGCAGCATGTAGCTCGGCCTCGGCATATGGCAGTTCGGCATCGGTCTCGGCATATGGCAGTTCAACCTCGGCAACAGGGAGTCCGGCCTCGGCGTCCAGTAACTCGGCCTTGATGTCGGTGGAGTAGCGAACGGCTGGACGATCCCAAGACGACGGCTGCTGGGGCCGGCATTCGGCAATCCGACTTCGGTAGTTTGACCTCGGCAGATCGACTTCGTCAGTTCGGCTTCTTCTTCCTCCTTGATCAATCATCATAGGAAACCGAGTACCTACAAGCTGCTGTCGAGGAAAATCGCTACGTTCGTATTGGAAGTTAGCCGTTGGCAGATCCCAACACGTAGCAGGTTCGGAATGCCGTCGATGATGAGGAGGATCCCAAGAAGTGCGTTGCTGCCACACGTCCGTATCCTCCACTTCGGAGTAGTGACGGGAAACTGGACGATCCCATGAAGAGAGCTGCGGAGGCTGGCGTTGCCGAAGACGCTGGTCCTCCCGTGTGACGCGAGGAGGGGGTCGTCCGTAGGTGCGTCGATGGTGCCCGACAAACGCGCCTCTCCATAAACCCGTGTCTGGAACCCTAGAAGGATTGTAATCCAGGGCAGTAGTACGTTGAGGCTGCCGACTGCGTGTGTAAGAATTGCGGCGATCATACCCCTCCTCGTCGGCATCGAAATCCAGATCGTAGTCCGGCGCGGGCTGTGGGGGATGCTCCGAAGCGAAGGCACGATGATCGGGGTCAGCGAGGCGAGCCTCCAACCGTGTCTCGATGGCGTCTAAACGCGCCATGAGGCGTTCCACGTAAAAGGACCAGGGGTCGGCGGCCGCTGTGGTGGGTGGCAGGGGTGGAAAGACGGCCCTGGCTGAAGGATGGCATGATGAGTATGACTTGGGTGCCGCCATTGTTGACCTGCCTTTCTCTGCAAGTTGTTGTTGGTGCCATGTATTGGGCGGCGAATGGAATGGGTACTGGGAGCTGTCATTGTTGACCTCCATTCCGTGAAGATTTCTTTCCTTTCCTTTTTTTTTTTTTTTTTTTTTTTTTTTGAGCTACTGTGACGGCGGTTTCTTTCGGCGGCGTGAATGATGTGATGATGGCGTGAGTTCGGCTATGAAAGCTCTCCGGGAGAGAGCTCTCAACGAGAGCACCAATTGTTAGGGACAAAACCCTAACAAGCGATCGAAACGTCGATCAACGAATGACGAACGGTCCGGCGCCTCGAGCAAGAGGTCGGCGGAGATAAGAACAGCCCGGCGCCTTCGACGTGAAGGTCGTCGGTGGATAAAGAAAGGCTGGCGCGGAGTCGCACTCCGTCGGCAGTGGCAGCGGAAAACACGTGATCAAGAGAGAAACCCTTAGGGCTAATGATTTAATTCTTATTTCTTGATAATAGTTATGGGATTACAATCCTCTATTTATAATACTAGAATATCTAGCTAAACAAGGAAAAGATAAGCTAATGATAAATATGAATCTAAACAATTAAATAGAAAAGATAATAACCTAAAATACTTGATACTATCGTATCAGTTAGTGTATAAAAATACACTTATATATTGGCTAATTTATGTTTAAAAAATAGTTAAGTGTACAAACTACTGTCTCTATAATCCGTTGCATAAGATTAGCTGATGACAGTTGTTCATGCTTTGTTGAGGTAAGATAACTGGGGCGTTATTATAATGGATATCTTGTAGATAATCTTCACAAAGAAAATTCTCTCAAGATCAAGATGGATCTCCAACTTGCAAAAATGAAGCAAAGTCATATTTAGGGTTTTGCAAGTTATCCTATGCATGTATGAAGAGTTATACACATTGTAAAGTTGCTAGAAATTTTTCTAGACTAGTATTCATACACGATCGAGTCAGATGGGATACACCCTCGATCTACAAAGCCGGCGATCTACAAAGCCGGACTTGAGGCAAGGCTCACAAGGCACATGCCTTGGGTCCCAAACTTTTTAACTTGCACTCAGAATGCAAAAAAGAAAATACGATCTTCCTTTCCTCAAAACCAAAAAATTCAAAAACGATCTCGCGTCTTTTCCGTTGCCCCAAAAATCCAATCTCAATTCTATTTTTTTATTGTTCACATATTGTGATTTTTTTAATTTTTACTCGCATACTACTTTTAAATATTGTTAGGATTGATGTTCTAATTTCATTTATCATATTAAATTGTGCAATTTCCTCTCCATAGGTAGAGCAGCCGTCGAAATCGTTTAAGTATAGTTCTACTGCTCTATGCAGCCCTGGTTATCCTCTTTATGGCTGATATCATAAAATTTATGTGCTAGTCTTCTGTTTTGACCATAATAAACCGGCCCTGCCGATCTAGGATCCTTCACTCTAAATTCTTCAAGCGGTCTACATCCGATCTCGTAGTGTAGTAGAACTTTGGATTATGAAAAACACTTGAACTTTATATTCGAGTACTAAGCAAGTATAGTATTACATATACTTGCGAGCGGTTACATTCGAGTACTAGCAGTATATTACATATATTTGGAGTTCAACTTTATACTATTATGTTATGGTTTTAGATCTCTGTTGGTTTGTTCATTGTATTTTTTTTAAAAAAATTGTACAATTGACTAGTTGGTTGGTACATGTTATGAAACGAGAAAAAAGTACTCTCTCCGTCCCATTGAACAAGTCCCTCTTTTTAAATTGGGTCGTCTCATTGAACAAGTCTTTTTTCATTTTTTTTGGTAACAATTAACCCACATAACAAATCATATTCCCTTTCCCCTTCACTTCTAATGGTTATTGTGCCGAAAAGTTATGAGACATGTTCAATGGGACGGAGGGAGTATTAAATTTGTCAAAATTGCATAACCTGTTGCTTATTGGCGATGGAATCTTAGAAAAAATATTGATGATCACAGATCCGTCGGCGCTTCTACTGCAGATTGCAGACTAATCAGTTAAAATGCTAATCGCCGACAGATCTATAGTCCGTCGCGGACTCACACCAAAATCCGTTGGCAATTCACAACCTTCGGTTGAAATTGTTAACTTTGTCAACTGACTTGCTACCAAAATTCCGTCGCCAATCTACAGCCAAATTTCCGACAGATATTTCCGTCGGTGATTTCATTTGCCGACGACGTGACATTCTTCGACATACACGATCCGTCAGCAATCCAATGCTTAGGCGAAATTTTCCTCGGCAAATTGCGGAAATTTTGTTGTGAACTATAGAAAGAAAAAATGCAAAAAAAAAACAAGCAAGATGAATGCTTCGAAAACTAACAACTAGTGAAACAAAAAATACAAAAAGAAATACGAAAAATGTAAAATATTTTATATCTCGTTCCATTCCATCTAAAGCGTTTCACTTTCTTTTTTAATATGTTACATACAAAATTTCTCATTTATCTCTTATTAAAAAAAAAAAATCTACGTTTTCACACTTTTATATTTTTTTCTGTCCTGATAAAAAATAATAATAATAAAATATAAAAAAATTACTTCATTTTCACACTTTATATAACTAGCAAGTGTAACGTGTGTTGCACGTGTAACCTCTAATTTAGTTTGAATAAATTTATATTTCTAACTTATTTGCATTCGTAGGCTCGCAGGCATGGTAATATTGTAAAAATCATTCTGTAATTTTATCACTAATTTTAAAGAATATGAAAAATAACCAAATATATCATACCCTTGTTTTTACTTGTATTAATGTAAAAAAAAATGTAATTTACCCTTTAGTTCCATTAAAACTTAAAATAATTATTTCAACAACAATAAATTGAGAAAAAAATATTTAAGTATACGATTCCTCAAATAACGCACTTAAGCTAGTCACAAAAGCTATGCACAAAATATTAGATATACTATTTATTTTATCAATCTTTGTATAGCATATATGACAATGTTTAACATTGTTCTTGTTTTAGCAACTACTTTTCCTTATTTTATGTCATATCTCTCTCAAATTACTTCAATTAATTATTTTTTTTCAAACAAAATATCTAAGTACAATCTAATTCCAAAAAATAAAATTTAAATTTCTAACTTATAATTATAATTAGTCTTGAGTGAGATTTTTAGAGAAAAAAAAAGAAGATAAGATCTAAGAATCATATTGATCTAATTTTTCTTTGCTATTGAAAATCCTAAAATATCAAAGTAAAAGTCCAATAAAGATAAAAATAAGGAAGGAATGTGAACTTGTTTTAGTAACCTTCCATTTTTACAACTCTTTAGATGAAGTTAAGATTTTGAGAAGAATCTTTGTAACTTTTTAATGTTGAAGTTGTTTTCTCTATTAACAAAAAATATTGGTAAAAGTGCAAAATGATAAACTTAGCAATAAAAAACTACATTTACAAATGTTAGAAGTTAATGAAGAAAATGATTTCTTAAAAATATTATGTCTATTGTTCTAAACTTATTTCTCAAAAATATATAGTAGTATAAAGAAGAATTAAAGAACAATTGTTGAAAAGATATAAGATTTATAAATCAAAGTTAAGACTTGTAATGAAAAATTGGCAAAATTTATAAACTAAAATATAATCTTATGACAATTCACGTTCTAACTTTAAATTAATTGTGCATATTGCATCTTTCATTTTTTGGACATGTACTTACTATAACAATACATTTTACACCCTTTAAACATTACATATTTACTACACTTATCATTTATGACTCACCGCTTGACAATCTCCCATCACAATAAAGGTGGAACTCAATCTTTACTCACAATAAATAATATTAATTAATTATATTCCTTCTTAAAATTTGTGTCAAATCGGGAAAGGTTTTTGAGAACGAATGGAGTATTAAATAACACTCTTTTACAAGAAATTTTTTGTTTGTACTTTCCAATCTTGTGTGAATTAGTACTATTTTCCTAAAACTATTTATTTGATTAGTTATGAGTCTTGATAGATATCTATTTTAAAATGCAATATATATTTTTTTCTAGTCCGATATATTGTAATTCTTTTTTAATTATTTCATGAAACCTTTACCTATCTCATTTTTTCTTGTTAATTAATAATAGGTTGTACAACTCTAATTTTTGGGTATTTGGCTGATATAACATGAGTATCATATTTGAATTCTTAACTTCAAAGAGAAAAAAAAAAATTGAATTATCTCTTATAACATCTGAGCGTGTGTCAATTAATACATATGAAGGCAAAAAACTTAATAAAAAAAATTTAAAAAATGAATATGTGTTTCTTAAAAATAAACTTAAATTTGTGGGATTAGGATCCCCTCAGATTTACAACCATACATAGAATATGTTATATTAAATTAAATTGATATATAAGGTAAATTTAATTTATAATAATAATTTATTATAATACCACTTAAAAAAATATTGTATTTATGGTGTAAAATAGATATTCAGTATCTAGCATAAATATAATTTATTGTATTACATTGTTGCCCTTATATATAATTTAATAATGAGGACATAATAGGCAATCTACATTAAGCACTCAAGGCTAAATTATATAAGTATAGATAGATAGATTAACTTTTCATTTATTGAATGAATTTAATAAAACTTGTAACTAGATGATTATAATATACTACTAGTAGGGGCCGGAATTTTCTAGACGACAGCCCCACAAATTCGCACTATTAACCAAATCAGACTAAGAAGCACGGGGACGGGAACGAAATACGAATACTAATACGATACAATACGAAAATACGCTAATTTCTCAAATATCTAGATACGAATACATCAAAAATATGTTTATATTTATTAATAATAATTATATAGTAGTATATATTATCAATAATAATATTATGGAAATAAAAAAAAGACATAGATATCATTATTATTATCAAAATAGCCCATAAGCAATAGCCCAATAATCAGTAATCCATATCTTTGATACGCTCTCTCTCTCTCTCACTCTGAACTATATCCCTCCTAATCCTCATCTTCTTCTACTTTTTTCTCCCTCTCTTTCTCTCTCTTGTCTCTGCTCTCTCTTCCTCTCTCTAAACCCCTCCTCTCTAGTCTCCACCATGGCCCCCCGACACTGCTTCAAACACCGAGGTCAACACTCAACAATTTCGGAACAGAGGGAGGACAGAGAAGGGAACGCGACGGCAGTATGTTTAGGTTTGAAGAGATTGGGTTTTTTGTTTCAGGTAGGGTTTGGGATGAAGAGATTGGGTATTTTAATGGTGAATACGTATTCAATCTTTAGCTGAAATGTATTTAATACGTATTTTTCCCAAAAAAATAAATTAAAAAAAAACCCTAAAAAATACGTTTTAAATACATATTTTGAGTGTATTTTTTTGTATTTGTATTTTGAGCGTATTAATACGGGTACGCCTGCCTCCTAGACGTCCCCGTGCTTCATAGAAATCGGACAAAAAGCCTATGAAAAAGACAAAAAAATGGCTGATGTATTCAAAGAGTAGAAAATATCATTCAGTTTACACAAATCACATCCTAAAGTCAAATAATTAAAGAACTAGTGACTAAGATAACTAATTAATATCGTGATGATTGAGATATATGAATTGAAAACTAAAGGATTATTTGCTAAACAGATTCCAACTTTTCGCCATAAAATCCCATTTCTTAACAAGCGAGTAAAAACACAACCCATTTGATCTGTAAGTAAATTCGTATTCTCCAATTATAACCGGGATTTAGGGATGACAATGGGCCGGATCTAGACCAAGCAATCCATAAATTTTGGTTTTGCTCAGATTCGTTCCAGATCCGTCGAGTTCGAAAAAGTAATATCCACTACAGGAAATTGAACTTTTAGCCACATATAAATTAATCACACATAATTATGTGTGGTTGTTTAGCCACACATAACCGCAATATGTGTAGGTAAACTAAATGACACTTTTTCCATTAAATATCACATTTAGTATGTGTGGCTAAAATAATTTAATCACATTTATAATTTTGTATTAATTTTTATTTTTATTTTCTTATTTAACTATGCAGTTATACCTATTGTATATGCTGACGTGGGAAATTAATAAATACATGATTTTACGCATTAGTTGTTCTCCTTTTATTTTACATAATTACTAAAATGTTATGCATGCTGATATGGAAATTTTGTAAATATTTTATTTTTAATGGGTAAATATCATTTAAGATACGTGTAATTGTGTATTATGAATCTTTAAGCTTCTTTATCTCGTTTCTTCTATATCTCCTCTTCCGTCCCCATTTTGTTCTCTTTATTCCTGCTATTTTTTTCACAAATATCTCCAAATCAAAATCATACAGAATATGTATATCCTCAAAAAAAAAAAAAAAAAATCATACCGAATATGTAGCAATTTTTTTCTTGAAAAAATAATTCAAAATTAAAACGGATTAAAATACCAAATAACTCAATCTAGTTAATATTTCAATTTTAGTTTGACTCAAAAAAATTAATTAAACTCCTATGCGTAGCCGTAGACTATGCACACTTTATTATTATTATTATTATTATTATTATTATTATAAGTATATTGATTTTTCCTCAATAACCGAACTATCAAATTACCAATCATACCCCTACATACATGGTTACCAGATACCCACGGATTATAATAATAATAATTATTATTATTATTATTATTATTATTATTATTATTATTATTATTATAACCAGAAATTCAACGCTCGTAGAATTTCTCTTTAAGAGACCCAATTAACTCGTAACACCACTCAGCCCAAACCGAAACAAGATTTGTTTAAAAATCAATAACCTCTTTTACTCCGTCGAAAAAATTGTATGGGCTGAGATTTGGTTCTTTTTTCTTTCTTTTTTTTGAAGAAAGAAAAACAAAAAAGAAAGGGCCGAACTTTTGTTGACCATTTTGGT
Source organism: Mentha longifolia (assembly GCA_001642375.2). Lineage (NCBI taxonomy): Eukaryota > Viridiplantae > Streptophyta > Magnoliopsida > Lamiales > Lamiaceae > Mentha > Mentha longifolia. Next base: position 5,702,538 of record CM038110.1, on the reverse strand, counting down.
TGGGAGGAAAGTAATATTATCAAGGAATATGATTTTTAGGAATGTGATTCCAAAAAAATGAATACTCAGATTCTTGATGCTTGTGTTTGGAAACACCATGGACAATGTGCAGATTCTTCATATTTATTGTTTTGCAATGTAATTATTTTTGTAATTATAACAATATAAATTTTATTTAATAATACATAGATGTATAATAAAATATATGATAACATCAAAAATAAATAAATAAATAACAATAATAGTAATAATAGTTAACGTATTGAACAATAAAATTGTAGTATTTATATACTCCCTCTGTCCCCCTTCAATTGTCCAGTTTGACTTATTGACTTTTTGGCACGTATTTCCACCGAGCCGGGAATGAGTTAATATAATTGAGTATGTTCTTTACGGATACTAGTGTCATAGTATCCCGTAAAAGAAACAATACTTCAAAATTATATTTTATAACTCGTTTCCCGGCTCGGTGGAAATGCGTGCCAAAAAGTCAATAAGTCAAACTGGACAATTGAAGGGGACGGAGGGAGTAATAATAATGCTATATTTTATTTATTATTTTTATTATATTATGGTTACATAAAAATATTAATTATTAATATTATTATTATTTAGTACTATATAGTGATAATAACGACATATAACTATAGTATTATAATAATAATTATGATATTATCATATTAATTAATACTACTTTTACTTATGGTTTTTATTATTTAATAATAATAATAATAATAATAATAATAATAATAATAATAATAATAATAATAATAATAATAATAATAATAATAATAATAATAATAATAATAATGCAAGATTTCTTGAAATAGGTAATCAGAATGCCTAAGTTTTGGTGGGGAATAAGAATCCAGGAAATTGTACTAACTTTCCTAGGTGTGTGCAATCTGATTACTTTCCCGAATCTGTTAAAATTGAACTAAACACAAGAATGTGCAAATAAGGAATCAGAATATTTTCCCAAACCACATTTCCTGCCAACCAAACTGCGCCCAAGGATACTATTAGTATTAATAAAATCAAAATAAAAGTGAAATAATCAAATTTAAATGATAAATCTCAAAATGTATCTTAAAAGAACTTTGAAAAATATTGTATATGTACGAGCAAAAATAATACTACACCACGTGCACAAATAAAAAATTAATTATTATTTTTTTCATCAGACTCTTCATTGAATTATAAGATCACAACTATTAAGCATATTATAAATTTAAACAAAATATATAAGACAAAAACTTGTGTCAGCCGGAGGCACCGTGCGGCCGGCCCAAAGTGTCAATCTTTATACAGAAAAGTGTCAATCTATATAAATAAAAGTGTCAATCTTTAACATAATTATTTTATGAATAAAATGACAATTTTTAAAAGTGTCAATCTTTATACAGAAAAGTGTCAATCTATATGAATAAAGGTGCCATTATTTTAGTCCGGCCGCACGGTGCCTCCGGCTGACCCAAGTGTGTCCCTATATATAATACAAATCGCATCCATCATCATAATCAATGAAACACGAGTCACCACCATTACACAAAACAAAGTAGAGATGCTTATAACATGAAGTTTTACAATAAACCTATGAAATTCCAACATAATTAAATAGAAACAACCCCATTAAAATTTTAATTATGTGCCCTAGTGCCATTGATTATATGTTTGATCAAGCCAGGAATATGAATTTCCTGAAAGTACTTCTTCCAGTCTATATTTCTTGCATCCACTTCAAAGCTACAGCGTTCCTCTTCCGACATTTCTTCTATTAGTTTATGTGTGTTGCTCGTGTCGAACCTGAAATATAATATTTTTATTAATTTTTATTATTTAATTATCTATATGAAGTTAAAATCTAATTAATGTTCAAAAAATTAAGCATGCATGAATTATGAAATATTTCTTACCTTGCATATTGAAAAACCCTATGAACTCATACAACTTGCACAGTTGCTCAGTTTAGGCAACTTTGGCCTTACATTGATTTTGAATTTTCCAAACCATCTTCTCATCATCTCCGATCTTCGGTCCATTCAGTCGTGATATTTCGTCTCTTGTATACTTGGAGAAATTTTTTGAATTTTTCGAAATACTCTATCCGAAAAATCTCTTGAGATTCGATAAAAGGAGCTGAGCTGAAGTATTCGAAAAAATCAGAATATGTGAGAGGGTTTGTAGCACTAGATGCAACATGGTAGATTTTGAGTTGTGGCTCATGCTTCTTTCCCTCCTCTGCAATTGCTGCAATGGTTGTGTTTGCTACCATATCTACCGGTATCTTTTTGTTTTTAACAAAATAAAAAATAAAATAAAAATTAAAAAAAATCAAATTATTTAATTAAACTCTACTAATAGCACTACAAGAAATTCAGCGTTTAATGACGGAAAATTCCGTCTTTAAAGTGCAAAAATCCATCACTATTCAAGAATAATGACAGAATAGTGACGGACTCATTCCGTTGTTAGAAAACACGTAGCTAAACAGATAGTGATGGAAAAAGTTCTGTCACTAAAGTTTAGTGACGGAATTGTGACGGACTTTCCGTCATAGCTGAAATGGTGACGCTTAAGCCGTCATCGGCTAATGATGACGGATTAGTGACGGACTATATCCGTCACGATATTGGTAACGGAAAGCATCCGTCACTATTGTATTAGGTGTTTATTACAGAATGAGTGACGAAATTTTCCGTCACTAAACTCAATTTCATATATATATAATTTTCAGTTCAGTTTTGTTTTTTTTAAACTGTTAATACTCTTATATATTCAATATTACATGAAAAATAATAATATAAACACACAATAATGTAACATAAACAATCTAATGTCCATAATATTAAATAGAATGCCAAACGTCAACAATACATATCAAATATATATCCATATCCAAACTCTAAACTATCTCCATATCTAAACCATATCATAATTCAAACTAGTATTCAATTTGTAAAACAAAGTAGTCACAAAAGAAATGGTGTAGGTGTTACATCATATCCGGAAGACTGAGAAGACTGCGAAATCAACTGTTGGATTAGCTTCTGCTGCACATCATAGAAGTATCTCATCTTAGCCTTAAAAACAAGTAGGAAAACTAGATGCATATAAATAAAAGTTCAAGCAAAATTTTAAAAGAACAGCAAAGGGAAAGCTATTGATGAACTCAACTAGGTCTTAATGATCTCATCCCCACAACTGGACCAGTTGGACCCCCAAATTAAAGAACAAGAGGGCAATAACCTAACCATACCGAGTGAGAACACACAGTAAAAATATAGAGCCTTCTAAGCAGGCAAGAAAACTAAATGCAAATATATAGAAGTTGAAGCAATTTTACCTTGAACAATAAGAGAAGGCTACTAGTATATAATTTCAGCAAGGATATTTTGATGCCTTGATCAAATGTTAATTAGAAGCTCCTGAAAAAAAAAAAAAATCAAATTGATGTCAATACCACTAGAACTAAAGAATCAGACTTACATTTGGAAATACATTTTTTTTGCTGAAAACTTTAGGAATTGACCATATCATTATTTTTGTTAAGGAAAATACATAGAGGTAAACACTAACCATGTCTGATTCACTTTCCTTAGGACCCCTGCCTTGATCAGAATAATCTCACTAAACGGTGCTTCTTTTTGACAATCTGCAAAGCATCAAAGAAAATTTTATAAATAATTTGTACTTTGTCCATGTAAGTATAGAACTGACCCACAGATAAGGCAAGAGCCTTTATTATTTTCAGACCATTCAGGTGAAATTGATGGCTGTTAGAGGATAGTGGATTGGAAAGAGAGTGTTATCAAGATTCAAGAACCTTAATGGAATAAAGAGAATATAGTAAATGAATATGTGGATACAAGGAAATTTCAATTAAAGATAATACTAAAAAGATCGCTATTTGCGAGATCATCTCATACAATAAAACTTGCATTGGCACAAACCAGAAAAAGAAATTATAATAACAAGGGGCAAACATGAAAGTTCTAGTTACAACATGTAAGTGATCAAAGTCCAAAAAAATTGTATTAGTTTATATGCTGACCCAATTCTTCTGACTAAAAAAGTCAAACGAATCAGTATATTGAGTGGCAGGGTAATTTCAATATATAATCTTATTTTTGGAAAATTATCAAAATATACTTGTATAAATTTGAACCATGAAAAGTCGAATTCAAACCTGTGATACATTTTTTGAATAGCTTCAACAGTGAACCCATTACAAACTCACTTTCATTACTTTAAAAGCCTGAATAGCCAAAAAAATCAATCTATTATAGAATATAAAAAGCAATCAATTACTTGAACTTAGCAAAAAAAGTTACAATTTATGAGCTGATTGTAATTATGTGTATAATATATAATATGAGCGTGTGAATCTCACACTTGTCGAATCCCACTGTTTAATTGTTGATAAACAATTAAAATGTAATCTACTTCTGCAGAATCTAGAGGGGTCTCACACATTATAGGAACAAGGCTCATCACTAAACAAATCAGAAAAAACTTTCCAAGTGTAATAACTACAAATCAGAATTCTATGTTCTATTCCTTTACCTGCAATCAATGCTCCATTCATGTTGTGTTCAATTAGGAAAATACCATTCATGTCCCTTTTTCCTACAAAACAACTAGGAATTTTGACACAATTGAAATAAAAAACTCTCAAGGCCTAAACTATGGCACAACTTCTCTCACCCTTTATTCTCTACTCTCTTGCTACTTCATGTCTACTACCAAACAACATCATTTCAAACTCAAACGGATTAAAACTCGAAATCATCAACCCCAACTCTCAAGAATTGTCTCTTTTCCACTCTAACATCTCGTACGAAGATAGAGTACAAAGACTAGCATCCCTATCAACACATCGAGCAACTTATAACTTTATCAACATGTGCAACCCAATGGTAACAATAATACGTAAAACACACTACTACCTCTCTTTATAACCAAACCACTCTTCAACATATATAGCTTGAACCAAAAGAAAATAGAAACAAAACTGAAATCAAAGACTAATAAACTAAAGATGCTAGAAACGAAATAAAGAGTGAGAAGGGATTACTAGGATGAGGGCGTTCGTTTCCCTCGTTGAGTTATGCAAGAGCGGAGAATAGGCGACGAAGCCATCGGAGGCTACCGATGTGAGGGAACTTCCCTCATGTAATTGCTGCCGGAAAAGGGAACGAACAGAGGCGGAGAGCTTGCCTTGCTACTGTTAGGAGGCGGCGGACGAGTAGCCACGGCGGGGTGTTGTGACGCCGGAGGAGGTGAGGGCGACGGCAGCTGACGGTTGCTACTAGAGGTGGCGCGCTGTGGTCGAAAGGGCGGCACCAGGTGGAGTCTAGGGCAACAGCGCCGGTGTGAGAGGAGATCTAGTGATAACGGCATTCCCTCGCCGGAGAAATCGAGACAGATACGACCTAGAGAGAGATGAAAGTAGTGCAATTCATTTTTTCGCAACTCAATTGTGGAACTACTTAGAGAAATATACTGAGCGAGCTAGGGAAGGAAAGAAAACGTACAAGATATGGAGAAGAACGACGTGCAACTTCTAGCCAAAACCCACGAACTCCCTGAGCATCCACCCCACACACAGTTAGAGAAACAAACGCCCAAACCTTTCCGTCGGCCCAAGTTCTTCCCTTCGATTTGACGACCAACGCCGGCATTATAGAGTCGAGAGGGTAGAGCCGTAGAGGTGAATTGGGGATTTTTGATATAGGCTAGGGTTCTGGAATGTGTGAATGTGAATTGGGGATTTTCGTGAGAATGATGCTGAGCCCGCCCAAACAAATGTTTCAATCATTTTTTATTTTATTTTTTCATTTTTTTTAGGATATTTGAAAATTAAAATTAAACAATATACAAATTAATTAACCCTAGTAAAAATTAATTATCTTAATATTATAAATTTATAGTTAACAAAGTGAAATTGTGAAAATAATTTTACTTAATACGGAGTATTAATAAATTAGATATAATAATTATAAATAAAAATTCCAATCCGTGATGGACAAAATCCGTCACTAACAGCAAAAAAAAAAATTAAAAAATAAAAAATAAAATTTTATTGTTTAATGACGGGATATTCCGTCCCTCGAATTTGATGACGGAAACTCCGTCATAAATTCCGTCACCAAATATGGCGCGAGAAACGCGCGCCAACGTCCGTGACTATTCCGTCACTAATTCTGTTATTAGCCCTTAAAATTGAATTCCGTCACTAATCCGTAATTAAATCCGTCATAAGTTGGTGACGGATTTGTTTCCGTAATTAAAATCCGTCACTATTCCGGGTGTTTTTTTTAGTGTAGTATTCCAAATTCAAAATCATAATTATAAATAAATAATTAAATTAATTATACTTACAATATCCATAACCACTCGAGAGTCTCCAAAAAAAGGCTGGGAGTTGTCCTTTCCCATAAGCAATAATGACAGGATCAAACATCCTAAAATTAAATATTTATTAAAAGTCCATAACATAAATATTAAAAAATATATGCACAAAATGGAATTAAAATAAAAGTACCTATTTCCTTGAATCCATCCAGGAAAAGGGCCTTTATAAATGCTCTCAATAACAGTAGGCCTAATAATAAGCAAGGGCACATCTCCTCTAATCTCATCAAGATATTCCATTGCTTTTGTCATGTGATATGAATTATACCATCCATATAATGTAGCTCTGTCACATCCATCACCCTCAAAACAATTACTTATAGGCTCGTCTCAATCAATATAGAGGTCATGTGCTAATTATGAAAATTATACGTACCTTAATTTTTATTTTTATTTTCAAAATATCACTTACAAAATTAATTGTATTATGATAATATAGGAAAAATTGTTTCCGTCGAATCCTATTTTTTCAGATTTTATGGGATATTGAAATTTGAAGATTTTTTAGTACAAAAAAACTATTAACAACAATAATATTGGAGATGGAGAATAAATTAAGGTATTGGAAAAGATTGATTAGAAGATGGAGAGCTTTAAATTTTTTTGTGAAGAATAAGAGAAAAAGGAAAGAAGGAGATGAAGAGAAGTGTATATTCCTATTCATATGCAATAAATTCCTGCAATTTTTTTTTTATTTTTTATTATTGAACTTACAATTTTGGGTCTCATTATTTTTTGGGTCATGTTCTGATTTTTTTTAAACATGCTTATAGCCAGCCCTGCTTATATATATACATAAGTCATGAATATATTAGTGTGAGAACTACGAACTGATCTGAATCATTGATTATTGTATGTACGACTATTCGATCCTTGAATAATCATCGTTATAGTATTAGTACATATCAATATGTATATAAATAAACACGGTCGTAAAATTATGCCTACTTATATACTATAATATACCTATCTTGGCCAAGCTTCTTGAGAATTTTTGTGCGATCATGATGGGTAGATGCAGAAGATGATGATTGGAGAATTGTATTCATTTCTTCAACTAAGTCAATTAAGTTGAGAGTATGAAGAAACAAAATCCTCCTTTCTTCCGTTAGTAATTGGCTTTTCCATTACTACCCCTTCTCTTCTTCCACTAACGTACGCTGCATGTACCACCAATTAAATTTGAAAATTCAGTCTCTCTTTTTTCATTTTTTTTTAATTTAATTTGTTAATAATACATCATATATAATTTAATTAGGTTGCGTTTGGTAATCATCTCAAGATGAAGAATGATGATTCATCTCAAGATGACTCATATGAATAGTGTCAAGATGAATCATTCATCTCACCATTTGGTAGCAAAAAATTCAGACCCGGATGATATCATATTGTGTTTGGTACAAATTGAAAACTCTAGATTAAAATTTAAATTGACTATTTTACCTTATTAAATACCCCTACCGATTTCACTTTTTATCATTGAGATTAAATAGTACCCTTTATTATTATTATTTACTCTGTATTATTATTATATATTATTATTATATTATTATTATTATTATTATTATTATTATTATTATATTGTTGAGTTATTATTTTATTATTCTTGTTATTATTATAATTATTACTATTATTGTTATTATTTATTATTATTATTAATATATTTATTATTATTATTATTATTATTATTATTATTATTATTATTATTATTATTATTATTATTATTATTATTATATTGTTAAGTTATTATTTTTATTATTCTTGTTATTATTATAATTATTACTATTATTGTTATTATTATTTATTATTATTATTATTATATTTATTATTATTATTATTCTTGTTATTATTATAATTATTACTATTATTATTATTAAATTATTATTATTATTTATTATTATTATTATTATTATTATTATTACTATTATTATAATTGTTACTATTACTATTATTATTATTATTATTATTTTATTAAATTATTAATATTTATTATTATTATTATTATTACTACTATTATTGATATTATTTATTTATTATTATGATTATTTTATTACATTAATATTATTATTTTATTACATTATTATTATTATTGATTTATTATTATTATTATTACTATTATTGTTATTATTTATTTATTTATTTATTATTATTATTTTATTACATTATTATTATTATTATTTATTATATTATTATTATTATTATTATTTGAAATCGTATAAATACATAAGGGTAAAATGGTAAGAGAGAGAAAATATTGTGTTACTGTTTGAATGAGTTCACCTCATCCGACCAAAAACGTGAGATGACTAAACAAGGCGGAACAGTGAAATATCAACGGGCCTTGTATTCATCTCGGGCCCTCCAGTTTATTTTAGTTGATTACCAAACAGTGAGATGAACCAAGATGATCTCTCTCATCTTGGTTCATCTTGGCTCATCTTCTTTACCAAACACACCCTTAGTATACGTACCAGTAGAGATATGTGTGAAGAGGTTGAGTTCTTTGCATGTCTTGGCAAACCTCATCAATCGTTGAGGGGCATTCATATTTGCATCCACCAACAAATCATACCTATAATCTCCCCAAAATAAATTGAAAAAAAAAATAGACAAAAACATATTTGTTTTACTAGGATTCACTTTGCTTAATAAATAAAAGTTTTTTTTTTTTTTAGATGGGCTTGCATTCAATATATAGATACTAATTATTTTTTTAAAGAGAAAAACAAAGTAGTACTAATTATGAAAATATGAGAAAAATAAAACTATATTATGAGTAGTCTAAAACTACTTTGAATTTCATATATAGCTTCATTTTGCATGCAAAATGCGTGTGATTTGTCATGATTCTCACAAACATAAACTCAATAGTAAATAAATAAAATAAAACATTAACCTGTCGTTCAAGATTGTGGAAGCTGCAGATTGGATTATAACATTTACATCTTTCCTAATTGCTTCAAATAGATTCATAATCCATTCCCAAATTTGGTTTACATATATCTCCAACTATAGGTATCAACTTCTCCCTTACAAAAGCTTCGTAGGAATCACCAACTTCTTTTTTCAGATTTTCAAATAAGTCCGAGTTTACGATCTATATAAAAATAAAAAAAATAAAAAAAAAGGAAATAGTAATCGTTTAGTAGTATTCACTTTGTCCCATTCATATAGATTCAGTTCTCTAAAATCAGTCTCGCAGATTTCAGAGAACTGGAGCAATATAAATGGAACTGACGGAGTATATATTACTACTGCTTATACATCAAACTTGTAAAGAAAATAAATGAATATATAAATAAACAAATAAATGAAGTGACTTCAATTGTTAGTCTAGCAAATGCAGCCTCCTTGTCCTTGGCCTTGATTAGTATGTAGATTTTGCCCACCGGAGTTGATCGTAATATCTTTTCGACTAGAACTGAAAAACACAAGAATCCAGTCATGCTGAGTTAGAAAATCGAATGAAATAAAAGAAATTTCTATATATATAAACCAAAACCTATATATATAGAAAGAGAGAGCGAGACCTTTTCCAAGAAGGCCGGTTGCACCAGTGAGAAGAATGTGTCTTCAGAGTGTAGCTCCAGCTCAAGAGGGTGGGAGGGAGAATTGAAATAGGTATAACCATCGTAAAGGACTTTCAATTTCCCACGAGAAGTATTAGTGTTTTTTCCAATATTAATATAATCCAAAAAAGGGACGTTACTAATTTTGGGATATTTTGCCACATTAGGAAACTTGATTTGTTGGCGAATGGAGCTCCTACTAAGCAACATTCTGTGCAGTTATGAAAAGAAGACGCCTTTAATTTATTTATTTTTGTGTGTGTGATTTGGTATGAGAAGTAAGTTGTCTATTTATATTTAGACGTGAAGAAGGGGTCATCATGCATGAAATTAAACTCTACTATGAGATATTTTGATATGAGTGTGTATATAAGGTAGGGTTAGAATTGGAGGGATGTCGTTCAAAGTAGCCCTAGTGTCATTAATATATAATTAAAATATGTATAACTTAAATAGATATATAAAACATTAAATGTATGTATTGCGAGTGTAAGTAGATATGTTTTAATTAAATGGTAATTCAAGATTATATGTTTTCTAGCTTGGGTTATTTTTAAACCTCATTAATCATTCGTCTAGGAATTTTATATTACACTACGAAGTTTTAATAGTGGCTTGTGTTGTTCATGCAGTAATTGTTTCGATTTAATTTAAGACCAATATAATTTTAAAAATTAGTGAAATGAATCATAGTTGTTTATTAGAACTCACATGTATATATATTGTTTTCTAACATCTAAATTCTTTAAAATTTAACATATACTACCTCCATTTCGTGGAATTTGACCCCTTTGCTTTGGCAATTGCTGACACGTTTTTCCACGCTTCTTGATGATGAGTTTTAAAATTTAACATATAAAATGGAATTACGACGTAGTATCCCGTAAAAGAAAGAAATCTTCAAGTAAAAGAAAGAAATCTTCAAAAATTCATTTTAAAACCCATCATCAAGAAGCGTGGAAAAACGTGCCAGCAATTGCCAAAGCAAATGGGTCAAATTCCACGAAATGGAGGGAGTATAATGCAACAAAGATGATTTGGAAAGGGAAAAGTGGAATTGATTTAGTGATTGTTTTGGCAATCATTAGGATCTCATTGGCTCAACTTTTCACAGTTTAGGGGAATATACATTATTTATATATATAGTGTTATGGGGTTTGGTTAGTGAGACTAGATAATTTTAATCTCATGCAATAATATTTAGTTTGGTGGACTGCATGCATATAATATATAGAAATCAACCACCATTAATGAAGTTGGTAGGCTCTATTTATCTAATCTTGTAGCAATCTCTATCTCACAACTCTCTCTCTCTCTCTCCATGGAGAGAAAGAACTTCATGTTAGCCATATATCATATATAGTCCAATGAATTTATTTTGTGGTTGCATAAATGCTACCCTATCCATTTCAAAATGTTGAATTTTGGGTCTCAACTCTCAACAATTTCAATATTTTGCTCACGTTTTCATCATGTGGTATTTATGTACTAAATCAACTAACCAAGAGTGTGCAACAATTTCTCAACAAAAAAAAAAAAGTGTGTGCAACAATTACTATAAAATGGGCCCACAAAAATATGCAACTTTCCTTTTTTGACAAAAAAATCACACTCCTTCCTTGTAATTTACCCCTATTCACACGTCTTTATTTACAAAAGATGACCCACCATAAATTATCATCACTATAAAAACATATGCCCAACATTTTATTAAAACTCGTGCCACCAAAAATGTTGCACACTCTTGATGTACGGGAGGGAGGAGTACCATATTACGATAAAAAACTTTATAGATTATTGCAGAATAGTGAAATTGTAATTAATTTATATATTTTATGTGACTTGTATTACTCATAAGTTAGTATAACTTTCATTGAGTTCTTACTTTATACATGACCTTGGGCTTGGGTGTTCTTCAAACAAAATATATTATACACTTGAATCAGTACTGTCAAATGAGATTCACTTGAAAGGAAATACACTATAAACATTTAAATTAGATATGATAATGTAAAAATATATGTAAATATTTTTGATGTGGTTGCAGCGTTTAAAATGAAAATAATTAGGCATAATTACAAGGTTTTTTAACTGTTTGTAGAACTCGTGCAAATTTAGGTGACTATGGTTAACGAATATTATTTAATTATTATATAACTTGATATTTTCCATCTACAACTTTAAGCCTATAAAGTTCATTTGACCTTATTTTCGTATGAATACTTTTTTTCTTTTCTTTTTTCTTTTTTTTTGAAGGCTGAATGCACTAGCTAGTGCTAGATTGAATATTGTAGGATAGTATTTCGTTAATTCATTTTTTTAACAAAAAAATTACCATCACAAGAATACCACAACATTTAAGACGTCGTTCAATATATATCATCAATAGTATGAAGTTTTGCACTCAAAAATAATATTAAGTATAATATTACTTACTTTAATACTCCAACCAAAATAATAAATTTTCCCTCTCTGTATAATATTAAAATGCATAAAATATCTCATCCATTTCGACCCAATAAGCGGGAAAGAAAGGTAAAATTTCTAAGTTCGTGATTTAACTTTTGAAAATAAAATATTACCGATTAATCATTATTTCCTAAAAATTTAACTCATAATTATTTATAATTGTAGTCTATGCTTATTTTAAGCTAGGGGAAAGGAAAGATGTATACAAATAGTTTATGGAAATTGTGTTTACATATAATGCTGATTTTATTTGACATATTTGTATATTTTATAACTCACATAAATAGTGTAGGATGAAGAGAGTAATACGAAGTATGGAGTACTATATTTTTGGCATGCAGTGCAGATTTGTGATTATTTTTGTATACTTTTTCCTCAAAAAAAAAATTAACTTTTATGTGTTATAAAACGAAGTAGTTTTATCATTTAGTTTAAAAAACTAAAAGTAATTTCCATCATAGACTCATAATCAAACATGGCAACGGGTGGAAAACTTCTCAAATTACAGAGGAACATAGAAATCACACTGAGTTTGATTATGAATCGATGACGGAAATTATTTTAATTTTTATTCAATTAAATAGGACTAAATTACGTCGCTTACGACACACCAAATTTAAAAATTAATCACAAATTTAAAGTGGCTTCCGGCGTGTCATAGTAACATTGCATTTGCCGTAAAATGATTAACAGATCGATAGTTTGTCATTTAATTGTTACTAGTACGTGAACCCGCGCGATGCGCGGACATATACTATATAGTTGTGTGACTTTAAACATCTCAAAATTAATACTTTAGCAATTGACATAAATTTAAGAAATAAATAACTACTTTAAGTAACTAATTTTATATTTTGCTTGATATTTATTCAGTAGAATATTCTTAATATAAAAAGTTATGGCATTAAAATACTACATTGTGATAAATAAATTAGAGTACTTGTGATGCCAAATACTTTTGAGTTTTTATCTTTATATAGTATATTTTTTTCCCTTTTTTTTTTTGCTTAATTCTATAAGAAAAGCTACAGAAATTTGATTGTTGGGTTGTTTTTCATTTCTAACAAAAATATATTATAATTAGCGTTGGTACTTGTGCAATTATTATTGTAGCAATTTTCTTCGATCCTATTTGCATGTCTAATGTTCATGCTTTTGATATATTACTCACTTTTTTTTTCATGCGATATCAATTGTACTCTTATTATTTAGGGAGATGTGGTACTTTTCAATAAAAAATTATTGAAGTAGTACTTATTATATTCATAGTGCAGTAAGTTATAGCAACAATATTTTATTTAAAGCTAATAAAAATATAAAACTAAAGGATTCACATTAGTGGCTATAAGAAAAAAGAATGGTAAAAAACATAATATCAAAAAATCTATGACACCAAAACCATATTCTTTCCGAGAGAACAAATAATAGATCGACCAACCAAATCGGGACGTGCATACATTGAAATTTGTTTCAAATAACTTGATAGAAATTTTCTTAGGACATTCGTTCATTCAAAATTTGTGCAGATATAATCAACATAAACGATAAAGGTGTACATTTATGACAAATGTGATGAAAAAAAAAGACTTTGTTAATTAGTAAACAAAATTGCTATCACGCCGAACCAATCCAAATTTGCTTGCATAGCATTGATAAATTATTTTAAATTCACAATTACGTAAACACAAATGAACATTAAACCAAAACATCATAAAACATCAACCAACAACACGCGTTTGCAAAATTTCAAGGGGAAAAAAGAAGAAAAAAAAGAAAAAAAAGAAGCATACATAGAGAGACATAGTTTTTTATCTCCGCTGCTCGACTAAAATAATGGCTTGTTTGTTCTCTCCTTGGAATCCCAACAACTATCAATCCTTGGAATCCCAATTCATTTTCACTAACATAGTCAATAATGGCCATGCACTCCGATTAATCCTTCTGTTAATCATTTCTATTTGCACTTACAAAGTTTGAAAACAGACATTTTTATTATGTAATCTGATACCATAACTGCATTATATGCATAAAAATAATATAAAATAAAATAAAATAATATATTTTATTATGCAACATTTTATGCACAAAATGCATCATTTTATGCATAAAATGCAATATTTTATGATGAGTTTCACGTAATAATTAGTTTTCATATGATCTACTACCTATATATATATATTTGTAGAGAAGAATAATTATCATTTATTAAACTTGTAAAACTGACAGAATTATGTAGTGGACTGAATTATGTGGCTTAATGGGTAGTTTTAAAATAATAATTGTTAACTATTTGAATGTAGTCTCCGGTATTCAAATGGAATATTGGAAATTTAAAATAAATTAATTAATGGCTACAACTGCACAGCCGTTTAATTGGGATTTAAACTATTTTTTTTAAAAAATAACTTCTCATACTTAAAATCAAGAGGTGAGAATTAATCTACCTAGGATAGTTTGGTCAATTTTTCCTATAAATTAAAGAAAGTACAAAATTTACCCAAACTTTGGAGAGTGAGACTAAAATACCCTCTCCCTTTCTACTCTCACCCCCCACCCCCCTTCCTACTCTCTACCCCCCTTCTACTCTCACCTCCCACCCACTTTCCTACTCTCTACCCCCTTCTACTCTACATTTTATATTTTAATTTTTTTTTTCTTCTTCTTATTATTTCTCTTTTTGTTATTTATATATATATTTTTTTTCTTCAATTTTTTTTCCTTCAGTTTTTTTTTCTTGTTTCTTTGCTTTTTTTTTTAATGTATTGTAAATAGGTTTCGAATGAGACCATCAGGTTTTATAAAGTTGGTAAGATATTGATGTAATCTTGTCATTCATGGTATGATAATTGACAATATGTCGAAAACGTCTTGCCAACTTATATGCAAAGTACGCAAGAACATGAGATTATGTGATATTCATGTGAAAGACAATACATGAAGGCAACTAATGAAGAATGATTGGTATTTTGTAGCTCTTATTTAATGATGAGAAATAATGGTGAATCTCTTACTTACTGATGACAAGAAATGGTTAACATTTTATCTTGATAAGGCAAGAAATGATAAGAAATTGACTATATCTTGTCAAGTAATTGTTAAGAAGTGAAATTGGTAAGAATTTGTCAAATTATTACCAAACGATTTAAATAAGGTAAGAAATTGATAAATTATTACCAATTAATTTGTCAAATTCTCGCCAAATGATTGACAGAATATAAGAAGTTGTCAAGTTCTTACGAGAACAGAGTTAGAGAATGCAAGAAATTAATAAATTCAACCGATTTCAAGTACAATGATTTCAAGCAAAAAATGAAAAGAACTAGAAAAGAAAAAACAAGAAAAAGAGAGCGCGAATGATTGATATTTTGTAGCTCTTACATAATGATGGCAAGAATGGTAAAACTCTTACTTACTGATGACAAGAAATTGTTAACTTCTTACCTTAATAAGACAAGAAATGGGATAAATGTACCTACCATTAACTGCGAAAAAGACGAGGCAAGAAATTACATGATTTCTTACCTACTGATGGTAAGAAATCGGTAGTTACTTGCCTGCACAATGCAATAAATTAGGTGAATTCTTATCGAAAAAATGTTATGTAATAAAGAATAACCACAAAAGAACGTCATGTGAAAGACAATACAAAGAAGGTAATTAATTAAGACATTTATACCATTAGATTTTGCATGATTGGTAAATTATCGATAAAATCTTATCATTTATGGTAAGATAGTTGACAAGATATCGATAATGTCTTGCCAAGTTAATTAAATCATTATCCTCCAATACACCAAAAAAATCTAACAAATCAATTCACCAATAATCGAACTCGAAATTGGGCTTTTTAAAGCAAGAATCAAAAATTAAAGAAAAAAAAAGAAAAAAGTCTACACAATTTTTTCTTCTTCCATTTATGCGATTACTTGAAAGTATAAAAAAAGAAAAAAAAAAAAAGAAAGCACAAATCTATCAAATATCTAACCACAAAGCAAAAGGAAAAAGAGGAGTGGAGCAAAGCACGAATCAAACCCAATTCAAATAAAAAGAGAAGAAAAAAATCGCAAAGAAAGAGAAAAAAATAAGAAAAAAAAATTACAAACCACATCTATGAATATGCTTGCCGTCATCTTCTTCCTCTTCTCGACGGCGGCGGAGACCAACAAACCCAACATGTACGCCCAGATTCAGCCCCTCCATGGCCGTAATAATCGCCGTCCTCGTCGCGGCGCTCTTCTTCATGGGCCTGCCGCTGCAGTCAATGTTTGAGGCGGCACTCGCCGGAAATGAAATCGAAGGAGAAGGGGGCACGATGAGGACTCCCGATTCTGACCACTCTACCTCTTCTCGATCTCCTCTTCCTCGGCGTATTGATCTCCTTCACGCCTTTGCCGTCAATCGCCACAGCACCGCTAACTGAGAGAGAGAGAGAGAGAGATCGCAGAGGTGAGAGATGCAAAAATAGGATGATGTGAGAGAAAATGATAAGAGAGATATTCAAAAATCTGGGGGTATTTTAGTCGCATAATTAAAAAAATGGGTATATATTGACCAAAATTAAATGTGTAGGAAAAATTGGATTTCTTATGTGATATTAGGTAGAATGGGGTATTACCTCTAAAATCAATTATGAATGAAAAGAAAGAAAGAAAGAAGGAAATTCAAGAACAATTAATTATCTGAGCAAGAAATCAATAGAAAGTGACATACTTGGTTCGAATTCCGTTTACTGAAATGTATTTTAGTTCGAGACTCGAGAACAACACCAGCTCTAACCACCTTTAATAAGATTCTAAATTCAGAATCTAAAGACATACAGAAAATATGCCATAAATTTCTCAGATCCAGCTGAAAAAAAAATCCAAATCTCATGTAACAATTTTAAAAAATAAAAAGTAAAAAAAATAAAAAATCCATGTATCAACTGAATATTAGCAAAGACATCAAAGCAGAAAAACAGTAAATATGCAACACAGAAAAGGAAAAAAGAATCAACTGAGTTAAAAGGTGCCTAAGTAATCATAGAATTACTCCCAAATATTATATTACTAAGGAATTTTTTTAAAAGTAGTAATAGAATGCTCATTTGTAGCAAGCCGAAGTTAAAGGGTTCATATTTTGAAACAGAGCTGCAAAGAATTGATCAGTACTTGGAAATATGATGTACTCTAATGCTCCATCAACTCTATCACCATATATAAGAATGACTGCAATTTACAATATCATTAAAAATCACTTATTTTAACAGTTATGTATTCCACATGTATACTTCCACTTCCTATGGTATTGGAGGTGAAAAATTAACTGTACATTTACCTTCGTGGCCCGAGTCAAGTCGCTCATATGCTATTGATAAACTGATTATCCACTGGAGAAATAAAAACCTGCATTTGTCACATGATTCGCCACCCTTGCATCAGATATTATATAAGATTAGTGGTAGTCTGAATGCTTTAAGTTCATGGAGTGGGAGTGTGAATTGAATTTCCTTTCACAATATTCAGCTAATTTTGCAACAAAAGGTGTCCATCGTCGAGTCTAAACCACAATTATCTATACACATTAAGTTCTGAGTTTCCAAAAATATCAATAAAGGTAAAAAAATTGTTAACTTTGAATAAATTAGAGGAAAAGAAGTAAAAACATGCTCAGTAATTCACAATCAAAACCAAATGATACCTTGGCATGTATGGCACGACTATGATTTGAGATAGTAACATCATCTACTAATTCGTATTGAGTAGGCAAACATTTGAATACTTCATCATTCTCGACTATAAGAAATCTTCTCTGTTGTCTTGTGGTCGCCTCTGCTCGTCTCCAAATCGGCGCAGCGCATAACAGCACCGCTTGCCTCAGTTTTTAGAGAGTAGAATTTTAATTTTCTCTCGTAATTGATGTTTATGATCGGAGAAGGTGTAGGAAAGATCGTGCATATAGAAGGTAATCCCCATTTTCCATCCATATCGGCTGAAAATGAGAACTAATTTGGGACCATGTTTCTCATATATTTAGATTATTTAAATATTGGATGGCGGTTTTATATGAGATAAAATAATGGGGGTAACTGCTCATGTTAGTGCATGCGAATGATTTTGACTTTTTTTAAATTTAACTATAATTATTTTTTATCTATTTAATAACTGTACTTTTAAAAATAACTCCTTATATTTGAAATGACTATTCTACCCTAATTTTGGTGGGAAAAAAAACTGTTTTTTTCATTTTATTTTTATATATATATAGATTTTCAACAGTTTGAGACTTCTTTTTTGGTAATCAGCCCATTTAGAATTATTGAAATTACTAGAATAGTTGGGCCGTTAAATGGGCTTTCGAATGAAATCTGTGGGCCCAGATGGTGGCCCAAAGGAAGTGCTGCTGCAAAAGGCAGCAACGACACCGCTTCTTCCCGAAAGAATCAAAGACCGACGCGACGGCGGCGGTTCGGACAAAGGAGTTCCGGCGATGTTTACGATGAGGTGAGCCGTAGTACCTCGCCGGAGAATTCTCCGACGAAGTTGCATCGATTACTTTTTTGTATTTATTTGCTGATTTTTTGCTTATTGGGATTGAACAGGCTGATTTTCCGACGGAAATGCACGACCAATTTGCGTCGTGAATGGAATGCCATGGATGCAGTACGTTTTTCCATGTAACGTTTTGCTTGCAGTTCTATGTAATTGTCGTCGTAGTTGTTATTTTATTTTATTTTTTCTCTAGTGAGAGAATCGGAATTTTGGATCGGAATAAGATTGTTTTGTTAGGATTTGAGTAGATGATAAGCTTATTTGGATATGGTGCTGTTCTAGGCTTCTTGTTCAAAATTGCTTAATTTGGGAAGAATCATTAACAGGGGCAAAAGGAGGCTGGCCTTGTCCAAGCATCTCGATTTTTCGGCACCTCTGATGGTAACAGCCAGCTTATACTTGCTTCTTTAACTCGAATTCGAAGATATGCATGTGTGTCTACTGCTAGAAAAGGTTGTAGGGGTTTGTGTGGTTGTGTGAGTATCATTTCCCAGCTGTTGTACTGCATAACAGAGAGTTTAGTAAAAGATTTTATTAATCGAAAATCTGGGCGGTGAAGGATATCAGCTGACAAAGTCGATTGCGAGAAGATTAGGGGAGGAAATAGTAAATGCACTTCATCTGGGACAAAGAAGTAGAGCTTCTGATCTACTGTCTCAGCTTGACAATGGAGGCCGAGCATTGAAATTGAGGTCTTTCGTTCCGATCCTTCAGTATTGTGCGGAAGCACCTGATCCAATGGTGAGCTTCCTCTCTCTGCCTTCATTGAGTTATCTGGAAATTTGTTTTATGAGCTGAAAGCGACCAGTTTTGCAAACGATATGGATGGACTATCACCTCTATAAAAATACTGAAAAAAGATGTTTCGTCTTTGCAGTTCACCTTCGAAACTTGGAAGTTTATGATGGAGAAGGATGTTAGATTGAGTGGAAAATGTTACTTCTTTGCAATTAAAGCTCTGTGTAAAGGTGGTTACTTAGACGAGGTATATACTAATTGTGCTCTTCAGCTGTTGTTTTTTTCCATCCGTTGGTTGTGTTTTGTTTCATACGAAACCGTGTCATTAGTTGTACATTGCCTTTTGAAAGGTCATAGAAATTGCATGAATATCTATGATGAGCTGGATAATATCTTTTGTTTATTCTGACATCATCAGGCATTCAGTATACTGAACATTCAAAGGGAACATTCAGAGACATGTCCAACTTTACGAGCTTACAATTATTTGTTGAAGGCATCTATCCAAATGAATAGCTCAAATCATGTTAATGAAGTATTACATTTGATAGAGCAAGAGGGAAAAGACATTATTACATACTATCACCTCATCAAGGTAAGCAGCATATTACTGTATTATGTTGACAATTGCTAAATTGTCCAAAATTAAGCACGACTGCTACGAAGAGAAAGAGGCCACTTTCAAAATTGCTGTCCGACTTCTTTCCATCCTATTATCTAGTCATATTTACATTTGTATTTCAACAATACTTTATTTTTGGAAATTAAGTCTTCAGTTGATATAGCTTTGAAGCTGTGTCTGCTTGACTTCGCTTTGGTCGTCCACTATGTATTTCTCTATTTGAGAATAGTCTGAGTCCTTATACTTTGACACATAATTCATGTCGATTACTTCCCTGTCTGGAAGAATTATTCTGAATGTCTGATTAAGAACAACACTAGGGAGCTATGACATGGTACCGAGCTCATTAAAACTATCCAAGTTAGGTCATTATTAGTGGAGGGAAATAAACAAAAGTACTTTAGGCTTTAAGTGTGATTAAGTTGGAAGTATAATTGCGTAAAGTATTTCTATATTTTTCTCTTTTCAGCTTGCAGTCCTGCAGCAGAACCTCGCAGCAGTTCATGAAATTTGGAAGGATTGTGTCAACTACTATTCTCTGAGCATTATAACTCTTCGGAAATTTATATGGGCTTTTTCAATATTAAGAGATGTAAAGTCTGCTTACAAGGCCTTGCAGCAAATGGTCGCTGCAGTGTCTCAGCATAAATGTAACACAACTGGAGCATATGAAGAAAAGTTGTGTAATTCAAGATTGGATGTTCCTATCCCTTTCAGCAATGATTTAGCTCGTTATAGATACGTAAGGAGTAATTATATATCTGTACCTTATAGTCCCGTGTATAGCAAGGAAAATGATACGAATAAAGGAGTTGGATTTGGAACAGAAGTAAGAGCTGGTATAAGTTCGTCAGAACAGCCTTTCTCTAGACCTGTCATGAAATTGTTAATGGGCTCCTTTAATGACATTATTTCCGCTTGTGCTCATTCACGGAATATCATGTTTGTGGAGCAATTATTGTTACAGGTATGACTAGTCTGTTACATGATCTGAAATTGAGAAATCTGATGTAATTTGTTGTGCACGAGAACCTTATTTTGAAAACAAACTCTCAATAGTTCTCCAAGTATAAGTTGCATAGTGCTGTGAAGTGGCAACTTAAATATTGCAAGACATTACTCGGAGGGGGAGAGGGAGGCAGCGAGTGTGGTAGAAAATGGGAAGAAAGTAAAAGAAAAGATGGCTGATAGTTGTCTTACAGTTTTCTGCTTGTTGCTTTTTTCCAGATGCGAATTCTTGGCTTGGAACCATCTACTCGTACTTATGATGGCTATGTAAGAGCATTGGTTTCTGTGAAGACTTTCCATGATGGCTTGGAACTGGTAAGATAATCTTTACATTGAAGCCCTTTTGGAGGCTGATTAGTTGCATCTTTCGTTGATTATACATGCACTCACATGTTTCGTGCAGTTGAATATCATGCAACAGAAAAATATGAAGCCTTCTGATTCGACTCTTGCTGCACTATCAGTTAGCTGCAGTCGGAGTTTACAACTGGACTTGGCTGAGATATTCTTGGATCAAGTATCTAAAAAAAGTAATGACGTCAATCTTTTCAATGAGTTCCTTAGAGCATGTGATGCAGTGGTGAGTGTACGCAGTAAGGCATTTGTAACTTAATAATAACTAGGAATTTAACATACCGAAACAAGTATCAAATTGATCACATTAGTGCTAATCGTACACAACTTTTAAATGATTTCCATTTTTCCAGTGTTTATAGCCAGCTAATCATTTGATTCTGGTACAGCATGAGAAATTCCTGGAAATAATACACTATACTAGATACACGAAGGATTAGCAGTTCGTTTTTTGTTTTCATCACTTGCACTTCTATTTCCTTAATTAATTTTTTGGAGCATGACAATGGAAGTTTTCTATTTTTCGGTTGTCGTATACTTGCCTCTGCTCATACATGTTCTTGATGATGTTGCAGGATAAACCTGAACGAGCTATTAGGGCATGGGCCAGAATGAAGGACAAGAATCTAATGCCAGATATCCAAACATATGCGCTGCTGTTTTCATTATTTGGCAACGTTGCTGCACCTTATGATGATCCAAATATTATGTCACAAGCTGAAGCTGCTAGAAGGATAAGTGCCATAGAAATGGATATGACGAGGAATGGCATCCAGCACAATCTTCTTTCACTGAAGAATCTGGTTAGTGTTGTGTCATTAGCATTTTCAGTAGTTTCAGAGCACAATGCGGGACTAGGGAGCTAATTATTTTCCTAATTTGGGAAGGCTGCATCAGTAAGTAAACCTTTGACATTTTATACTCTCTCGATCAGAGTGTGTAAAAGTTGTAGCAGAAGAAAAGAGTATATTCTGTCAATAGAACGTGTCACTGATTTGGAGTTTTCTTAAGTTTCAGCTTGAGTATAGAGAATAAAGAATCTACCTGATGTCAGTGAAATTAGAATGCTAGCTTTTTACACCTTACTGTTTCCGCAGCTAGCAGCTCTTGGTAGGGAGAAAATGATCCTGGAGCTGATCAAGTATGTACATTTTGCTGAGGAGCAGTGTACATATAGTAGCACAAATCTAGGGACACAGATTTACAATGTCTTTTTGCATTCTCTTAATGAGGCTAAAGAAGTAAGTATCTCAGTGCTCGATGCTTTCTCATATACATGCATGTCAGAGTACTGATAAACAGATTTTCCTTTTCCTGTTTAGTGTGAAACAGCATTTGAGATATTCAAGAAAATGATTTCCTCTGGACTTTCACCAGATTATGCAAGTTATAGTATCATGATCGACTGCTGCAGCATCATGAAATGCCCTACATCTGCTTGTGCCCTGCTTTCAAGGATGATTCGTGATGGCTTCCCTGTCAATCAGATAGCTTATGGAATTCTGACGAAGGTACTCTCTTACACAATGTTTTTGAGCCAAAAATTATTTTGAGAATATCCTCTTCGGAAATTTTTATTGCAATGCTTCTACTTTTTACTTGTTGAGCCATGACTTTTGTTGGACAAGTATGAGATTGTGAAATGGCAGATGGAAATTATTTTAGTTTGTTAATCTTATTAGAAAACCGTCTTTCTGTCAGATCATGGCGAAGTGTGAAGGATTCGGCGAGGCATTTAGGATAATCGATTTGGCAATCGCAGATTCACTTCAACCCGACACGATATTTTACAATGAAGTTCTTAAAACAGCTAGTCAAAGGGTAATTTACTTAAACCAATTAGTTGTTTTATTACCAATAGATACAATTAGTCCAATTTCAGAAGCCTGAATAATTCCTTATCGGCTGTTCTAAACCTGTAAATTTAATTTTCAGGGAAGAATCGACGTAGTAGAGCTGATCATAGAGAAGATGCACCGAAATAGAATCCAACCAGATCCATCGACCTGCCGCCATGTCTTCTCTGTATATATAGTTAATGACCTCCACAACACAGCCATGGAAGCCCTGCGAGTCGTGAGCTTGAGAATGATCTCTGATGACGACAGGGTACTCGAAGAATACAGGTTGATGTATGAGGATCTAATATTGGATGAGGAAATGAAAGCTGAATTTAAAATAATGGAGATTTTCAGAGAAGCGCCATTTCTCGTCGTTGCCCTGCTGAATTTAAGATGGTTTGCGATTCTAGTGTCTCCGCCGTCTTGGTTACCGAATGAAAGCCCTTGGGCAAAGATGATTTCCAGTAACTATTCTGCTCAACTTCGCGGCGAATGGATGATGACGAATAAGTAATCCTTTATCGAGCTTTGATCGTTGCTACGGAGAGAGGGATATTGCTAAATTTCGTGGCTCGACCGACTCATATCCGAGGATGTGCAAGGCCCTAAATCGGTGCATTCTCTGTAAATTGGGGGGGAGAGAGAGAGAGAGAGAGAGGTGAGATGCTGGATAAACAAGCAGTCTTCTCAAAAGGCTAAGCTCAAAATCAGAAATCTTTAGAATTAGAGAAGTAGATGAATTTGAAGGTTGAGATGTGCCTCATCCACCATTTTTGATGGTTAGTAGAAGGTGAAAAAACTTCCTCTCTGCATATATTGAATCTTATGAAGTTCCATAATATTAAATTTTGTAACATTATTTGTGCGAGAAGACGCGCAATATATATGAAGATTTTCTATTTTGTGCAGATTTTCGCCTCTGTTAAATCTGAAACTTTTCCCTAAATAAAAAACCATAAATCTGATAAATCTGATAATTTGTAGTAGTATTTGTTTGATCATAAAATGACATACCAGTGTTATAGGAATTATGCCAAATAATCATGAGGAAAAAAAACTTTTTTTTAGTAGTAATCAGTAAAGTTATCATGATTAAATTTGCGTCGTCTTTGGCTCAAGACGAGAAATGATATGCTAGTCACCCAATAGTGGACACCTTCGTGGGTATCTTCTTCATTTTTTCGATTTGACATTATTTTGTTCGATTTTTTTGATTGATTTATATTCTAGTATCATATTAATTAATATAGAAATCATTAAATCTACAAAATAAATAAAAATTAAAGTCTAATTTGTCTTATTACTCATTTTTTGATGTAAGAAGGGAAAAAGAAGACATTGAGCTTTGATTTTTATTTATTTTGTAGATTTAATGATTTATATATTAATTTATAAAATATCAAAATATAAATCAATTGAAAAAATCGAACAAAATAATGTCAAATCAAAAAAATGAAAAAGGTGCCCAAGAAGGTATCCACTATTGGGTGACTAGCATATCATTTCTCCATAAAAGACACCCTTAAAGTTTATTTATTCAATTTTAGCAAACGATTATGATACGCATAAACTAATTTATTTATTCAAGTACATGAACGAAAAAAGATTTCCAGTTCGAAGCTAAACACTTTCATTTCAGAGTTCTAACTGCACTGAAAATTGAGAAAGTGTGACTTCTTTTTTTTTCTTTTTTGAAGAGAAAATTAACTGCAAAGATTTGAAATGAAGTTTAAAACTCCTTCCGTCCCAGTTTACTAGTCATGTTTCTTCTCGGTACGGGTTTTTAAGAGAGTATGTAAAATTAAAGGGAGGAGGAGTCCACTAGAGTTTAATGTTTTCAGATTGGTCCAATTATTTCATTTTATAGAAACAAGACTACTAATGTGATACGACTGAATAAGGTATACTGGACTAGTAAAGTGAAACGGAGGGAGTAATTTGCCTTTTTTTAATACATAAACAATCTTATTAAAAAAACTAAAAATTGAAAATTTGTGTCTTTTTTTTTAAGGGAAAAATTTGAGTATTTAACTGCAAAGATTTGAAAATGAAGTTTAATAATTTGCATTTTTTAATACATAAACAATAGGGGAAAAAAAACAAAAAAAAAAAAAAAAAAAAAAAGGTAAAAAGGAAAAAGAGAGAGAAATATTGAGAGCTGAGAAATTTCAAATTTGTATGGATTCCAAATGAAACAGTATTTTTAAACCTAAACTGTCACTACACAAGAAATTGGGAGACAGCCGCTTGAGTTCTAAATTCTTGCTTCCTGAAAAATGGCTTCGATAGCTGCGAATTCTTCTCTTCTTTCTTCCTATTCCCTCCACAATCCCTCAAAACCTCTGTCGAGTTCATCACCCTTCCGATGCTACAGCATTTCTTTCAACAGTAGCGATAAACCCACGAATCTAAAAGCAGCTACTTCTTATCCACTATGTTCGTCGCCCCTACAGAGTCAAAAAGGTGCGTTCTTGTCCAAGAAAAAACTGTTCTTTTTTTATTTTTATACGCGATCGAAACTCTTGTTCTTCGCATGAATGTTTGACCCAATTGCGCCTTACTGTAGAAATGATGGAAATGATGGACAAATTGTGTTCATTTGCTGAGTTTTGTTGTTTCTTGATTGATTTCAGCTGTTTTGATTCTTGTGATAGTGTGTATTTTGTATGTGGCATTATTTATGCGCAGGTTTGGGATTATGGGTTGAGTGTTCATGTGCTGAGATTTGCTGTTTCTTGATTGATTTCAGCTATTTTGATTCTTGAAAGTAGTTTCTAATTTGTATGTGACGTTATTTATGTGCAGGTTTGGGATTATGGGTTGAGAAATCTGGGAAGAAAGAATCATTCTCGCAGACTTCAGCTGTTCGACATTTAACCGGCTCGCTTCTCTCAGCCGAGGGGCTCCGTTTTGCTATAGTCTGTGATGCTGCCTAGTGTAAATTTGGAGTCTTACTTGTTCATTTCTTGTGTTTTTTTGTAGGCTCAAAATGGCATTTTTTTTTTATCTGAACCTTAATCTCTTGAATATGCAATTTGCTAGTTTTTTCTTGTTTGCTGTGTAATTCTTAGTCTCATATGGCATGTTTTCAAGAAACACACTCCAAATTTTCGAATGCTTTTTTTTTTTTTTTGTCTTCTTCAAAATCTATGCTTATTTGTCGGTTGGAAATTTGGGGTTTGGGTGGATGGTTGGTGACCTCTAATATTGTTTTCTCGCTGACAATGATGATGTATTTGGGTGTGAAGGTGGTGGCACGTTTTAATGAGATCATCACCAAGCCGCTTTTGGAGGGAGCTTTGGATACTTTCAAGAAGTACTCAGTTAAAGAGGAAGATATTGATGTTAGTAACGTAGCTACACTATAGTTTTTGCCATTTATTTTACGTTCTGTGTGCTCTCTGTGGTTGTTACATGTTGATTTGAAGATTTTAGATTGTCTGAATGGAAAATATTCGTATTGTTGCATTTACCGTCTAGTTATACTCCGAAGTAGCTATGAAGTAGCTTATGTCCCGAGATTGTTCTCAGTTCAACTGCATTTACAAAAAATTTAGGATGCCAAACTTCTTACTGAGGAAAACGAATCACATACTTCTGTTGCAGGAAGGGCGGCCAATGTTTAAAGCTTCTAGTATTTCGATTTATGCAAATTATTCCGCATCCTTTAATATAAGTGCTTGAATAGACTGTAAAAGAAGTAGAAATATGAGTGGTTAAGCCTGAAGAAATTAGATTCGAAACTAGGCAAGAATTCTGTGTTCTTTCATTACGATCAATGTTGTGACATCGATTGACATGATGATGAGTGATAAGCCTTGTTCTGTACCTTTTCTTTGTAGAAGTTGTATCCTTGTAATTCCCTT
Source organism: Mentha longifolia (assembly GCA_001642375.2). Taxonomy (NCBI): domain Eukaryota; kingdom Viridiplantae; phylum Streptophyta; class Magnoliopsida; order Lamiales; family Lamiaceae; genus Mentha; species Mentha longifolia. The sequence goes on along the minus strand of CM038110.1, from coordinate 5,675,124 downwards.
TTTTCTTTTTCTTTTTTCAATTCCAAATTCTCGTGCTGAAGTAAATGCATTGTTTTGATTATATTGCACTACTAGGTTGTGTGGGTTCCTGGTAGCTTCGAAATTGGTCTAGTTGCTGAGAAGCTTGGGAAATCGAAAAAATACCAGACGGTCTTGTGCATTGGAGCTGTGGTGAGCTTTTCTTCACATATACTACCTCCGTTCCCCATATTAGTGTGCTGAGAGAAACGGCACACAGTTTAAGACAAAATTGGTATAAAGTGGGAAAAGTAAGATAAAGTAGGGAGAAAGTGGGAAAAGTAGGTAGAAAGTGAAAAAATAAGAATAAAGTGAGGGTGAATATGTCTTTTTGCTTAGGGAATCTTTCCATATTTGGAATGCACACTAATATGGGGGACGTCCCAAACGGGAAATATGCACACTAATATGAGGGATGAAGGGAGTATAATTATATTTCGTCAATCTTCTCTAGCCTGCACTTGCTCTCACAAATTAAAACACTTTTATTTCTGTAATGTGCGAATTATTACTAAAGACTTATTTTGCTGTTTTTGGCTGATAGGTTAGAGGCGATACATCCCACTATGATGCTGTGGCAAATTCTGCTGCTTCTGGAGTATTATCTGCTGGTCTAAATTCCGGTAAGTCAAGTCGTTGTCAGTTAATCGAAAAAATTCTCCGAGTATAGTTGTCATATCATTCAATCTAAATGCAGAAAACAAAAAATAGAATAAACCAAAATGTTGAATTTGATTGATAGTTTTGCCTTGTGCTCTGCTGGAGTTTTTTTCAAAAGTTTTATACTTTACCATCTAAACTACCCTGGTTGGTTATCATACCAATTTTGATGCTGATGGGATACTGTTTTCCGAAAATTGTAGGCGTCCCTTGCATATTTGGGGTTCTAACATGCGACGACATGGAGCAGGTAAGTTATTAGATTCATTTGTCCTTGTGAATTTTCCTAGTGATGCATTATTTTAAGTAATAAACATTTTGTTTTATCCTTATGCTATTTATCTTGCTTTTGAGCTGTCTATCTTTTGACCTTGCATGATCACAATCCATGAAAATGTGAATTTATTTTCTTTTTGCATCGTCAACCAAAATAACATAAAAAAAAAACTACACCATAATGATTGTAGGCTATAAATCGAGCTGGTGGTAAGGCGGGAAACAAAGGTTCTGAAGCAGCATTGACAGCTGTAAGTTCGCTATACATTTTATTTTCTCGGTTTTCTTCAACTGATCTGTTGCTATTCCTAGTGGCATTTTTCTGTGTACAACTGAAACTGGAGGAAGATTTTCTTCTCTATTCTTTTAAGATATAGTTCTCGACCCAAAGACATCGAGCTATGATGTTTGAATGATAAGAAATTCTTTTGTGGAAGCTGCAGTTCTTGCAATATTTGTTTTTGGCCTCTTCACATATGTCGATATGTGTGTGTTCGTTTCTGCATTGTTTTCGATTCAGACTGCATACTCTTCTCATCAATCTCCTCCACTGGCAGATTGAGATGGCATCTCTATTCGAACATCATCTGAAGTTCTGAGGTGGCCGGCCCAAAATCGCCTCTCCTGTTTGCACCCACGGATTTGTTGTGTTGTACCTTTCTTCCGGTGACCAAGTCGAACGTCTCTTGCTAGCTCTGGTTACATGGATTTTTGTATCTTATAGACACCAGAACCTAAAATAATCCTCAGTTCTTCATTTGCTTTCTTGGAGACCTGAAAGCTTCAGGGCTTCTTTGTATTTTGGCTTGGAATTGATAATAAATGAGAAATTATCTTTATAAATTATACTATGTTTTTGTTCTAATCAAAAAAATGTATGTTGTGATATGAGCAGGGTCTTTTATCCCAGTAATTTCTTGACAAGGCTCTACTCATTTTAATTTTATGAAGTTTGCTTAATTTTAAATTTTGCAACCAAGAACATTATTATTGTAACATATTGCCTTGAAAAATGGAAAGAATGTGGAGTGATTTGGTTGTAACACTATTATATTTTATAAGACATAAAAGCTAAGTAAAAATACTTGACTTCATCCTCACAATATTCTCACCTTCTAAACAAAACTTCATTCCAACATGTACGGCCCCACCTTGCACTTGGTGATTAAAAAAAATATATATATATATATATATATATATTATTATTATTATTATTATTATTATTATTATATCTAGAAAATTAATGTCTTGCTTGGAGAAAATTGGAAGAAACATATAATGAATGATAAAGCACATTAATGAAGGGCATAAATTGCAGGGTAATATGGTCTTTTGGGAGATTTAACAGAAATAAACAAGCTCTCATGGAGCAGCAAGCATCTCACATGATGGAATAAAGACAGCAAAAGTGAAGAGAAGCTTAGAACAAAAGTTCTTCTTGAAAAAGAAAAAAAATCATAATAATAATATGATGTTTTAAGATTACTACTATGTTGTTGTCTTTTAACTTTTATCCCAATCAAGCTATGTATCAAAACCCGAAAGGCATGAATTCAAGAAAAATGCATACCATAAATAATACTACCTCCATTTCATGGAATTTGACCCCTTTGCTTTTGACACTTGCTGACACGTTTTTCCACGCTTCTTGATAATGGGTTTTAAAATGGATTTTTGAAGATTTCTTTCTTTTACGAGATACTACAACAGTCGTAGTATCCCGTAAAAGAAAGAAATCTTTAAAAATCCATTTTAAAACCCATTATCAAGAAGCGTGGAAAAACGTGCCAGCAATTGTCAAAAGCAAAGGGGTCAAATTCCACGAAATGAAGGAGTATTACTACTAAATACTTAGTATATTTAATGAGAGTTCCCCATTCTCTAGCAAACATTCTGGTACAGACAAGATCCAATCTTGTGTCCATGAAGAAGAAGAAACCTAAATATTCCCTCCCATTCTCCCTCATTATATCCTTCTCTCCTCACTATGAATCCACATTATATTCCTTTTAGGAATAACAAAATAAATAAACACTTCAATTCATTAGTATTACCATTAGTACCATGCCTATGCTCTCTTCTTGGTATCCTAAACTCAATCTTCCCCATTTTCCCCAAAAGCCCGCGTCCAAATTTGGCTCGACTACTCCTCCGAATCCGTTCGTGAAGAATTCACAACAGCCACCAAGCCAGGTGATGAGGGGGGTTAGTAGTTCATCTTATAATATAATGAAGCATAAAACTTTGCATTATGTTTTGAGGAAAAGAAAAAGATTTTGTTAGTATTTATTGGTGTGATCAGAGTGTTGCAGCAATTGTGTTTGGAGATCAATCATCAAATTCAAGACTCTATCCTCTCACAAAGAGGAGATCAGAAGCTGCCATTCCTATAGCTGGGAATTATAGGCTCATTGACTCTGTGCTCAGCAACTGCATCAATAGCAACATCACTAAAATCTACGCCCTCACGCAGTTCAACTCGACTTCTCTCAACTCCCACATCTCCAGAGCTTACTCCGGAGCTCGTCTCTCGAAAGATGGCTTTGTTGAAGTCATTGCTGCTTATCAGAGCCCAGAGGATAATGGCTGGTTTCAGGTTTCTTATAAAATTATCATCAAATCATTTTATAAAATAAAAAAAAAAAATGTCTTTTTTTGAAAAAAAAATAAATGTTTTTGTTATGTGATTAGGGAACTGCAGATGCTATAAGGAGATGCTTGTGGGTGCTTGAGGAGTACAGTGTGGATGAATTCTTGATTCTTCCTGGCCATCATCTGTATAAAATGGACTATCAGAAAATAGTAGAATCTCACAGGAGACGAAAAGCAGATATAACTGTCTCTTTGTTTAGTAGAGGAAAGAATGAGGATTTTGGATTTGGGACTTTCAAACTCAATGCAGAAAATCAAGTTCTTGAATTCAGAGATAATCCAATAATTGTGAGTTTTTAATTTCTGCATACTATATGACTCATATATTCTTGTAAAGATTGAAACTTTATGCAAAGAAACATCATTTTCAGGTAAATAATTTTGATGATAATCATAATAATTTATTTCCAAGCATGGGAATTTATGTTATTAACAAAGATGTCATGAGAAAGCTGCTGATTGAAACTTTTCCAAATGTGGATGATTTAAAAAGTGAAGTAATCCCATGTGCAATTTCTCTTGGAATGAAGGTGATCGTCACATTTTCTTACTTTTCTTTAAAAAAAAATTACATATTTTGGTGTTTTTGTACTTCCATAGATCAAAATCTTGAACTTTGTATGCAGATCAATGGCTATATTTTCGACGGTTATTGGGAGGATATGAGGAACATAGAAGCATACTACCGCGCAAATATGGAAACTATTCGAAGGGAAAATACAGTATACAAGTGAGTAGATATTAGGACACTAGCATTACTCTTTTTTTCTAAAGTCTTGACATGAATCCATGTTTTTTTTGTTATAAATAGAAGCTTCTACGATAGAGATTCGCCTCTATACACGCTGCCACGTCATCTGCCTCCGACTCTGGTGGCAGATGCAGTCATCACGGATTCCATCATTGGAGATGGCTGCATTCTAAGTGTAAGAAAAACAAAAGAAGTTCAGTCTCATTCTTGAATTTTAAGCAGCTTATACATTATGTTTATTTGTTTTTGTTATTTTGAAAATGCAGAAATGCAGAATTAAAGGCACAGTAGTAGGCATGAGATCAAGAATAGGAGACAATGCTGTGGTTGAGGATTCAGTTATTATGGGATCCGATTACTATGATCATGTAAGAAAAATAAAAAACACAAACTATTTTAGTAAACTCAAAAAATAAAAAAAATAATAAAAATAAAAATAAAAAAAATCCTGTAGTTCAACTTGAAAGTGTTCTAACACAAAAATATGCAGAATGGTGTGAGTGATGGAGAAGCAATTCCAACTGGGATTGGAGAAGGCTCAGTTATAAGGAAGGCGATCATCGATAAAAATGCAAGAATTGGGAAAAATGTTATGGTAATTAAGTTGATATTTTCATACTTAATTTCATTTCATGCTCAAAGATTTAGACAATTTTTTTAATAAAAAAAATGATAAATTGTGAGAATTGATGAACTTTTTATATTTTTACAGATCATAAATAAGGACAATGTGCAGGAAGGAGCAATGGAGGAAAATGGCTACATTATATCAGGAGGAATAATTGTAATTATACGAAGTGCTGTGATTCCTGATGGCAGCATACTTTAAAAACTTTATTTATTCAGATTATATGTAAAAATAATCAGAGATTATCATGATTATGATATTCTTTTTTTTTTTATAAATAATATAGGGATTCAAAATTAAATACTACTCCATTCATTTCAAGATTGCACAGTTCTCGATTACACCTTCTTCTTAATTCTCGTGCTCAAATTTTTGGAATAAGAAAGTATTATATTATTATCCAAAAAGAAACAGTACGTTATATATCAAACATGAAGAGTATATATATTTGTAAATTCATGCAAATATTTGATTCTTTTTTTTTTTTTCAGTAAGTGCAATTTAACAATTATCAAAGACAATAATATTTGTCGATGAATAGTTCACTTTACTAAATATTTTCAATTTATATAAGTAATTTTTTTTTCGTGCAATCCAAAAATGTCTATAATTAATAATAGTTACTTTATTTAAAGAATGATATAAAATATAAAGATAATATAAAGAATTATTTTAGCCGACATATTTACACTTTTGATTATTATTATTATATTAAATTTAATCATAATTTTCCCTCTCTATATATATACATAGGGCAAGATTTTCTTGTAATACAAGAAGGAAAAAATACAAGGGAAGGGTTTTAAGGGTTTTAGATCCCAACTGTAAAAAACAATGCCTTCGAAACGCCAATCTCTGATCGTCGTCGGCGGCGGCAGCGGCAGCAGCGACGGCGGAATTTTATCGCGGATTTCCGACAGCTCGGTGGCGCAGAAGGGGAAGACCGCCGCCTGCGACGCGGCGTACGTGGCCAAGCGCCTCATCAAGAGCACCGGCAAGGCCGCCTGGATCGCCTCCACCTACTTCATCGTGCTAGGGCTCCCGCTCTTCATCGCGATGGATCGCGACGCCATGTTCTACGAGATGGAGCTGCAGCAGGCCTCCCTCCTCGGCACCGCTCCGCCGCACCCTACCTACGGCCACCACTAAACTCATCCTTTCCCATGATTCTAATCGCCGATCTAGGGTTTTGGGGATATACTTCGGTGATTTTTAACTGTTAATTACTACTATTAAGTTACTCTAACTCCGATCTGGATTTACAATCGTACCTTTTGAATTTTATCGTTATTTTTAATTTTGTAAAAAATCATGCCCGGCCTCTGTTTTTTCGGGGGTTTTTTTTTCTCCTCATATTGAGTATTTTGGGTAGAATTAGATAATTAAATATGTTAATTACTATTGTTAAGTTTCTTGGGTTGCAAATTTTATTGTTGAATTTGTGAAAATCTTGACCTGCCTCTGTTTATCTGTTACTTTTTCTCATCTGTAAATAATTTGCTTCTCTTAATCTTTTATGCTTGAGTTGTTTGTTCAACAAAGAGTGGATTTTTATGGTATGACCTTTCTTTTGATGACAAATTATCTTGCATAAGTTATGATTAAGAGACAAGAAGTTTGTGTTGGTTGATATTAGAAATTTACTTTCTTTGATAAAGTTCATTGTTGATGTCCTTAATCATGGAGGTTTGCTTCTTTCCTTTTTGTGTTCTTTGTTGTGTTCTAACAAATTGGAGTTTTGCATATTGATTACTGTCTCTCTTCTCTAATACTCACCAAAATTCTTTTCTTCTGCATTTTTTGCCATTAAATGGGAATATGTTGTTACAAATTGTGTCTGTGGCCTCTGTTATTAGGCTTTGCATATGTGTTTGCAAGACTATAAATATGTTAGGGTTGGTTACCTCAATTATATGTATAATTTATATATCGAAACAAATAAATCATGATTCGACTTTACCCAGTGTTCTAAAAGTCTCTGCCTAGGGCCGTCTAGTCTCTGCCTAGGCGCTAGGCGGCACTGGATCGGTATCCGACTAATGCTAAATCCGACTAGACACTTAGCGATATCCTAACTATTGGTCATATTAAAGTTTAATTAGTCTCTAGGTATATTTAATCGATATTTACGTTAACTAGATTGTTTTCCATACGTGATTTGGATGACTAGACGAATTTAGTTCTAAATTAGATTACATATATTGAATTTAATACATACTGATATTATGTTGCAAGTTAGAAAAAATTATTGTACACTATGAAATTTATTGAATTTGACTATTAATTATCATATTCTATGTTTTTTTATCATGAATTTGATAATAAAATTATAAATAATATATGTAATATAGTTTCTAACTGATGACATAATGCAAAATAATACCAAATAAGTACTATGTTTTTTAATCCGCCTAGGCCCTGCCTAGGCTCCCACCTAGCTGCCTAAGCGCTAGTTCCCCTCCACCGCCCGACTAACGACTGATGACTTTTAGAACATTGACTTTACCAAGATAATCTTGTGGGCATGTTATTAGTTCGATAATTCAAATAAATCTAGATTGGCATTGTGTTATTTTACGCTCCTTTCTTCCAAGAAAAGCATGTATATATACCATTACTATCTAATTGGGAAAAATGTAATGTTACAATTTTTTTTCTTCTCGAAATTATTGTCGATGTGATTCCCAACCCTTTGTCATTCTACAAGGAAAGGGAATTGGAAAAATTAAATTAAAAATGGTTGAGTATTCTTCACCAAGCATTAACCCTGATACTGTTAGACTAACATACGCACACAACCTCGTAGATGTGATACTAAAGCATGCCTTCTCATTTCAATTCAATACGTACCCTAATTGCTCAATCTCCGATCTGAACTCTCCAAGCATCGTGTAAATCTCATCCTTCCTCGAATGCCTCTTGTCCCCGGCAAAGAACTCGTGAATCTCCCCTCTCACTTCGATCCAGCTTCTCCCGACTTCTTTCCTCACGCCCCTCTTTCTCATCATCGTCCGCACTTTCTTAACCTCGTCCCACTTTGACGAACTTGCGAAAGCATTTGCTAAGATTACGTAGGCCGAATCATCGTTAGCGTTTATCTCTAACAACTTCTCACTCATCCTCCAAGCTACTTCGAAATTTCTATGATATGCAGAGCTCGATAACAACACTCTCCATAGCGATGCATCGGGCTTATATGGGATATTCGAAACTAATTTCTCCGCCTCCTCTAGCTTCCCCTCCTTCCCCATTGCTCCGACTAAACATGTGTAGTGCTCAAGCAATGGCCTTAATCTGTACTGTTCTCTCATCTTCCTCAACCACATTTCAGTTTCTTTAGCCATCCCTGCATTGTAGAATGCCGTAAGAACCGCCAAGAAACTGTACTCGTCCGCCTCAATCCCTCGACTCTCCATCAAATCGAAGAGCTTGACAACGTTTTCTTGATTCCCTAACTGTGCATAAGCCGCCATCATTGCGTTCCACCCTACCACATTCAGCTCCGTCTCCGATTCATCAAACATCCTCCTCGCCTCCTTCACGATCCCACACTTCCCGTACCCATCGACCAATGCCGCTGCAACGTACGTATCGGAATCGAATCCGTTACGACTGCATGTCCATGGATGATCATGCACTGCTGCAGCATGGCGGCCTTCGAAGCAGCGGATAACGCACCGGAAACACTATGAGACGTCGAAAGCACATTCTCCCTCTTCATCTCGGCGAAGAAGCGCAGAGCTTCGACGGGCCTCTGATTCTGAGCCAGCCCATTAATCACTGCAGCGTAACAAACCTCATCTCGCTCAGACATTTCGTCGAACACCTTCACCGCAGCGTCCATATTCCTGGTTTTGCAGTAGAGGGAGACGAAGGCGGAGGCGACGTAAGGGTTGTGATGCAGCGAGAGCTTGAAGGAGAGAGATTGGAGCTGTGAGCCCATCGAATTTTCGGAGAAGAAAGCGCACGTTCTGATGAGAGAGGAGAGAGTCCAGGCGTTGGGGGGGCTGGGGTGGCGGAGCATGGCGAGGAAGAGGCGGAAGGCGAGCGGCGAGGTGGAGAAGGCAGGAGATGATGGAAGTCCAGGTGGCGGTGTTGGGGCGGGGGATTGAGCGGAAGAGACGGAGAGCTAAGGAATTGAGGTTGGATTTGGAGTAGAGGGTGATGAGACTGTGGAAGAAAGCTCTGTTTTGCGACGTCGGGGTTACGCCGTTTCTGATTGCTTGTGCGTGTGCGCAGCGTGGATCGCCGTGATTTGGAATCGGAGTCGTCATGATTTTGTTTCTCGCCGGAATCGGCAGCCTCCGCCGCCGCCGCCGCCGTGGCTAGAGAGAGGCAGCGGGTGAGAGCACAAGGGAGAAAACTAGACAACGAAGAAGAAGACCTCTAACTGAAACAGAGGTGCAACAAGATTTTGTTTTTTCTGTTTATAATTTGTCTAAAATTCTACTGGAGTATTTTTGTCATTTTATCCTTGCACAAAGAGTGCAGAATGCGGTATTTTTGTTATTTTTGTCCTTACAAAACAAGTACGAAGTACGATTTTTCTATTTTTTTGTTTTTGTCATTTTTATTTGTGCGCAAAGAAGAGTGTAGTGTTTCTATTTCTTCCTTGCACAGTAGTGTAGAATGCCGTACTTTTGTCATTTTCGTTCGTGCACAAAAAGTGTGGTGTCTTCTTTTTTGTTTTTGTCATTTTCATCTGTGCTCAAAGAAAATTATTCAAACCACGTTTAGCAAAAGTATTATTCAATAAAGGGTTATTGACATTGAAATACATAAAATTTGGGGTGTTTTTGGTTTTACACATAAACTTTGATGTTTGGTAAAAGAATACACCAACTTTCAATTTGAAGCAATTTTTCCCCAATTGCGATTTCCGACCAAATTAAATCTGAGGTGGCGATCGGTAATGCTTATGTGGCACAAATCACTGATATGGTAAACGATGTCGTATATTATAAGAATAAATATATATTTTTAATAAAAAAATTACATGCAAAAATTTTTTATCTTTCTTCTGCAAATTTTTTGCTAGATTTATATTTGCAGATCCATGAGAGAGAGAGGTCCTTGAGGGAGGAAGAGAGAGTCTGGCCAGATTTACATTTGCAGATTTTCTGCAACAGTCGTGAGTGAGTCTGAGAGTGTGACATGAGCTGAGTGGATATAAAGAAAAAGTTTTAATTTTTTTTTAAACGACTTCGTTTTTGTAAGAGGAGCTCCATGTAATCGGAAAGAAGCCATGTTATACAGCAATAAATTGTCAGCTAGGACTCGATTTTGGCCGGAATTTGTTCTGGTGGAAAAATCCTAACAATAGGCTAGTTGGTGTATTTTTTTGCCAATAATCGAAAGTTCATGTGTAAAAGCAAAAAAAGCCCCCAAAATCTGTGTATTAATATGCCAATACCCTTCAATAAAAGATAATCAATAGAAGCAAACTATAACCTCCCAAGATAATTTTCTTCTCCCGCGACTTTACTTATAACGCTTCTTCTTGTGGAAAGAGAAAACCAATTCTAAGTTCACACGCTTTCTGCGCTCGCTCGAAGTCGCCTTTCTCCTCTCTCTATATAAACCTAGGCCACAACCCCAATTCAACTCATCCCTACTTTTCTCATTCACCTAATTCCAATCCAATCCTAAATTTCTCCGTTTTTTTTCGATTTCCATCGCCTCCTCGCCAAGGTATTCATCTTTTTTCCTCGTTGTATTTATGATTAATGATTTTTATCAGTTTACGCGTTGCTTTGTGTATGTGTTTGATCTGTCCGATTCAAGGTTTTGATGCCATATCATGTGCAAGTTTTAATTTGTTATGCTTTTGAATCGATTGTTGCGGTGAATTTCAGTTTTATCGAAACCCGATTGAATAATTAGGGCTAGAAAATCCGTTTAAAAAGAACTAGGGTTAAAACTCAATTTGGTGCTGCAATTTTTGGTAGTCATGCATATGTATTGTTCGTTTGTTTCGGATTACACTCTTAAATTTCTTAATCGTGAAATAGGGAGGCGAAAGTTGTTGCTTTATTGCAACCTCAAACCTGATTCAGAATCGAGAAATTTTGTTTTGATAAGCATCCATTACTTTATAAATCTATCTTAGGATGTGTTTGTTATCTCAGACTTGCTTGTTGGTGTTTCTTGTTGATATCATTCACCTCACATATTATTAAAGGTGGAAGAAGAACCCAATCTGCGAGTGAAAGCAATATACTAGTAGAAAATTCTTGGGCTATTTTCGGTCTAGTTAAACAATTTATATGGTTAAAGCTCTCTGATTAAATATATTGCTTGTTAGCATGGCAAGAAGTTGGATTTAGCCTGTACTCTATTGTCATTGATGGTCTATGTATTCTTTATTTTTTTGATTGCAGATGCAAATCTTTGTTAAGACTCTTACTGGCAAGACAATTACTCTCGAGGTTGAGAGCTCTGACACTATTGACAATGTCAAAGCTAAGATCCAAGACAAGGAAGGAATTCCTCCAGATCAGCAGAGGCTAATCTTTGCTGGAAAACAACTCGAAGATGGTCGTACCCTGGCAGATTACAATATCCAGAAGGAATCCACTCTACATCTTGTCCTTAGACTTCGTGGTGGAATGCAGATCTTCGTGAAAACTCTTACCGGAAAGACGATTACCTTGGAAGTCGAAAGCTCAGACACTATTGACAATGTTAAGGCAAAAATCCAGGATAAGGAAGGCATTCCACCAGACCAGCAAAGATTGATTTTTGCAGGGAAGCAACTCGAAGATGGCCGTACCCTCGCTGATTACAATATCCAGAAGGAGTCCACTCTCCATCTTGTGCTGCGCTTGAGGGGTGGGATGCAGATTTTTGTGAAGACCTTGACTGGAAAGACCATCACTTTGGAGGTCGAGAGCTCCGACACAATTGACAATGTTAAGGCAAAAATCCAAGACAAGGAAGGATCCCTCCGGATCAGCAGAGATTGATCTTTGCAGGCAAGCAGCTTGAAGATGGCAGAACTCTTGCTGACTACAATATTCAGAAGGAGTCGACCCTTCATCTCGTGCTGCGCTTGAGGGGTGGGATGCAGATCTTTGTGAAGACCTTAACTGGGAAGACCATAACACTGGAGGTTGAGAGCTCAGACACCATCGATAATGTGAAGGCAAAGATTCAAGACAAAGAAGGGATTCCTCCAGATCAGCAGCGATTGATTTTCGCTGGTAAGCAGCTGGAAGATGGCAGAACTCTTGCCGACTACAATATTCAGAAGGAGTCGACCCTCCATCTTGTGCTTCGCCTGCGTGGAGGATGCTTCTAGCTCTGTTTCCAGTCGAGCAATGGCCAAGACTCGGCGCCCTTTAATGTTTGTTTCTAAACCCTTATGCCGAAGACTGTGTAAACCCTTTTAAGATGTTGATTGATGTTCTTATTCGTTTCACGGTTTAGTTACGATCGTATGAAATGCAGTATGTTCTTATATGTTATATTATCATCATCCAGTTTCGCTTGGGAACTCTTCTAGTTTCATATGTCTTGTTTAATTCTTGAGAAACTAAAATAAGTATTACGCTTGTTTTATATTTTCTTAATTAGTTCAATTTATTTTTTATCATTTATTTGATGTTAAAATAAGATTAGTAAACACTTAATTATGCTTTGAAAACATTCCATAAAAATAAAATAAGCTTGTCCTGACTATGATTGCGCTCTTTCAAGGAAAATAAACAATTGATTATTTACTCAGTGAGGTATGGATTCTTTTCGTAGCATGCTTCTTCTACTCATTCATGCATTTCAGTCCAATTAAAGGCATTACAATGTTATGTTTACCGCTTTTGTTTTTACTTTTTATACTTTTTGTTTAAAATTCTACTGCGGTATTTTTGTCATTTTGTCCTTGCTCAAATAGCACGGAGTGCGATATTTTTGTCACTTTCGTTCGTACGTAGGTGTTTCTATTTCGTCCTTGCACAGATACTGTGGAGTGCAGTATTTTTTTTCATTTTCATTCGTTCACAGAGTGCGTTCACAAAGGAAATTACAGTGTTTCTATTTTTTTCTCACAAAGAGTGCGCTTTTAGATGGAGGGAGTATAACTTTGTTCATATCATTTATTTGATTTTTAAATTATTAGATTTTATATTTATTTGTATATTATCTATCTTATTCTTTAAACCGTCTTTATGTAAAAAAGAAGAAAGACACAAAAATCTCACTACAATACCACCAAAATTTCAAATTGGCTAATCAGAAAATTTTACAATCTAAGCATCAAGAAATCAGATTCAAACTCCAGAGTATTAATTCTATAGCAATCTGAAAAAAAAAAAAACATTTTTCATCTCCAAAACTTTAATCGTTACTAACTGAAGACAATCTATGCCGATCGAAAATCAAATCCAGCTTCAACCAAACAAAATTAACGAAAAATAATTCTACAACTCACCAAAAATCAGCTCAAATCGATATTCTCGAATGTCAAAAACAAACTTTCCCTCCAAGAAAAATCACATGAACAAGTTTGGCTTGGTTGCTTTGTAAGTGGTCTTGAGCTTCCTCGACGGCGGCCTCACCACCCTGAGTACCAAGGGGAATTTGATCTTCGAGTCATGGAATTGCTTTGTACTCTCTCTCTTGCAAAGCTTAGCTGGGACAGTGGCAGTCTTGATAATCTGGATGCAGTGACTACGCACCCTGTGTCGAGAAGCCATCTCAGTGTACATTTGCTCGACACCACCATTCAAAGTCGTATCGCGATACTCCTTGTACATGTTATGGTACCCGGTTCTACTTTGGTACCTTAGCCAGATTCCAAAGTTCTTGATTGTGGTTGGATTCTTCTCAAAAATCTGCAAATGTGTATTATATATCCATGGATCAAAACTACTATTCGCACTATGAATTTCACAACATAAAAGACCATGGTATGAAAGGATACGGAGGTATGCAATATTGTTCTAACACGCTAACGACAGAAAAATGAGCATCGCCATCATTATGTATCTTCAATTTTTCTCAGATGGAGCAACAAAGAAGACTGGTCTATTATTACTAGCATTATGGGTATGAATCATAAGTGTTTGCAATATCCACAAATAGTAAAATCGTAGCTCAACAACATGGTAAGGTTTTATATCTAAATTCAGAAGCACAAACACGAACAATAATTTGATAAAAGGCACAGCAAAATAGCTTGAAAACGAAACAAGTCATGTATACCTCGTTGATTGCAAGAACTTGACCGTTGCTCTTCTTCACCTTCTTAAGCTTCTCAAGAAATACCTTCATAAATTAAAATCAATCAACAACCATTACTATGTAATCATTATAACCTTAAGAGTCTAAAACCAATGTTCAATAAAACTAAAGAAAAAATGATTAGCTGATAGCATTTCTGACTTCTCAAAGACATTATCAGCAAATTCGTATTCGCGAAAAAGCAATCAAAATTTCAAGTCTTTTAAGGCAATCAACCTCCGAAGCATGCTCAATTGATCAGATAACAATTTCACCATCAGAGAGTAAAACAGCAAGAAGTAATCTTGCATTCAAACAGAGCAAAATACTAAAGGAAAAATTGTAAGAAGATCTAATTCAGCTGCAAATGTAGGCAAAGGGATATGAACCTTATGTAACCTTTTCAATGCTACTATAGATTAGATAAAACCTATTATACGAAGATGAATTCATGTGAAGACATACTTTCCAGAGAAAAATGCAGCTCTCAATAACAATATCAATATAGGCAAAATCGAATCAAAAATGAAATTAATTCATTGAATTGTTCGGTGACATTCATTTCTGTAGCATCTTAGAAGCTACGCATGAAATCTGAAGAGGATAGAATCGCCAGAATTCGAGAGGGGGAGAAGAAAATAATAGCAATTACCAGAATTTGGACTTGGCGCGAACCTCATTGGTGGCCCAAAGCTTCATGCGGTAAATTTTGGGCTGCTCCGTCGTCTCCGTCGGCAGGGCTCTCCCCACCACCTGGTACTGATGAAACTGCACCAGGTACAAACGCGCACAAACAAAACCATTCGAGCAATCAAATTCCACTTCGAAGCATTAACAAAGCTACCCATATTAAAGAGGAAATGCACTCAGATGAGCATCGTGCTTACCCTGTACGTCACCATTTTCGCTGGATTCCTCTCTCTCTCTCTCTCTCTGGTGACGCCGATCGGTGGATGCGTCGAACAACAGTAAATTAGGGCTTTGTAATTAGGGAACCCTAGAAACAATCCATGGGCTTCTCCTATCTATTGGGCCTTTGGGGCTTTTCTAGTCTATTTTTACTTCATTTATATTTATACACGAGGCTTTTCTTGTAGAAAGTAGTACTCTAAATTTTTATGCATGTAATGATGCATCTTTCGATCTGACAAAAAAAATAAAAAATAAAATAAAATAATAAAAATAATAAAAATAAAATAAAAAAATGATGCAATCTTTCGATGGCAATTGTAAATCATTGAAAGATCAATGGTTTAGATTAGTTTCTAGATTGCACAAGATGATTAGTTTCTATAAATCTGACTTAATGTCTGCTTATGCGACGCCTAGTTGCTAAGTGACACTCCTGATTAATGTTTAATTTAGGCATTACCTAATTTAAATTATACAATTTGTACTTAAAAATATGATGTAAAAATAATTTAAAAAATGAAATTCTAATCTGACTAGCCACCTAGGCCTTAAGGTTCCCTCCACAACTCAACTATCGTCTAACAATTTTTAGAACATTATATATATGTGGCTTGTTTGATTGAAAGTAATGTATGTAACAAGGTTTTATATAAATAATTGGGACCTCTTATAATATAAGATATCAATACTAATAATGATTAAGGTATTATATTATCTGTAACATTTATTAATCATTGTATGAGGGTGAAAATATAGCTAGTTAGTTTATTTAATTAAAATATTTAATAATTATAATTTGTAGTTTTTTTTTTTTAAAGATAATTTTATTAAGCACAAGAGCAAGCAACATTGAGGAGACCCTCCACAGCAGACGGGGGTTCATTCCAAACATGTGGTAACGAGAAATCCTTAGCTAACTTAGCAAGGCGATGTGCCAAGACATTGGCATCTCGATTAACATGCTTCACTCTAAAAGACTAGTTGGACTCCAACAAAAATCTGCAACTATCAATTACTGCTCCGAATTCTGAAAAAAAAAAAAAAAAAAATTAGCAGCAATTGCATCAGCAACAAGTTTGCTATCTGTCACGAATTCCATGTTATTTAACGATAAATTCTTAATAATAGAGATAATAATTGAGATTTACTTATTCTTAGTAAATATCTTATTTGATTGTAAATTGATTTAGTCTTCCTCATATTATGGGAAGTTGTTATACTAGAAACTCTGTATAAATATGTAACCATACACATATACACATTAACGGTGGATCAATAAAATTATTCTCAAAACCCTATTATGTTTTCTATTTACTCTAACATGGTATCAGCCATTAACGCCGTATAAACCCTAGTCTGCAACTCTCTTCTTCTTCTTCTCCATCGTCGTCAATCTCTTCTCCACCTCTCCTCTCTATTTTCCGATCAGCCATGGCCGCACAACCAACTCCTAATCCGATGCCGATCTCTGCGATTATCGCCCTCGTCCCGATCAAGCTCTCTGCCTCAAACTATCTCCTCTGGTACAGCCAGTTCCAGCCTCTACTTGATTGCTTCGACTTGCGCGGCCTCATCGACGGCTCCTCCTCCAGGCCGTCAGAAACGATAACGTCGGCCGCCGGCGTTGTCTCTCCAAATCCAGATTTCTCCAAGTGGAAAACCAAAGATCAAAAGCTTCTTGGCGTCATCTTCGCTACCCTCTCCGAAGAAGCTATGGCCGAAGTCGTGGGCTGTCGTGATTCTCGCTCGGCTTGGGCTGCACTTGAAGCTGCGTTCGCACACTCCTCTGAGTCACGAGCCAACCAGTTACGTGCGGAGCTTCTCGGCCTTCGCCGTGATGATCTCTCCGCCACCGAATACGGATGCAAATTCAAAAATCTCTGCGATCAACTCTCCTCCATTGGTCACCCGGTGAAAGATACAGATAAGTGCTACTGGTTTCTTCGTGGTTTGGGCGCGCAATATCTCAGCTTCGGCGATACTCGCATGGCGATGTCGCCGATTCCACCTTTTCACAACCTCCTGCATCAGGCCGTACAATATGAATTGATATTGCAGTCCATGGGCTCTTCTCAGCCCCCTCCTCAGGCTGTCTTCTATTCGTCTCGATCCGACCAGCCCTCCGGCGGTCACCCTCCTCACTCTCGCACTTCGGGAAGCTCTGGAGGTCGTACTCCTCGATGCTAAATATGTCGAGGCGAGCACTATGCGGATAAGTGCCCCAAATATGCTGGCTCTACACCCTCTGGTAGTCATCAACCGCCTCGCTGTCAAATATGCCGTGGAGAGCACTATGCAAATAAGTGCCCTAAGTATCTGCAACATGAATCTCAACAAGCTCAGCTTGCTCAGGCATTCCACTCCTCTTGCAACGTTTCTAGCACTCCTGATTGGTATATGGATTCTGGAGCTTCTGCCCATATGACCTATCAGCCTGCCTCTCTTGATCATGTTGCACCTTACACTGGTAATGGTCATGTTGTTGTCGGTAATGGTAACACTTTGTTTCATGCGTTCTCGACGGCCGTTTATGTGATCAATCGTCTTCCCACTGCTCTTCTAAACCACAAATCACCCTTTGAATTGGTTTTTGGGCAATCTCCGAATTATGTAAATATCAAGACTTTTGGCTGTCGAGTGTTTCCTTATCTATGAGATTACGAGATTACTCTCCTCACAAACTTGCTCCTCGTAGTCGCCCCTGTATTTTTTTGGGCTATAGCAGCGCGCATAAGGATTTTCGGTGTTACGATCCTACTTCTGCCAAGATATTTTTAACTCGTCACGCTCAAATTGACGAGTCTATCTTTCCTTTCTCAGGTGTTACCACTTCATCCCAGCAGACACATGTTGATATTTCTAGTTTTCTTGACTTTGAATTTTCTTCTGACTCTGCGCCTACACATTTGACATCTAAGGTATTGCCACAACCTATCCTCGATGACGAAGAACTTATATCTCAGCATGCGGCAACTCCTCAGCAGGCTACCGTCGAACCTCCTCACGCCGATCCCATCGCCGACCCTCCTCCTCTCGACGATACAGTCGCTGAGCCTGCTCCTCCACCCCATGCACCGCCTTTGCCGTCTCATCCTATGGTCACGCGATCCAAGGATGGCATCTTTAAGCCACGATACCCTGTAGACTTGGCTTCTACAGCTCTCTTGTCTGTCTTACATGCATCTTCTGAGCCCAGAGGTTTCAAATCTGCTGCCAAAAGTCCGTTTTGGTTATCTGCCATGCAAGAGGAAATTAATGCCCTTCATTCTAATGATACTTGGGATTTGGTACCTTGCCCCCTCATACGAGCATTGTTGGTTCCAAATGGGTTTTTCGTACTAAGTTTCACTCAGATGGCTCTGTGGAATGATATAAAGCACGACTGGTCGCTCAGGGTTTTACTCAAATTCCTGGCATGGATTTTCATCACACCTTTAGTCCAGTTGTTAAAGCAGCTACAGTACGAGTTATTCTGGTTCTTGTTGTTCAGTTTCGTTGGTCGCTTTGCCAACTTGATGTTAAAAATGTCTTCCTGAATGGAATTCTTCAAAAACCTATTTACATGTCTCAACCTCCTGGCTTTGTGGATCCACGATTTCCTGACCATGTCTGTCGTCTGAAGAAAGCATTGTATGGCCTTTGTCAGGCTCCATTGGCTTGGTTTCAACGCTTCAGTACGTTTCTCTTCACTCTTGATTTTTGCAGTAGCCGATCTAACTCTTCTCTTTTTTATCTACATAAAGGGAAGTCAGCCATCTTTCTTCTGCTTTATGTCGATGACATAATCATCACCGGCAGCGATACCGTGATGATACGTCACTTTATTGATCGAATTCACCGGGAATTTGCTATCAAAGACCTTGGCAATCTTAACTACTTCCTTGGTCTCGAAGTCTCCTCCACACGTGATGGCTTATTTGTCGGTCAAACTAAATATGCCCTCGACATCCTTGATCGTGCCAAGCTTGTGGATTCCAAACCAATTGTCACTCCTGTTGGTTCACGTCAAGTCTCTTGTCAACAGTGGTACTCCTTTCCAGGATCCCACCCTTTACCGATCTCTGGTAGGAGCCTTGCAGTATCTGACCATCACTCGTCCTCATCTGTCTTATGTTGTTAATCAAGTAAGCCAATTTCTACATTCTCCCAATGTTGATCATTTTGCCGCAGTAAAGAGAATTTTATGATATGTCAAAGGCACTATTTCCTTTGGTCTCTCTTTTACTCGTTGTCCGAAATTTGACATTGTTGGATATTCCGATGCTGATTGGGCCCGTTGTTTGGAAACTCAGTCGCTCTACTTATAGCTACTCTATTTTTCTGGGAGGAAATCTCGTTTCTTGGAGCGCAAAGAAACAACCAACTGTCTCTCGGTCCAGTACCGAATCCGAGTACCGTGCCATGGCAAACACTGCTTCGGAACTGGTTTGGCTAACTAACTTGCTTCGTGAGCTACGTCTTTTGCACCCTACTCGTCCTTTATTATTGTGTGACAATAAGAGCGCCGTTTTTCTCAGTCAGAACCCAGTTGCCCATAAACGTGCCAAACACATTGATATCGACTACCATTTTGTTCGGAAATTAGTTACATATGGTCGACTTCATACTCAGTTCATCCCATCTCACTTGCAGCTAGCAGACATCTTCACCAAGAGTCTCTCTCATCCGGTTTTTGAGTTTCTTCGTTCCAAGCTCTGCGTTTGCTTCCATCCCACGCAGCGCTTGACGGGGGGTAATAGAGATAATAATTGAGATTTACTTATTCTTAGTAAATATCTTATTTGATTGTAAATTGATTTAGTCTTCCTCATATTATGGGAAGTTGTTATACTAGAAACTCTGTATAAATATGTAACCATACACATATACACATTAACGGTGGATCAATAAAATTATTCTCAAAACCCTATTATGTTTTCTATTTACTCTAACACTTAACCCATGACAGTGCTTCACAAAGTCCCATAGCTTCACTTCCTCGATCCTCAAGCATCCAGGCAGACGAAGAACACGTGCAGATACAAAGTTCCCAGAAGCATCTCTAAGTATTATTCCAACTCCAGTGGCATTTATATTTGCAAAAAATGCAGCATCCACTCCACATTGCATCCAGCCACCAGGTAGAGAGTGCCATCCCCTACAAGTTCTGCGAATTCTAGTTGCCGAAGTAACCACATTTATGTGTTGCCATTCATGTCTCACAATCTTGGCCAGCAGCTGCGCTCGATGAGGATCCGGGTGCTTATCGTCCCAAATAACAACATTCCTTTCTCTCCATATTTGCCAGAAGAGCATCACCGCCCCTTCTCTAAAGTCATTATCACCACAATGTAGCAAATTGAAAACAAACTCTTTGAATCCTTCGCTTCTTGCTATGAGTTGATTGATTTGAGCATCAAACCCAGCAGCCTTCCAACATCCCATAGCAAAAGGGCAGACTATTACACTTAGGAGATGAGATCTCCCAAATCAATAAAATTAATAAATGTCCTTACTTTATTTTCAACCAAATATATTAAGGTATGTGGGATATATTTTACACATTAAATCATTCTACATCAATAGTATACTCATAATATCTTTTCTTTCTTTTCTCATTTTAGCCATTATCCTTGTGGGCTGACGTGGCACCAACACATTGGTCCAATTGTCTACTCTTTCATTCAGACAGTAAACGATTTTTGAAGAAAAACTTTCATCGAATTAAAAAAATATATATGCAAATGCATCAAAAATGGACATTTGTAAAGGTCTCTCACGGCAAATGATCCCTTTTATTGTCACTGTCGGCAAAAATAAATTAACATATACCAGTATTTTTTTATATGAAATTTTATCTTCTACTTCCATTGACGAAACCAAACTCTCAGACTAGCACCCACCCACGTTTATGATCCATACCTTCATTTAAAGCTAAACCTTTTCTTGGGTATTAACAATTATTACATTATCTTTACAAATACTGGGTCATTATTAGTACTGCTAAAATCAGACATAACAAAGAAAGAAAGAAAAAATCTTGTTCTCGGACCTTGCTCAACTTCACTTGTTCTTGCAGGTAAAATTTGACTCTTTTCTCTTGTTTTTCTGTTTTGGGTTGAAGATGGACGATCGTGTACGAGTGATGAGCTGTTTGTAGTTTCTGTTTTCATGATTTGTGGTGATGATTATTGGGTTTTAGCAGATTTCTTTCACTATTTTTTGTTTCTTGATGATGGATCTATCTCAATCTTGAATTTCATTTTTTTAGCGAAGTTGAAGTTTTCTGATCTCGATTGTGTGTTCTAGATCTGCCGTACATTGTGATTACTCGAAGTTTATGAGCTGTGGAATTTGATGATCTAAATTTGAATGGCCAAAGACTTGATTTTTAATCATTTGAGTGCCCTTTATCTCTGATCTCGTAGTTCTGCATCTTGATTCTTGAGTTTTGCAGTTATTTCTTCTCTGTTCTTCAAAAAGAAAAAAAAAAAAAAAAAAAAGAGATTGGATCAAGTTTTCTGCTATAGCAAAGATGTGGTTTTTTCATGTCTGAATATTGATTTGATGTGCTATTTCATGGTTTAAAGTTGGGTAATAGTATATGTAGGTAAGAATCTTGACTCCAGAAACTGAACTTTGTGTTAGAATCCCCTATATTCTGCATCTAAGTTAAGACTTTATGTTCCTTCGATTCGACTTTTCTCGATTTTCTTGATTTTCTTGATCATTGATGAGGTGGTCCTGTATTTTCTTTAGTCAAATTTCTTATCTCTTTTCCATTGTTCATTCATTGTATGTGACTTTGTAGGTTAAGTTTTAGTTTTAGTTGGATTGTACATGTACTTGTATTCGAGCCTCGGTTTTTCCCCATTTTGAGGTTGTTTCTCGACAGATATGGCGTCTTATGATAAGTCAGATGTGTCTGAAAGGGAAGTGAAGGACAGAGGGGAAAAGGAAGAAAGCAAAGATGAGGGTGGCTTTCTGGGAAGAGTTAAGGGTTTCATCCAAGACATCAGGTGAAAAAATCGAGGAAACTATAGGGTTCGGGAAGCCAACTGCGGATGTTACCGAAATCCACATTCCCCATATCAATATGGAGAAGGCTGAAATAGTTGTAGATATCCTTATAACGAACCCGAACCCGGTTCCAATCCCTCTAGTCGACATAAACTATCTGATCGAGAGCGATGGAAGGAAGCTCGTCTCTGGTTTGATTCCTGATGCTGGTACAATACACGCACACGGCTCTGAAACTGTTAAAATACCGATCGTCCTTATATATGATGATATCAAGAACACATACGATGATATTCAGCCCGGGATGGTGATTCCTTATAAAGTGAAGGTCGACTTCATAGTGGACGTGCCCGTGTTTGGTAGGCTTACTTTCCCCCTAGAGAAGACCGGAGAGATCCCCATTCCGTACAAACCAGAAGTCGATCTTGATAATATCCATTTCGACAAGTTCTCGTTTGAAGAAACCGTAGCCACGCTTCATTTGAAGTTGGGAAACAAGAACGACTTCGATCTGTGCCTGAATGACATCGACCTCGAGGTTTGGCTGTGTGATGTCAGCATCGGGAGGGCTGACCTCAAAGAATCTTCTAAAATCGAGAAGCAAGGCTTCTGCTTCGTCGACGTTCCCATCACGTTTAGGCCTAAGGACTGCGGCTCTGCTCTTTGGGACATGATTCGAGGAAAGGGGACCGGTTATTCTATAAAAGGAAATATCAACGTAGGGACACCGTTTGGGGATATGAAGCTGCCTATCACGAAAGATGGTGGTGAAACTCGTCTTAAGAAGAACAAGGAAGATGGAGAAGACGATGATGAGGTATATTATTCGTAGTTTTCTTCGTTTCTTGGATTTGATGGTATGCTATTCATGTTAATCTAGCTGTAAATGCCATGTTTCTTTAGTAATGTCAGCTTGCATAGTACTTCATCAACAACTCAACGTCGATTCTTGAGCCTGGCTTTGTCGAGTCTGACAGTTTAGTCGATTATTTTGGGAAAAACGAGAGCATGATATCGAAAATCCTTTGGCTTAGACCTCTATCTACCTATGCATGGAGACAATATAGAATGTCATAATTCATAAACCTTCAACTCTATTCACTAATTCATAGAAACCCTAGATAACGAAGCGCAATTCAGTTGGTAAGACGCTTCCCCTCCGATCCAAGAGGTCGGGGGTTCGAGTCACCCCGGGTGCGTGTGTGTGAGTGTGTTGTGTTTGTCTAATAAAAAAAAAATTAAAAATTAAAAATAGAAACCCTTGATTTTTAGTGCAACATCTCGTCTTAGTCTAATCGTTCGAATTAGCACCCCCTCTCTCGAGATGCCACTGCTCGGGCATCGTTGTTCAATCTTCGTGCATATCTACTTGATCTTACATAGGTTTATGTTTTAATTTTATAGCCTTATTATTATGTTTTTTAATATTGGTTTTTATTTGCAGGAATGAAAAAATAGCTAGTGAGGATGGTGAAGATTGTGTGGTTTTCAGTAAGTGTTTGTGGTGAAAAAAGGATTCTGGAAATTTTCATGTTCAATGTTTACTTATTTTCCCAGTTACTGTGGGAAAACTATGTTTATGATTTTATGTTTTTCTAATTTGGAGTATATAATCACTTCTGGATTTTATTTAATCAGAAATATATGTAACATTATTGTTAATGTTGTGTGATGATACTATCATGTGATAGATCTATTTCCTCTATTTTAGGTAAAATTATGGAGGAATATTGGCAATAATTTCAAATGATTCAATTTTAGATATTGTAAGTAATCTATGCAACTTTTATTCAATATTTATAGGATACGTAGAGATGTCTATAAATTTTAAAATAATAATATGTCTCTATAAGATACATCATTTTATTATTACTAGCAGAGACAACGTTCGTTGCAGCGTCAATCAATTTTTTTTATTTCACAATAAAAGTCATAATCATTTATGTATAGGAAATTATGAGATCATTGATATTACATCATATACTATCATAAATAGTTTAAATAAACAAGCTATCAATTAAATTATAGTAAATTACTATTATTATATCACAATTTTACATATACATCAATGTTGATCTAAAACTCGTCATCAGTAAATAATTAGAAATATGATAAAAGTAATGTGCATATATTCTTTCACTATAAGCATAAAAAAGTGTTTAGAGTAACTGTTAAATCTAATGCAAACTTTATTGAAAAATAAAGTACTTAAAACTTAAAAGCAAAAAATAAATAACTATGTCAAAACAAATGGCAGATTAATGATTTTACCTCTCCTTGTGCCTCAGTACCCTAAGAAATCAAACATCAACATATTGCATGAGTCTAATACTGAGTACTATATTTTGGAGTTATAATATAAATGAATAGATTTCATATCACTTTATGACGGGTTCAAACTTTTAGATAAAGTGAAATTCTATTATTATTATAAAAAACTAAAATACTAAAAAATCTTGCTGAAAGGTAAAAAATAAATTAAGCATAGACTAATGAAAAGTGGAAACACATCAAATTATTTGGTAAAGTAGTTAGTTAATCTCTAGCACATGTTGAAACATGAAGGGTATCATGCCTCAATAATGTACTCCCTGCATACACAATCTATGCGCTTAGAGTCTTTTGGCAATCATTTCAATGTATCATCAAGTAGATGTTTATTCAATGTTTAGGTCTTGCTTGATACTTCCTCTGTTTCAAGATTGTTGACACGTTTCTTTTCCTTTCTTTTTGGCACACATTTCCACGCTTTTCGATGATGGATTTTAAAATAATTTTTTGAAGTATTTTTTTATTTACGGGATACTACGACACACGCAGTATCTCGTAAAAGAAAAGATACTTCAAACATTTATTTTAAAATCCATCATCGAGAAACGTGGAAATGTGTGCCAAAAAGAAAGAAAAAGAAACGTGTCAACAATCTTGAAACAGAGGAAGTATAATAAAATTTTTGAGTTTTGAATTATTAACTAAGAAAAAAATTTAACTAAAATACAAATAAGATATAAATCAATAATATAAGCAATCCGCTTTGACTAAATCCTCACTAATCTATGGCCGTGATCATCGATGCAAAAATAAATTAACTCTTATGGATCAATCAGTTATATGATACTGTGAATGCATCGGACATACCATAATTCCTACATACTTTTTCGATAGTTAGCAAGAGACGCTTAAACTAACTATTTCTCTCATCAAAACACAACCTAATTGGTAATACCAGTTCTTAGATTTAATGTTTCAATAGCATTATGACTAAGGAACCCAATAGTAGACAAATTAACCAAGAACACAAGTTATAATTTATCTACCAATTTATCCCTACTACCGATGCAATAGCTTTGCCACTAATTAGCCATATTCCAACAATAACATATTGGGGGAACTAATTGACAGAAATCCAATTAAATCTAAGGTGATCATACTTAAAAATAAAATTAGAAATAAACACTAAACTCAAGTAATAAATCGAAACCTATAAAAATCAATTATCAAACAATTAGATCTCACAAAAATATTAGCCTAGTGATTCATTACTCTAGCCGAATAAAAACTTAGATACTTATGATAACAAAATAAAACAAAACAACATCTAAAAATAAAGCATAATAATTAATTTGCGGATTTGAAAAAACAAATAAATTGTCATCCCAAGAACTTTTTCATTCGCGGTGCATGTATTGAATAACTAATCTAAGTTCTTAAAACTAAACTACGAACACAAAAGTAAGAAAATTCGAATAAGGCTGCCGCTTTTCTTCGTTAATTTACTAACCAAAGTAAAGAGAAGATAAAAAAAATTATAAACCTAAGCTAGATCCTCAATAAGAAAATAATGAATTGTCTTCCACCTTTTTGTTGAGTGACTAAGATAAATAATTCTTATAATTTATTTCCTTTCGAATTTGTCACCGTACTTGAAGCTACTCTCTATTCAAATATTGCAATTTTCTGCACTAACTATGCTCTATCAAAATATAAATTTAATTTAATAAAACTCATAAAATAATATTAACAATATGAACAACAAATAGCATACCACACATCAATTACATTAAATAATCCGAGTTATATAACAACTATGAATAATAAATATAATCTTAATAAATTATTAATTCTAAATTAAATTATTTTATTGTAGATTTTTATTTTTTCGAAGTTATAAAAATATGAATCGTTTTTATTCCTTTCCCTATTATAGATGATTAGGTATGTATGTATATTGTATTGTTTAATGCATATCCACTGGTATTTTATTTTTATTCTAAT
Source organism: Mentha longifolia (assembly GCA_001642375.2). Taxonomy (NCBI): domain Eukaryota; kingdom Viridiplantae; phylum Streptophyta; class Magnoliopsida; order Lamiales; family Lamiaceae; genus Mentha; species Mentha longifolia. Next base: position 5,648,734 of record CM038110.1, on the reverse strand, counting down.
AATTTATTCTAATTATAATATTAATATTATAATGATTTATTCTATTGATAATATTAAGGGCATAATAGGCAAATCAAATTTTGTAAACAAGACACTTTTTATAATAGTATAGATAAATTAATTATAATTGGAGATAAAATTATTTTCCATGCATCGTACGCACGGATGCGATATTAATTTGTCTATGAAAAATAAAATCTTGCCGAATAGGTTCTTTACTGCAAGAAATAGACCTTGTAATTAATCTGAAAAGACTGAAATAGATCACCTTAAAAGTTTAGCACTATAAGTTTTCATATATCTTGAAAAGTACCCAAAAATTATACAAAAACGCCCGTACACATTCATAAGGAAATGAACAACGAGTACGGCGTTTAATAGTGTTAAAGTGTATATAGGGCCGATGTCCTAAAATATAAAAGGTCAAAAAATAGAGAACGTCTCGATAGTATTAGTGTCAAGAAATAACACAAGAATGCACAATTTCATATCAACCAATTACGTACTCCTAGAGTTGTACATTATGAGGCTCGAAAACATGTGCTATATTTCATATTTCTTGATTCAAAGTTCATCTTCATCTTTTTCCTCAGTGTTTTTGGATTGAAGATCCTTGAGAACAATCCCCGGTACGACGAAATTTGCAACCCAATATGCAATTAGGCATACACCACTGCCATCAATAAGCATTAGCATTGAACTAGTTACATTTTAATTACGATTACCATAAATAATTAAGATGAAAGTGACGAACTAACCCTGTTTGAAGAAGAACCGATAACTTCCCCCCGGGAGGCGCGGTGGTTGCAAGTAAAACAGGATAAGGTAGCGCTCTACATGCTGAAAAGGAGAGGCCGTTACCATTACCATTTACTTGTTTATTAGACGACCATATTCCGTGTTTGGACCTTTGCACATACACTGGTAATGAACACTTGATGCACTTCATACCTGAATATTATATTGGAAAATTGATTTTTTACAAATTGGCTCAACACAAATAGTCATCGTACATAAAACTACAAATATTTTAAATTTTCACTAATTAATATGCACACTATCACATTTAACACAGTACATATACCAACCTGGATAAACTAGTGCACAAATAGATTTTCATTCACATTGCCCCAATTTAAGTTTATTTATAATTATACATTTCCCCACGAAAAGAGACGAAAATTATGTTCATGACCCTCAACAAATATCTGTTGTTAGCCTAGGAAGTTAAGAACTACAGATTAAGCTTCACTCAGTATTTATTTGATTATTTATTTATGAGTACTCAATCAGAATTTAAATTGCAGGAATAAATATAAATAAATGAAATGAAATGGAAGGATGAAATGCTTACCTTTTTTAGGGGGAAGGACGAATGCTGGTCTGACTGTAGGCTTCTTATATTTCTTATCATCATCAATATCTATTCTATATTACTACCATTTATCTTCTGCTTTTTTTTTATTTTTATTTAAGTGTTATTATCCATTTAATTCGTGTGGCTAGCAAAGCTTTGGGCGTAGCATTGAAAAATATGGCCTTATATTATTGGGTTGTAAGTTAGGCCTTATAACTTGCTTTAACTTTTATGCCAGTTATCATTCCAAAATAAAATATAGTACTACTTACCATCTTTTATCTATTTTAGAAGATTATAATAAATTACATCGAAAAATAATGATTTATAAAGATACTAGAAAAACGGTACATTCCAAAAAGAAATACGCGTCAAGAAAAACACGATGAATGGAGTATATTCTTTAAGTACGCACAACACATAATATGTGATTGATTTATAAAGATACTATATTCTTTAAGTACGCACGACACATAATATGTATAAGCAAAATATTTTACCGTCATTCTTTTATATGTTATATAAAATGTATTTTTTAAAGAAAATTAACGATTTAGTGCTCGTTTGGTTCAAGTCGGGTAATGGAAAGGGAATGGAATCAAGTCAAGTAAGGAAATTGTAATAATAATGGTTAATTTTATTGAGTGTTTGGTTCAATAGTAAAAAGTGAGTCACTTCCCTTTCTCCTTGTTTCCCTCCTTCTTGAGGAGTAACAATGTAATGGATTGGATTACCCCAAGTAAGGGAAATGAATAACTTATTACTCAAACCAAATAAAATGTAATGGAATCAATTACTTGATTTCCTTTCCATACCCAAAAAAACTTGAACCAAACGTGAGCATAGTTTACTCATATTGTATTAGTTAGTGATCATTAAAGTTGTAAATTGAATGAATTCATGTCACTATCTGAATGAATATATTTACCAGAGAAATGTTATCCCTCATTAACATATTTTTCTTTTACATATACAATAACCGTCTTAATATTTTAAGTTTTAATGAATACGATTACCCGAAAAATGTTAGCCCACTTTTATCTAATTTTCATTTATGTTGAATATTATTGTTACTTCGAAAGTTATTACTCCCATTTATATTATTTGAAAAACTAGAGCTGCGGGTTGTAAAAAGTATTATATGGGCGGTGGGGGCTAATTCTTTAAGTCATTTTAAAAATGAAATAAACATGGAGTTCATATTTACTCATTATTTATTTAGGTAGATTAAGATTAACTTTGCCCAAATGGTCAACGGCGTCTATGCGCTGACTTTTTCATTCTTCTTTTAGAATTTTCCCAATTTTAGGCCACTTTTTGTGCAGCCATTTAAGAATATATACATATGTAAGGCTGCTTTCTGAAGGGGATTTATCTTATGCATGCATTAATTTGCAACAAGAAATTAAATTAGATTCAGTGTACGAAATTAAAATTGGAGATAGACCCGTTCTACAAAAAAATAAAATAGAATTGACTCATACAGTGAATATAAATTAATTGCTTCTTTGTGCAGAGTGACAGTTCATTGTACATGGCGATAGCTCATTGAGTCATAAAAATCAAGACCGATTTAGAGTAATTAATTTTGGGTGCAGTTTTACCTCACGGTTAAAAGATACTAACTCCGTCCCGGCCGATATGGCCACATTTCTATTTTGGAGTGTCCTATTTGATATGGTCACTTTCCTTATTTGGCTAAACAAAACCAATGTGAAGAGAGATAAATGAGTATTTAATAATATTTTTTAGTACTTTTTAGTCCTTAAAGTTGTGAATTTACTAACTTTAGAATTGTTTATATTTTTTTCTTAATATGTGTGCCCCAATGAAACAAGTCATATCGGTCAGGACGGAGGGAGTAGTTACAATCACGATAGAAGCATCTCCAATGCATAATACTCTATTTTGGAGTACGGGGTGCATTCCAACCGTACTATATTTTACAGTTAGAGTATAGAACGAGTTTTACTGTTCAATACTATATACTATATTCTTACTATTTGGACAATATTAACCTATAAAAATAATAATTTAACTGAATTTCGTTAATATATTTGGATTTATAATATATTGTATTATATATTTCATTTATTATTGAATTTAGAATTTTTTTATTTAATTTTACATATTTGATTTATATCAACAAAAAATTAACAATCTACAATATATTTAATTTATATTATTTAAAACACAATTTTATTAATTATTCAATATTTGTGATGTGTTAATAAATGCTAATTATGTAAAATAAATGAAAACAACAAACATAGTATGTATATAAAGTACGTGGTTGGAATGAATTTTTAAAATAAAATATGTAATGTTGTATTTTAAAGTATAGCATACTGTAAAATAAAGTTTATGGTTGGAGATGGCCTCAGTGTTGAAAGAAAATATTATTAACAAAATTCCAACTTTCTTAGTAAGGCGTTTTCTTTTTTAATTAAATAAGTTTATATGTGGCAATTATTGTGGTGTGAATACAATTATTGATTGCAATATCCGCCGTACGAGTAGTTTATGGAGAAAAAGATGAATTTTGATAATATTAGAGCAATTCGCATGGATGATTACTATGAACTATTAAAAAATAAATTATCCTAAAATACACAATTTGTTAAATCCGAAATATGAGGCACTTAAATATTTGAGAATGTTCTCTAAGGAAATGGGAATATGTTGGTATTAGTGGCAATATGAAGGGTAGGCATGCTTATAATTTAGGTTGGTGAAGGGGCATAATAATAACACTTAGACCCAACAATATCCACGAACACATGGGCCAAAGTTTTATAGAGTTGTTGTGTGATTTAAGAGCACCCACAACGGGGCCGTGGAGTGGCTCGGTAGGTGAGTGAGCCCCCAGCCCCAGCTCGTTATGTGCTGGCGAGCTCGGGACTCGTTGCTTGAGGCCCCTCGGAGAGAGCTAAATCGACCGAATTTTTGGTCTTTATTTCATTTTTATTTTTTTTGAATTCAAACCTTTTGATTAACTAATTACTCTTTCCGTCCTTCGTGTCTTGGTCTTTTTTTGCACGCGTTTTCATATCTCTTGATGATGAGTTTTAAAATGAATTTTTAAAATATTTTTTCTTTTAGTATCTCGTAAAAGGAAAAAATACTTTAAAAATTCATTTTAAAACTTATCATCAAAAGGCGTGGAAACACGTGCTAAAAATAAGTCCAAAAAATGGAGGACAGAAGGAGTATTGTTTTTTGTTTTTTTGTGTCAGGGATATATTTTTAATAAATTATGCATGTTAGGGACTAAGTTACAATAGTATGATATTGTTTGTTTTGGGTAGACTAAGTTTCGAAGTTGGTGATATTGCGAGCCGTATGCAAAAATGTGAGATTATGGAATGCTTATTGCTTACACATAATGTACTACTAGTAGTATTTATTAAAGTCAAGTTGATTTTTTTCATGTACTCTCTTTTTTTTTTTTTTTAACTATGTACTATTCATTTTTTTGAAATCGGACAAAGTTGCATTCAACTTGGCTTATGTTGAATTAATTAAAGTATCTCCACATTCCCAAACGTAGAAATTGATGAACCATTGACCCTAAATTTTTTTAGGGCAATTGACCCTAATTAATTACTCCTTTCGTTCTCAATAAGTTTCCCAATCCATTAAATTTTTTGTCTTCAATAAGTGTCTTATCACACTTTTCTAGATAAAAAGTAGCTTAAACTATCAAGTTTATTCTCATAATCATTACACATTTTCTATATTTTTCGGTTTTCTATGCAATCATTATGAGTAAATTAAGTAAATTTACTTAGGGGGGGTTTGGTTTATTAGAGAGATTTGTAGTGAGATTCAGGGTGATAGCCTAAGATGAATATATCTAATGAAATTTGTTGGTTAACATGGTAAATTTAATCTCAATGTTGTTGTAAGATTAGAATCATGCAAGATTACTCAATTCCGTGGTAGAACAAAATTCAGCAAAATTTATCAATTCAATGTCATAATCTTTGATAAACATAAATTCATTTTGGACTTTGATTAACTCAAAGCTAATTAATCAACTAAAAAAAACTTAATAAAATTAGGATTAAATGCAATAAAATACCAAAACTTTTAAGTCGATTTTTATTTTTAACATAATCATTTAAAAGTTTAGAAAAATACATCAATTTTATTCTATGTTCAATTATGACAAATATCTGATTTCGCCAAAATTGGTTTAAGTTGATCCACGTGTTCAAAACAATTCACGACACTATTTTCAAATATATCTTTGAGAGGTGTCGTCTAATTTACACACGTGGATTGTCAGGTGAAATTTATATTGTTCCATATGTGCCACATTAAAATCAATTTGGTTATTTGGGTGAAAATCAAATTTATGTCAAAATTAAATAAATTTCAAAATCGGTGTATTATTTCGATTTTTTTAAGTATTAAAAACAAAAATTAATTTAAATTTTATATATTTTGCTGCATTTAACCCTTAATTAATATAAATTCAGCTATTTTTGTAGAGCGAATGCAAAGCTTTCTATAGAAGGAAAGTAGAAACTAGAAAGGTTCTATAGATTCGATCGATAATTAAAAAGGCACAAAGCATGTGGCATGTGTGAGTGTGATACTTCTACATAGTACATACACACAACGACTTATTATTTGTAATAATATAAATGTATTTTATTTGGGTGGCTAAATTCAAACGTCACAGTTTATGAATATAATTTCAAATGCAAATCTGTGGGAAATGGGGAATGTTAGAATGAATAGACATTTTATTTTTTAACGTTTGAGTATGAAATTTAGGAGACATGACACGATTCGTGATTTTAGTGGTGACCCTAGGCCCCCCACACTTATTAACATGAAATTTCCTTTTTCCCAATTCATTATTGTTGATGAATATCGGGCAAAATAAATTCTATAGAAAAAATTTATTAAGAAATTAATTTTTAAATGAAAAAGTTATTAACATAACGTTGATATATCTACTTTGGATACATTTTCGATACTATTAAATAAAGTATTCATTTGAGAGATGTGTATTCCTTTTCTGTAAGAGTGAAATGTAAAAAATAAACAATGCACTTTTACAATTAAGAGACCATTAGGAAAGCGTTTTAATGTTTGGTTTGCAATTTTTGTTTATTTCTTTTTCCTACTTTCGTATTTTGGATTACCTCATCTCCCTTTGTGAACCATTCTCTTTGTGATTCTTAACCAAACATATACTAAAATCAGCCATTATTCATATTCATTTCATTTTATTTTTTTTGATTCTTTTCTCTTTCCCTACTCAAACTAAACGGTCTCTATATTGCCTATTCTCTACTCTCGTAATTGGTTATAAGTAATATTACCTCCATTTTTTAAAGTGTTTTATTTATCTTTTGTTCTTGTTCCTTTTAAGTGTCTCCGTTCAAAATTTTAGAATAATATAACTACATTTTTTTATTTTATCTTTCAATTTAATAATTTTTTCGTCCCAGTGAGCCATTTCAAAAAACATCTCATTTTTTTTTTTTGGATGGAGAGAGTATTATTATGTAAAATATCGTACTTTCTTAATATGTGTGTTTTGAATGAAAGAGGCGGTTAAGGGAATAATTTTTATGATGGAGTCCAATAGTACATAGTGATTTATTACAGAATATCTTTCAGTAAATAAAATACCAACCAAAATTACTAGAAGATATGCAGTAAATCTATACATCAAATTGTCAACACCAAATAAATCAAAACATGGCCAAAAAGGTGACGTCAGAGAGAGAAATGGACCAGGGGTGAAGAACCAAGAAATGAGAATAGCTTTTCCAAATTCTTATTAAATCATTAATCAAAGATTTCACTGATCATCCAACAATCAAATATTTCCTTGTCAAAAATAAATAAGGCCCACCTTGTTTTCTGCCCATACACTGAATCCAACCCCCTTTCTTCCTCTTGTACTTATAAATTTCTCTATAAGTATTTTTTTTTAATTTTAATATATGTATATATAGGAGTGTATGTCTAAATTGTTAATAAATAAGGACACAAACACCCCTCTCAAAAATCAATATCAATTTCAAAGTCCCTGTCTCTTCTCTAACCTTAAAAAGGTAACTGACATATACTACACAATACAAATTTCCTTGTATTTTCCAACCAAATTGTTTTTTGGTTTTCTTTCGCATCAATTTATTTATCTTCCCTTTAAATCACTTCTCCACCCTTTGGATTTTCAATTAGTTGCACCTTCTTCTTTCTTTCTTTCTTTCTTTTCACTATTCTATATTTCCTCCCTAGAATTCTCAGCCTAAGAAAGAAAGGGTATTTGGGATTTTGGGAAAAGGGTGAAATGCAAAATCTTTACTTGTGTGCTCATATCAAGCATTTTGGGTAAGTCTTATTTCTCATTCTAAAGATTGTTTGTGTGTGTGTGTGTGTGTGAGAGAGAGAGAGAGAGAGGAGAGATTGTTGATGTTGTTCAATCTTGGCATTCAAAAGTGTTTGATTTATCTCAAGCTTAATTTATTTATTTATTTATTTATTTTATATATATTTAGTGGGTTCGATCGTCACATCATCTAATTATTTTAGGTGTCAAAATTTCAAGATTTCATCTTCAATTCTTGAATTTTTCCCTACAAATTTTAATCTAACAACAAATTCAATTTCTCTTTCCAGTTGCAGTTGGGTTTCCGGCGACGTCGTTTTATGGTTCTATAATTGAAGATTTGCTCAAGAAAACAAGTCTGTGTAATTCATCGAGGAAAGATTCCATTTTAGAGAGAGGCCCACAAGAAAAGAAGAATCTGGGCAGAGCAAAGATTGGATTTTTAAGAGAGAGAAAGGAGGTATGAATGTGGAGGATGATTACTCGAAGAAGATGATGGATATAAGGAGGGGCAAAATGGGGAGAAAGGGCGGCGTACAGTTGGAGTATTCGCAGTCGCAGGGGCATAAAGGTAAAATGAGGCGGTACTTCACGGCCGAGTCGGTGGTGCTGCTGGCTTGCCTGACGGTGTCGCTGCTGATTCTGCCGCTGGTGCTGCCGCCGCTGCCGCCGCCGCCGTTCCTCCTGCTGCTGCTGCCTATTTTGATCTTGGCCTTGCTCGTGTTCTTGGCTTTCATGCCCTCTGATGCATGCCACGTCACCTATAAATATGTGTAGAAATTTCAAATAATGCCCACAAATTTTGTTTCATTAGTTAATAAAATTCATCTAATTTCCAAAAAAAAAAAAAAAAAACTTTTCTTTTTGGGTTCTTTTTTGCGACAAAATTTGCCTATGTTTTACTTTATTTTTGTGTTTATTTCAGTTTTGATAATGTTTGCAGTTCATTTTGAGTTTTTTTAACTTTAGTCACAAAAACAATTTTTTTTTTATTTTAAATTTTGATATTAATAAAATGGATGAGTCTTAAATTTACAGAAATCTGAGTATGATTCATTTGGTAAGGTTTGTTTAGGGAAATATTTTGTTCCCACGAAATGTTAACATTTGAATTGTAGGAGTGTTTATAGTTCGTGAATTAAATTTTGAACACTTTTCGGTTTATATCTTAAACTTTGTAATTTTATTTATTTATTTTTTGTATGGCTTGCATCTAAAACTAGTCTCGGACTCGATATTCTTTTCATGATAACAAGGTAAGTCATCATTTTGTTACGTTATTGAAATTAAGTATGCAAGTCATAAATCGAAAAAAAAATTATACAATTTAGGATTTATAAAAAAAGAGTATTCTCTCCGCCCTACCAAAAAAAATATATTACTCTCTCACGAGTAATTGGTTTTAGCATGAATTTTAGTAAAAATGTTAAATGTGTTGTGAATGGAATGAAAATCTCACTTATTTTAATATTTTAATAAAGGTTGGTGGGTGATTCCCAAACATATAGGTAAGGTAAATAATTATAAAGGAGAGTAAAAATAACGTAGTGTATTACTAAAAATATAAATATAAGTGTTTTTTATAGGGATGGACTGAAAAGGAAAACAAAAAAATGTTCAAGAATAACCAATTGTAAGATACACGAAAAGTGAAAACTAAATGCATTTTGCTAAACTCATATACACTCATCAAGATAAGGGTAAGAGCTTTTCTCTACAAGAATTAACTTAAAATTTTACTAGTAATTTCTAAAATATATTGGGGCATGAGCAATAAAATGATATATCGATGCTCTTTTAATTTATTAATTTTACAACACATAATAATTTTTCGTTTAATTCGAATTTGTCAATTACCTCCAACTTGGAAAAAAGATCCACCACTCGCCCAATTGCAATTCTAGAAACTCACGTTTGGGTTTGACCCCAAACTTTCATTATTGCCATAGCAAGCAATATTATAGTACACATCAAACCCAAAAACAATATATTAAATAAAAAAAGTAGCATGCACACAAAAATCCAGATTATCTCAAACCTAATTTAAATCCAGATTATCTCAAACTTAAAATTTCATATGAGCTCATTTGGGCGGGTTAAGAGCATCTCCAGCCGCAAACCCGTTTTAGGGGCTTACGGCACTATTCCGGTGGGGAGGGGTTCTCTCCAGATTTTATTTCCAGCCGCAAGCCCCTTCTCTGTGCTCTCTCTTATTTTTAATTCGTTTTATTATATGTTTTTTTAATTCATTTTTTCTTTTCGTTTTTCGTTCGATTTTATTTATTTAATTAATTTTATTTTCAATTAAAAAAGTAACAAAATTTTTGGAGTTTTTTTTATTAAATTGAAACGAAATACAACTACAAAGATTAAAAAATATATATAATTAAACTAGCTACTTTTCGATCATGCTCCACAATTTAGTCATCATGAGTTGATGCTGCTCCAACTCCTCCGGTGTCATATGTGTGGTATCAGTGGCGAGCAGCTTGCTATACGAAGTCATGAGCTTGCCGGTATAAGCTTGCTTCTTCTTCTCCAAGACGTCCTCTTCTTCTTTGCAATCGATAAGTACGTCTAATTAACTTGGGCATTTGATTGCCAAAAGTCATGTTCAACTCCATCCGAAACGTCCTCCAAATCAATCGTCTCCTCAGCTTGTTTGCCTTTTCCTTTATTCCTTCTTTGGGCGATAGTTTTTTTGTTCCCGATCGGCCGGGGGCGTTCCGGAAAATAGCGATCCTCTTCCGCAGCTTCTGCGTCGGGATTGCTGGAGTTGGACGACCCGTCTGTGCCCTTCTGCTTTTTATTACCGCGAAAAAGATCATACTTAGGCAATTTCAGCAGCTCTTGATAGGCCTTCCCATATTGGAAAGCTTGTTTCATATCAGCTAGATACAGCTCACATGCTTTGTTGAAGACGTCGTTTGAGTCTTCTCCGCTCTTCCATTCCCTCACAGCTTAAGCGTAGAAGCCATGGAATTTGTTGCATTTCGGCAAGATCTGCTGGTAATGCCCCTTCAGCATCTTCTTGTTTCTGGGCTTGTAGCAGATAGTATGAATCGTAGCTTGTACCTATCTACGACCTTGCCCCAGAAAATGACCTCCTTCTGTCGATCGCCAACGCCTGGGTCTTCGGAAATGCTAGACCACACCTTGATGAGATGAGCCGACTCCGCTACACTGTACGGTATGGCCTTCGTCCTTGCGGTTGCTTCCGGCATTGGGGCGGCAGCCGTCGATGCGCTCGCTTTCTTCTTGGCCGTTGGACGTATGTTCGAAACTGACTCGAACAAACTACACAGATTTAGCCCTTCGAGCTCTTGCGTCGCATCTTGACTTCCCCTCAACGGCGGAGTTTTGAATTGATCGAAGACGGGTGGAGAGACGTCTTGATAATCAGCAGAAGAAAAGCTTATCACTCCGTGGGTAGGAGGACTCGCGTAGGCCGCAAATCCGAGGTTGGAAGGCCGCGGCGGGGACAACGGAGAATCATCGTCGCCTTGAGAATCATTGTCGGGTGGAGAATTATCGTCGGGATGCGAGAAGGAACCACCGACGGCTTGGGATTGCAACAATTCAAGAAACGACTCGTCATCCATCGTTGGATTTGGTTGAGAAAGAAGGAAATAATTTGAATTTGTAAAGAAATTGTGGGATTGTGAAGAAGTGTAGATGAATTGTGGAGGTGTGTGAGATGATTTGTGAGGGTGTGTATTTATAGGGAGGAAGTGGGGAGGTAGCCTGTTGCCTTGCAACAGTTGAATTTTTTATTTTTTATTTTTTTAATATTTTTTTTGGCTGAAAATAGAATTAAAAAAAAAATTAATACCTAGCTAACGTCATAATGACGTCAGCACAGAGGGGTGAGAAGGGCGTGAGCCGGGCTTGGCATTGCGAGTTGGGCTCGCCAGGCCCGGGAGCTCGCCATCGCGGGGAGGTAGGGGGGAGGGGCTTGTGCCGCTGGCTCGAGCCCCTCCTCTCCGGCTGGCTGGAGATGCTCTAATGTCGCTACTAAAATATACAAACTTCTCAGTCAAATTTCGTTTTCTTCACAAATTTTTGAAAAATTCAAAAAAAGTATGACTTTTGCAATCTGTTCGATTTTTCTAAAAAGTTCAATTTTCCTAAAATTGGATCCCGGGATCTTACGTGGACAACGGGCGTGTGTTACCATTAAGGAATTCCGGCAAAGTGAAACTATATTGTTTTAAACGAGTCAAAACAACGTTGTTTCATTTCTATTACTATCCAAATAGACTTTAATTTTAGGGTTATGTTTTTTTTCATTGCAGAGGAACGACAAAATTGCTGCCCTTTCCGAAATATCGTCGCTATCTATTGAATCGCATTCGCACGTTGAGAGGCGCGGGCACGCTTTCCACTTTGTAATTGTAAAAGAAGACCCATGTTGGATAGGTCCTACACCATCACTAACTCATACCGTCGGTTCTTGCGGTGTCCTTTAGAAATGGTTAGCTCACCACTCATTTAGTCTAGATTAAAGAGTAATTTTTCGATTGTTTGTAATGTAGCTTGTGCCGTGCGATTATTGGTGGAAAATGAAGATTTAGTTTCATGAAATAATTGAGAGATAGGTCGTTCAAATTACAGTGCAATGTGAAGATTATAGTCTTATATTTTGATGAAATGATAGTGCTAGATGATGAATAATGTGGTTTTGAATTTATGTGTTCTTCTGTTTTGTTGGTTTTAGGGATTTCAGTGCGGATGTTTCAAAATGGGTTGATCCTTCGAGGCCACCACAAGTTAAAGATGTTAAAAGCGCAAAGCGCCGCCTATCGCCTATCGCTTCTCACATGTCGCAACTCGCCTCTCTAAAACTGCCTCTTGCCACCTTCAAAGTTCGCGTACGATTCACCGCCTATCAATCGCCTCTTGATCTAGGAATCATTGACTATCGACAATCGCCTCTACATGAACCCTAGAACATTTTGGCGGAAATACCAACTTCAACTTTCAATTCCCGACTTTGCAAGGATAGCACGACATCGTTTTTGGCAATGTAGAGAAATGACGCCGTTTTGCTTTTAAACATCGTCGTTTATTGACACATCAACCTAGTAACTTAAATGACGTAACACGTGTAATCCACGTTATACTATCACTCGCCGGAGCTCAATTTTGCGGAAAAATTGGACAGATTGCAAAAGTCGTGATTTTTTCTAAATTTTTCAAAAGTTGTGGAAAAAACAGAATTTCATTGAAAGTTTGTATATTTTGACGACATTAACCCTATTTGAGCACGCGCGCGCACACACTAGTAAGAGTTTTAAAAATGATATAATTAACTTGTACAGTTTATTGATAGTGAAGATGAAGTCTCACTTTTATTTGTAGTATTATTTATTAGTATTGTGATAGTAGGTTCATGTCCAAAAGTAGAGTTGGGAGACGGCCTAAAACGGTATTAAGGGCATAATTTTGGAAGGAGGATATAATAAACAAGTTCATGAGAATTGCAACCATTTCATACACAGTTTCTCTTACATTAGTTATACAAGTGCCTCTAAAAAGTCCAAAAAAGCTACCTTCAAATACACTAACCTAAAACCATAACCATTTCTAATACTTCATTATTTTCTATACCATAAGTCCAAAAGCTGAGATTTCCTACGTAACTAGACCATACCTGAAGAAGATGAAGATGAAGCAGCAGTAACGAAAAATGGAGGCAGATGTTTCTCCAAAACTGCCAATAACTCTCTTCTTTGCCCAGGCTCATCCAAAACCACACCCTCTAGCCTTCTCGAAGCTTCCACCAGCTGCCCCCGATTCCGTTGCGACAGCAGACGCCCCCCCGCTTTCACGCACTCCCTGTACAGAGGCAAGTAAGCTATCGCCACTCTCAGCGGAGCTGGCAGATCCCGTAGGCAGACCGGGGACTCGCCCCATCTCAGAATCTCGACTAGGTTCGAGAAGTGAACCTCCCCTTCTCTCACTCCGTCCGCGTAGGCGGCCTCCGACCAATTCTCTCTCACGAAAGCCCTCAGCTCGGGAGCAATGGACTCGTCTTCGGACCTTGCGATGCTGTCCGCAACAGCATATGTTGCAACGGGGTCTCCTAGGAAGTCGGAGTGGAGGAGGAAGGCGACCCCATTTAGAGAGCCCCCGCTTCTCTCTCCGGCAGCTTTGAGGATTTCGATGCTGAGGGCAGTGAGAACGTGTTGAGGGACGTGTGGGAGGAGGAAGGATGCGACGGTTACTTGGCTGCTTGAGGTGGCAGCTGTGAGGGCGAGACAAAGTTCCATGTCTCGACAGCCTCGCTGGACGAACCACTGCACGACCGGCATGCAGCCTCTCTCGGCAGCTCGCATTAAAGGGCCCAAGAAAGCCATGGCGTTACCCTCTTCAACCAGACATTCCATAGTTCCGATTTTGCTGTAGTGTGACGCAAAGCCTAGGGCGAGATCAACATCCACATCCAAGCTGTTTCTTTGAGCAATCTAATGCACAGACATGGAAACGAGTGAGCGAGTATGCTAGATCTATGATTCATGCATAAAACGAACTGTAAACATTAGGTGATCGAAGACAACACATAAACCTAAAAAAATATGAAGTAATCAAATAGTTGATAAGACATGTTGCATTCTGACCCGAAAACTGTTCATCATAAGCAAGGGCGTATTACATGTTCAGTAGACGGTGACTAGGATAGGCAACAGTAATTTAGTATGGACCGTACTAGATTTACGTGGGGTTAGGGTTGGCAGGAAGCATGAGCATCACAACGTAATATGAAAATACCCCAAGTACTACATTGAAGCAGCTCAGGGGTAACTTAAATAAACAAATAAATATACTAAACTTGACGAAATATAAGAAGTAACAAGCTGTTAGGAATTTGGAATCACGGGTTAATGAATTTACAACAGAGGAGAAATCTAAAAGCAGGGAACACATACAAACATACAAGTATTCACAGAAACCATATTAGTTAATATAAGTATAGCTCATCATTATGAAAAAAAGGATTACCTGCAATAAAATACGAACTAGTTCAGTACTCCCAAATCGTGAAGCCTCCAAAAAACACTGGTTAACATTGTCTGCACCCCCCTCAACTAGCATGCCCAACAATCCTTGGATTGCAGTAGCTGATATCCCTGATGCCCAACCAGGGTCAAATGAACTAGAGAAGAGAGTAAGTGGGAAGCAAGCTGCATCAAATGCTTCGGTAAAATCCTTCCCGGTGAGATGGTTGCCTGCAAGATCTAGGAAGGTCTTGAAAGCAGATAGCTGTAGTTGGATCTCAACAGGAGAATTATGGCCTACTCTGTCCCTGTTTCCCTGGCACCGAGAATGGAAACTTATACATTTAAGAGCCCACTCTGTAAATTTCTGAACTTTAGCACCCGCTTCAGCCTTCAAGACTTCGTCGCCGTTGCACTCTTGAAGCCTTTCGTGTAACCTGCAGAATGAATGGTGAAAATGCTTAGAACATATGCAAGAATGTAGTTATGTACGTAACAGCACCAAAAGTGGCAGAAAACACTAGGTAAGTTGCCAATATATCAACCATGTTTTCTCTTTATAATATAGTATCGTAAAGTGGGTTCAGAAGTTTTATACAAGCAATTAATCCAAGATTCACTCAAAGAAAAAGAAATGCTATTAACAAAATGTTACCTATAAGTCCTTTTATAAGTTCGGACCCAAATAACATTGAATTAGATTTAAATGAATTATGGGCATTTATAGCCCAACAACATAAAGCACAAGCTGAAAATCACTTTCCTAATTGATCACACCAGGCAGTACAAGTGAAGTTGAAGAGTCCAATTATTTAATTTCTATATTTTGAAGAGCAGAGATGCAGACTAAGGCCCCAAGTTACAAGGAGTATCTAAAGCCCTTGGTTTCCAATAAATTATGGGGGGAGTGATTCTACAACACCCTTATATTTTTAATTAGTGTGTGCAGATAGAGGCAATTCCGATTACCTTTGGGCCATTACGGTAACCGTGTCAGCAAGGCTCATCGTGCGACTTTGGCAAGCAGAAACACATGAAGCAAGAAACGAAGTCCTAAGCGCTGCTCGAGTAAAGTCGTATGCCCCATTAGCAATAATCTTCTTGATCAATCCAGTAATTCCATACAACTCTTGTTGTGTGCTCAAAAACCAGATCGAATCCAAAGCAATGCACAGTGCATCGTTTAGAGTCTGAGGATCAGCCAACAAGATCAGACTCTCAGCAAGCTCCCAATCATGGGTACTCACAGCACCTTGAAACAATCGGCCTAATTCAATTCTATCCGGTCGACTGAGCTTCCTCCCACTCTTTCCAGGCTGAGAATCGGAAGCAGCCAATCTGGATTTCAGTTTCTCAGCACTGCAGCTACATGAGCTAATGCTGAAATCTTCCTTAGCAACGAGCGGAGCTTCTCTCGAGAAAACCACATTCCCATGGCTTCCTCCCTCGCACTTCTCCGAACTAAACGCCGCAACCTCAGATCCATGCTTTCCGTCTTTAGACATCACCGGAATTTCCGAATCGGGAGTTTCCATTTCCATCATTTCAATCTCGGAACATTGAGGCTGATCCATGTTGATCTGATTCCCTATGTCTAACCCTTTGCACTCGATTTCACTTCCACCCCCACCTTCTCTTTCGAATAGAGTCACCTTCTTTGTTTCCATAGGTTTCGAGCTAGTAACAAAGACTGGAAAGGTAGCAAAAAGAAACTTAAGAATACTCAGTTTTTCCAACTTTCACCCATTCCTATACCTTCAGAGAAAACCTTCAAACCATTAATACCTATTTACTCAATCAGTATCAAAAAACCCTGATTCCCAATTCCAAAATTCTTAATCTCCCTCTCTATACACCGACAGTAAAATCCCTAACGAAAAGGGGCAAAAACCACGCAGGGAAACTAGATAGAAATACCAGTTCGGAGATCAAAAACCTATTTCCTCACACGCAAAAAGCAACCGATTTCTACACCCAAAAATTCATTAAAAAACAAAAAAAACAAAAATATACAGATGAGCAAAAAACCCGATGGGAAGAAATCCAAATTCCGATGACAAATTTCAGCCTTTCACCCTTGAATCACATGAGAAATTTCCGCCATCTTCCTCACCATCGGGGAACTCAAAAACCCTTCACCTCCAAGCCTCCAAATATATTCAGAAGCAGATCTCCCTACCAAATTCCTACGGCCAAAAAGCTCATACAAATCAATTTAAAAAAAAAAAAGAAAGCAAAATTGATGGAAAATTAAATACCGAAACGATGACGAAGAAGACGAAGATAGGGCACAAAAACTTAATCAACGCAGCTCCGAATATCGAATTGCAGAAATCAATCGAGAGAATCAAAGATATTGCGGAAACGAATTAATCGGAAAAAAAAAAAAAAAAAAAAAGGGAAATGGAGAGAGAGAGAGAAAGAAACAAACCTAAAATAATTATGAGTGGAAAGAAGAGGTAGAGAGAGAAGGCAACGGCATGTACATGGTGGTTGGGTCTGTGTTTCTGTGTATGGTCCTCAGCTCCTCAGCTCTTTTGTTTTCTTCTGTTTTTTTTGTTCACCAAAGTTGCTGTTTTTCCCCATCCATCACCACTTTCCCATTTTCTTTTTCTTTTTCTTATTTTACAATCATTTCTTTTGCTTTTCAAAATATTATATTGCTTCTCAATATAACTATATTTTAAGGTTAATAATTTTTTTTTTTAACATTATACTACGGTTAAAAGTGGTCTTAGACATAATTTGTTTCCTAGCTGGTTTTAGGGCTTTATAATAATTTATTTTAAAATAAATTTTTGAAGTACTTTTTTTTTTTTAATACTATTTTTTTCATAGGATAATACGAAATCATATGAAAAAATAACACATAAAATATAGTATTTTAAAATCAATCGATAAAAAGTCTCAAAACTAGTTAGAAAACAGATTATGTTTAATTTTCGTGGACGGATGAAGTGTCATTTTAATACATCCTTTACTTTTTTGAAAATAGACCATCACAGATTTATATTAATAATAAATTTTAAATAAAATATTGTATCAAAATTTTTAATTTCATATAAAAATCGTAAAAGTTGGAGAGGAAGTTATGATAATTTCACATGTGAACATTCAAATTATATTAAGTACAAATGCTAAATTAAACTAATAAGTTTATTTAATTAAAAAAAATAACAAAGCTTTATTTTTTGTCATTTTTGAAATGTGTCAAAAATAATGAGACAAATTAAAATGAAAAATAAAACAAAATTAATAGCATGCATTGCTAAATAAATAGAATAAATAAAATAATAGAATATAAAGGGGGGAAACAATGAAAAGTGCTTATGGAATCAGATTCTTAATCGTGATGATTATTCATTCATAAACCATTTAATTAACTTGGATTTATATAATTAATCCCCTTTGAATTTATGTATACACAAATTTAGAGATTTGGTAGCTGTCCTATTAAATGCAACACGAGTTGGATCTAAATGTTCAAATATGTTAATATGAAATCAAGAAATTTAATTTAGATATCAGAATTACTAATGTGGAAATAATTTTGTATCCATTGAGATTGTGAATATACTAATTTACCCTTTTCTTCGTTTCAATTATTTTATTTGCACGTCCTTTTTATTAATTGAGTGAAGCATCTATTTTTTTATGGGCCTACACGAATAGACCAATATATATTTCCATTTATTTCATGTCTGCCTTTTGTCCATATTCATCCACCACCACTAATCATTAAATACGTATATTTTATTTTAAAGCCTACGTATATATGACAGTGAATTTAAAATATTTAATCGATTTAATTTTTCGTGCACAATTTCAATCTTTGTGAAAATTAAATTGTGATTTTCAAACCCATCGATTTGCTTCTTTTTCTTTTGTTTTCAGTTGAAAATTCCTAAACTTCGTTTCTTAAGTTTATCTTCTAATTTTTTGGTATTTTTGGTTAATTAGTTTAAAAGGTGTCATTCTTTATATTATTAATTTTTTTTGGTAACTTTTCCTCTCACACCAAGTAACACACAATTGATAGAGACATGTCATCTTTTCATTTTCCATTTTTGCTTTTATTTAGTTATTGCAACCCAATATTTCTATGTTAGTGTGTGATTTAACTCGAAAAGTCATAATAGTTCGTGCTGGCTACAAAATAATTACTTATTGCGTAAATTACATATTTGAAATGGAAACTTAATAGTTTAATAATAAGATATACATCCTCAAAATTATTCTAAATTACTCTAATTTATCAACACTTTATTTACTTTAAATTTGACAAAAATTACTTTAAAAAATTACATAATTTTAATATAAATAATCTATTTTCTTTTCTTTTTTTTTATCTGGCAAACACAACACACTCACACACACACGCACGCACCCGGGGTGACTCGAACCCCTGACCTTTTGAATCGGAGGGGAAGCGTCTTACCAACTGAATTTTCTTAATAACCGTGTCTAGTCGTTTAAGATTAAATTTGTGGGACGAGAAGAGTATAAAATTGAATTATATGGAATTCAAGGGTAGAAATGTAAACTCACGTTATAGTGTTGGGCCTTCCTGTTGGTTTTACAGAACAAAAAGCCCGTCGTGAATAACTAATAAGCCCATTTGATAAAGCTAATAGGCCCACTTTAATTATGGCATTTTTTTTTTCATATAGAAAGAGATAAAATAAGAAGAAGAAAAATAAGATTTTCCTCATTACCTAATAATTTTTCTATTTTTGTCTAAGAACAACAATAGCCATCAAATTCTATTCAGCTTCTCTCTTTTTTTTCTTTTTTTTTTTCTCTAGGCCTTATTTAGTAGGCTAAGTAAAACAAGTTAAGATAACTTTTCTAGGCTTAATTAAGCCTAGAAAAGTTATCTTAACTTATTTATGAGGGCATCTTAGTGTGAAAATAGTGCATGTATTGCAATTTTACAATCAAATATCAGAATTGAATATATTCATACTGTAAAATGGGAAGACAACTCATAATTTGATAGGAATTGAATTGAAGACATCTCACTTTGGACTAATGTTTTAAAACTTCAGACCGAACTGGTGTGTTTGATTGACTTATAATTGGTCCAGCTAGCAAAAAAAACGAGTACGCATTTGACTAATGGAACGGGACGGAATGTGTATTTTTTTTATATTTATCACATCATGTTTATTTAATATTATAATTATTTTTATTAATAAACGGTTTCCGATTCAACTAGTTAAACCAATCGAACCATGGTTCGGAAGTTTCGTAAGATCGACCTTTGGACTAGGTTTTTAAACATTTCTTTGGAGATACTAAGAAATATTTGCACAATTTTCAAAAGTTGAAAATAATTAATTAATGTTGTAGAAGTTTATGCGAGTAAATAAAAAAAACAAAACAAAATACATACTATATGTGATTTTTATCATTCAATTAAATCCAATCCATCAATGTTAATGTTTCCTCGTAGGCGCTACCCTTTTTATATTCTTTTCTTTCCCACGACATATTCCATTTTCTATTGATTTTGCACTTTGCCCCTTTAACTTTTAAAATTAGCAATTTTTCACTCGGAAAGTTGCAGTCACTACTAACTATGCCGTTTATGTTATTTTTGTACTGATAAACAACTATCTTGTTCACTTAGCATGAACTAGATTGTTCAACTATATCTATATAACTTTGATATGAAATTATAAAAAATTATAAGTTTGTAATTTAATTTGTCAAAATTTAAAAAGTAATATTTAATTTGAAAAATGGTTAAAATTGGTGATTTTTTTTTAAAGAATATTTTTAAATAGTCAAAGAAGTCAAGAAAAACACAAATTTTGTTGAGGAACTTAAAAAACTCAAATTTTAGTCACATCTATTATATATATATAAACAGAATCATTTAGCAAAGGTGTTTTCCCGCCTAAATGCTAAGTCATCAATAATAATAATATATATATATATATATATTTTTTTTTTGCAAAATTGTTATCATTACTAATCTTGGGGAGTGAAAAGTTATTGATACCTTTAATAAGCATGAAATAGACGGTTTCTTTTAAGTTTCCCAATGTTTTTCAAAATTCAAATGTTTAGGAGCTATATAATTAAGTTTTCCAATTCCAATTCTTAATTTTGTGCTCTCACAATGCTTTCGAACTCAGTTTAGTTCTCTTTTTTTCTATTCTTCCTATTCAACTTCTATCACTTTGAACCATTTTATCCATTTATATTCTTATGTTTCTCGAGTAGCATTCCAGCTGCTCAAGTTTTTTTTGGTATGCGTGCAATGTTACGCACTGCTTGAAATGGAAAATGTATGCGAAGGAAATATGGCAGTTGACTGCCGCTTGCATATATTTTTTTTTTGCATATATTTTATCCTTTGTTGCAGGTATTGCAAGAAACAACAGAAAGTTATGGACCCACCTAATGAGCTATGGATCACAAATCTTAAAACAACAATTACTATTATGTACCAATATTATTGTCCCAATCTGCAAGTCATTTTTTCTTTCTTTCTGTTGTCAATACAAATTAGTAGTTTAGTAACCAAAATTATAAAAAGCAATGGAGTTTGATACAAAAAGAATTGTGTGATAGCAGACGAGATGGATTTGATTATAATTAAGCGGTAGCTAGCGTTGAGAAAGAGAAGAGGCTGGGAAACTTAAAGATTAATTTACCATTTTATTTGTTTCCTTATTGCATTAATTTCTTTTCCTTTCTTTGTTCTCAAATCCACATTGTAACGCTTATTGGATTTTACTTTTTGGCTTATGTTGATTTTTTTTAAAACTTTATCATGCTGTCCTAATTGAATAATTATAATTATAATTAAATATTCTTTTGTGATATTCTTTCTAGAACAAATTTTTCTTTGAAATTTACTCAAATATGTGTATGCATGGAAACCTGAAATTTTTAAAAATATAAACATGTATATTCGAACCTTTTCTTTTTGCTGTTATTAATTGTTTGTTATAATTCGATATTTGTGTTCATTGACATTTTACATCTGGAGTTTCCTATCAGCTTTTTTCAAAATTGATGTTTGTGCCCGCATTATATCATAAGCCTATTTCAAAGATTCTCATATTGTCTTCCCATATAAAGCGTCCTGCTCCTCTTGCTTAATTTGTTGGAAATTTGGTTTTTGACCAAATAAATAATAACAAATATTTAATTTATTACATAAATTAAATATTAGATTATTGTTCTACTCGCGGAGTAGATGAGCGTGGTATATTTATAGGCTCAAAACCGATTTCCGGTGAGTGAGATATAAATGTTCAAAGTTTGGTGGAGAGTTACTTCATTAGTTAATGAAGTGTAAGTTATACCACATTGATTAAATATTAATGTGGTGTGCTGTTTAAAAGTGTTTAAACATGTGGGCTTAATAACAAGTGGGCCAAGTAAGTGGATAAGTGTGTGGTTGGGCTCTCGCGTGAGCACACACTCGATCCGGCCCCGCCGTCCGTGCCGGACGGCACGGACGGCTCCGGCTCCGGCTCCGGCTCCGGCTCGGTTCGGGTTCGGGTTCGGGTTTCGTGGCCGTGGACTTGGATCTTGGCAATTGGTCCTTTGGGTGGTCCTTTGGGCCTTTGGCTTGGGCTTGGGCTTGGGGTCTTGTGTACTATATTTTTTGGACCACAAAATATATAGTATTTTGGGCCATGTGGAAGCCCAATTGCCCAGCCCAATTCTAATGAGATGAGGCCTACCCGTCCAGCCCAATTCGTGGCCCATCCGGAAGAAGACTCTGGAAGGTGTCTCTTCAGCTGAACAGTCAGCCTCTTCCACTCCACCACTAACCCACTACCTTAGTGACTGTTAATGCCTTTATGACATTGATGTCCCTACTGAATGAGCAGCCTATAAATAGAAGGCTCTGCAGGCCATTCTAGGACACACAACTCAAAGCATTTTGCATCATCTCTTCTACATCATTCAGTTTTTGAGCTCAGTTCCTTCGCCTTTTATTTCCAGTTCGCCGGAGCTTCTTAGTTTGTGGTGCTGCTACTAAGAAGACGAGAAGTCGTTTTATCTTTGGGGACGAAGCGCCAAATCCGCGAGCACTAGCCGGGGCGTAATTCGTCTTGCGGAAAGAGGGTTTCCTCGACTCGACTTCAAATTTCACTTTGTTCGTAGTTTTTTCTTATTTCACTTGTAATCTTCGATTGTATTGTACGCCCGGCAAGTTCTACTTTTCCAACAAACGCAAGACGAATTATTACTTGCCGTTCCAAGGAGTTTGAAGTTCAATCACCTATTCGAAGATGACAAGTGCTGCCGCTTCCACCGACTCGTCCATTGGAGCTTCAACATTGCCATCCACCATGTCCGCCACTGTTCCGTCAACAATGACTACTTCATTGCCAAGCTTTACAACAGCATCTGCAATGAATTCAAACACCGGAGGTTCGACCATGCCTTCAAGTTCGTGGGCTTTCAATAACCCATTTCTGTCAAGCGGTGGTTCTGCTTCAAGCGGCACCGTGGGCTCCACTTTTAGTGGAACTGTTGGAGCACCTTTCATGGGCTCAACTGTGGGGGCGGCCTATGGGCCTAACCCAAGTGGCTCCCTGATGGGAGCGAGCTCAGCACCAAGGGTGATGCCACCCGCCGAGAAACCGCCGAAGTTCGGAGGAGCCGACTTCAAAAGGTGGCAACAAAAGATGTTGTTTTATTTAACAACATTGGGGGTGGCGAACTTCCTAACGGAAAATGAACCACCTGTACCAAGTGCGGAGGAGGCCAACTTCCATGTTCGAGCTTTCTACGACAATTGGCGAAATGGAGACTACTTGTGCAAGAATTTCATCCTAAATGCCTTGGATGATGGCTTGTACAATGTGTACTCCGGTGTCAACACCTCCAAAGGAATTTGGGAGGCGTTAGACAAGAAGTACCGTAGCGATGATGCGGGTACGAAGAAGTTCGTGGTAGCACGATACTTGGATTACAAGATGGTCGATTCTCGACCAATGATGGAGCAAGTACAAGAGTTCCAACTCATTGTACATGACGTCCATGCTGAGGGGATGGTCCTTCCGGACGCGTTCGTGGTTGCAACATTGATCGAGAAGTTGCCCCCTCATTGGAAGGACTTCAAGAGCTACCTTAAGCACAAGCGAAAGGAGATGACTCTTGAAGACTTAATTGTGAAGCTACGCATCGAGTCGGATGTGCGCGATCAAGACAAACCAAAGGCACCGTCTGATGCCAAGGTGAACTTGATGGAGAAGGGCGGTCCCTCCAACAAGCGTGATCGCCTAAATGCCAAAGACAAAGGCAAGGCGAAGGGACCATCGAAGAAGTTTGATGGTGATTGCTACAATTGTGGCAAGCATGGACATACTGCGAAGGACTGCAAGAAGCCCAACAACAAGAAGAAGAAGAAACATGCTGCCAACGTCGCCGAAAAAGATGGCGAGTGGGTGAAAGAAGACTTTACGGCTGTGGTCACCGAGGAGGTCAACCAAGTCGAAAAGCCGGGAGGCTGGTTCATCGACACCGGCGCTACTGCGCACGTGTGTGCCGATAGGAACAACTTTGTAACCTATCAAGCTGTTGAGGGGAGGAAGCTCAACATGGGGAACCAAGCTTCGTCCGTGGTTGTCGGAGTTGGAGATGTGGTGCTAAAGCTTACATCCGGCAATTCTCTAACTTTGAAGAACGTGATGCATGTTCCCGACATCCGAAAGAACTTGGTCTCGGGCTCTATTCTAGTTAATAAGGGGTTTAGACTAGTTTTTGAGTCTGACAAGTTTATTTTGTCAAAGAGTGGTACTTTCCTTGGAAAGGGTTACCTCTCTGATGGTCTTTTTAGGTTGAATGTATTGGCTATACGCCATGTACCCAAATCTATTAAGAGTAATGAAAATGCTACTACTTCCTCTTACATTGTTGAGTGCTCTAATTTATGGCATTGTAGATTAGGACATGTTAATCTAAATGCTATAAAACGATTAGTAAATTTAGATTTACTAAAGTTAAATGAAGTTAACACTCAAAACAAATGTGAAGTTTGTGTTGAGGCAAAAATGACAAAACTACCGTTTCATTCGGTTGAGCGGAGCACGAAACCCCTTGATTTAATTCACACCGATGTGTGTGATTTAAAGTATGTGCAAACTCGTGGTGGTAAGAAGTACGTTATCACGTTCATCGATGATTGCACGAGATATTGTTATCTTTATCTTTTAAGAGGTAAAGATGAGGCTATTGAAGCGTTCAAACACTTCAAGAATGAAGCCGAAAATCAACTAAGTGGTCGAATTAAGAGTGTTCGAAGTGACAGAGGTGGCGAATATGTCGCTCCGTTTGAGGAATTATGCAACAAAAGTGGTATAATTCATCAAACGACGGCTCCATACTCACCTCAATCAAATGGCGTTGCTGAACGTAAAAATCGAACTCTTAAGGAGATGATGAATGCTTTGTTGATTAGTTCAGGGTTGCCCCAAAATATGTGGGGGGAAGCTGTCTTGACAGCCAACTATATATTAAACAAGATTCCACTCAAAGGTAAAGATGTTACTCCTTATGAGTTATGGAAAGGTTGGAAACCGTCGTACAAATACCTTAAAGTGTGGGGGTGTTTGGCGAAGGTTGAAGTGCCTCTACCTAAACAAGTTACAATTGGCCCTAAAACGGTTGATTGTATCTTTATTGGGTATGCACATAACAGCAGCGCCTATCGCTTTGTTATCCACAAGTCGGAAGTACCCGACATGACTGTGGGTACAACGATCGAGTCAAGGAATGCAATATTCTTTGAACACATATATCCTTGTAAAGACAAGGGTAATGTAGAAACAAATTCTAGCAATAGAATTGAAGGTGAAGCCACAAGTTCTAAATCCGAGGATGAAGAACCTACGTCACGCAAACGACAAAGGTCTAATCCGGAAGATAGTGAACCGAGACGTGGTAGTAGAGTTCGGAAACCAAAGCAATTTGGTCCGGATTATGTAGTGTTCATGTTGGATCAAGAACCTACGACGATCAAAGAAGCTTTTTCTAGATCGGACAGTCCGCTTTGGAGAGAAGCGGTACAAAGTGAAATTGAGTCCATTAGGCAAAACCACACTTGGGTGTTGATTGATTTGCCCGAAGGGTGTAAACCCTTGGGGTGCAAATGGATCCTTAAAAGGAAATACAAAGCCGATGGATCAATTGACAAGTACAAGGACCCGTTTGGTTGTCAAAGGGTTTAAGCAGAAAGAAGGGTACGATTATTTCGATACCTATGCTCCTGTAACAAGGATTACATCCATTCGGGTGCTTCTCGCAATTGCTGCATTGCACAATCTCGAGATACATCAAATGGATGTGAAAACTGCTTTCCTCTATGGAGATTTAGAGGAGGAAATCTATATGGAACAACCAGAAGGATTTGTAGAACCTGGTAAAGAGAAGAAGGTTTGCAAACTGGTTAAGTCCCTTTATGGATTGAAGCAAGCGCCACTTCAATGGCACTTGAAATTTGATAGTGTGATGCTATCAAATGGTTTTAAAATAAACGAATGTGACAAATGTGTTTACATTAAGAACACTAATAACGGATATGTTATTGTGTGTCTTTATGTAGATGACATGTTAATTATGGGTAGCAATATCCGTGTAATTAACGAAACGAAAAGCATGTTAAAGAGGAACTTTGACATGAAAGACTTGGGTTTAGCGGATGTTATTCTTGGTATGAAAATACTAAGGAAATCCGATGGGATTGTCTTGTCACAATCTCACTATGTTGAGAAAGTGCTCAAGAAGTTTAACGCTTTTGATAGCGTGCCCGCTAAAACTCCTATTGAACTTAATGTTCATTTGAGCAAGAATCGAGGTGAGTCGGTTGCTCAAGAAGACTATGCTCGTGTCATAGGGTGTTTAATGTATCTTACAAATTGCACTAGACCCGACATAGCATGTGCCGTGAATAAATTGAGTCGATACACGAGCAATCCAAGCAAGGAGCATTGGAGAGCTCTTGTACGAGTTTTGAGATACTTGAAGTATACTCAAAGTCATGGGCTACATTTTTCGAGATACCCCCCGGTACTTGAAGGGTACTGTGATGCGAATTGGATTTCGGACACGAAAGATTCACTTTCTACAAGTGGGTATGTGTTTATAATTGGGGGTGGAGCTGTTACGTGGAGATCCACAAAACAAACGTGTATAGCCCGATCCACCATGGAGTCTGAGTTCATAGCTTTAGATATAGCTGGTGAACAAGCCGAATGGCTAAGAAACTTTCTTGAGGACATTCCATGTTGGGAGAAACCATTGCCTCCGGTGATGATTCACTGCGATAGCCAAGCGGCTATTGGTAGGGCAAAAAGTGGTTTGTATAATGGTAAGTCTCGACATATTCGTCGACGACATAATACCGTGAGACATTTGATCACAACTGGGATTATCTCAGTCGACTATGTGAAGTCGTTGGATAATCTGGCGGATCCACTAACCAAAGGGTTAAACCGTGATCAAATGAATAAGTTGCTAGAGGGAATGGGAGTAAAATCCACAAATTAAGAACTATCATAGTGGTAACCCAACCATGATGATTGGAAACCCCAAGAACTTGGTTCAATGGGAAAACTAAGCTGTAAAAGTTCGGGTGAAAACACTCACATTTA
The DNA here is from genome assembly GCA_001642375.2 of Mentha longifolia. Classification (NCBI taxonomy): domain Eukaryota; kingdom Viridiplantae; phylum Streptophyta; class Magnoliopsida; order Lamiales; family Lamiaceae; genus Mentha; species Mentha longifolia. The sequence continues at coordinate 5,621,395 of CM038110.1, read as the reverse complement.
TTTATTCCCTTGAAAGCATTTGAGTGTTGAAAGCTTGCCTAGTGGTGAGGATAAGTCTATGACTTTTAATGATTCCTAAATACCTCGAGGAGGTTGAGTATGGCAAGATACTCGGTAAAGAATCACCTATGTAAGTGTGAAGTGAGGCTGCTTTGTTAAGATACACTTATGAAACCAAAGGGGTGTCCAAGGCCGAAATGGACACAAAACGTGAGAACGGATGAGGTTGAGGTGTATAAGCGTTAACATCGTTGTCTCGGTGCACGCCATGGAGGGATAGTTCAAAGCATTGAGCTACTATGCCGCCTGTGTACTCGATGGTGTTGACTATGGAAGGTTCAAAGCCACAAACTACCTATCCTAATACTTTTATACCTCGTAAGGACTGAGCTCTTGCATTTGCATACATTTGCATATGGCTATCTCACTCATGTGGGGGATTGTTGGAAATTTGGTTTTTGACCAAATAAATAATAACAAATATTTAATTTATTACATAAATTAAATATTAGATTATTGTTCTACTCGCGGAGTAGATGAGCGTGGTATATTTATAGGCTCAAAACCGATTTCCGGTGAGTGAGATATAAATATTCAAAGTTTGGTGGAGAGTTACTTCATTAGTTAATGAAGTGTAAGTTATACCACATTGATTAAATATTAATGTGGTGTGCTGTTTAAAAGTGTTTAAACATGTGGGCTTAATAACAAGTGGGCCAAGTAAGTGGATAAGTGTGTGGTTGGGCTCTCGCGTGAGCACACACTCGATCCGGCCCCGCCGTCCGTGCCGGACGGCACGGACGGCTCCGGCTCCGGCTCCGGCTCCGGCTCCGGCTCCGGCTCCGGCTCCGGCTCCGGTTCGGGTTCGGGTTCGGGTTTCGTGGCCGTGGACTTGGATCTTGGCAATTGGTCCTTTGGGTGGTCCTTTGGGCCTTTGGCTTGGGCTTGGGCTTGGGGTCTTGTGTACTATATTTTTTGGACCACAAAATATATAGTATTTTGGGCCATGTGGAAGCCCAATTGCCCAGCCCAATTCTAATGAGATGAGGCCTACCCGTCCAGCCCAATTCGTGGCCCATCCGGAAGAAGACTCTGGAAGGTGTCTCTTCAGCTGAACAGTCAGCCTCTTCCACTCCACCACTAACCCACTACCTTAGTGACTGTTAATGCCTTTATGACATTGATGTCCCTACTGAATGAGCAGCCTATAAATAGAAGGCTCTGCAGGCCATTCTAGGACACACAACTCAAAGCATTTTGCATCATCTCTTCTACATCATTCAGTTTTTGAGCTCAGTTCCTTCGCCTTTTATTTCCAGTTCGCCGGAGCTTCTTAGTTTGTGGTGCTGCTACTAAGAAGACGAGAAGTCGTTTTATCTTTGGGGACGAAGCGCCAAATCCGCGAGCACTAGCCGGGGCGTAATTCGTCTTGCGGAAAGAGGGTTTCCTCGACTCGACTTCAAATTTCACTTTGTTCGTAGTTTTTTCTTATTTCACTTGTAATCTTCGATTGTATTGTACGCCCGGCAAGTTCTACTTTTCCAACATAATTTTTAGTGAATTAGAAATTTTGATCATTCGCATTTTCGGGAAAAAAAAAGAAGGTAGAATCTCACTTTCAACTATTTGTAAATGTTTTCGAGAATGATGATAGCATGCAATTCGTAACTTTTTCATATTATATGTAAGAGAGAATGACAATTAATCACAAGAATTTTATATTTCAAATTATTATCTTACTTAGAAGAAAAAAAAAAATCCATCTAATTAATGAAAAAAAAATGCTCTTTAGGCATTTTTAATTTGGTTACTTCGAGGTTCGAAGTATAAGAAAGATGATTGTGAAATGAAATGAAATGAGATAAAACAACTAACATCCATCATGATTACTATAATTATTATTATTTTTTTTAATCACAAATGTAACCAATTCTACTATATAACAGTCTATATTTATTTCAGTTATGATATATGCATTATTCTATATCCAAAAATTGTAATAAATAAAATTTCCAAACGAATCCAAAAATTATTTTTTCATATATATATGCAAATCTCTTTCGTGCATCGCACGAGGCACTTACTAGTTTTGAGAGGAAAAGAGAGGGGACGAATTTGAGAAAACAAGAGAATTTGAGGATGAAACCCTAGTTTCAAAAATGAAAATGAAAGACCGTAGTTTTCTATTCAAAATTCATAGTTAAGGTTAGTGAGTGTATTTTGGTCTAAAAAAATCAAAAAGTAACTAAAATTTGAATTTTTTTTTTAAGTTTCTCACCTTTTTTCCCCTTTTCATTCCCATAAACCGATTCATAGTGAAAAACATGAACAAATTGGGATCTTTGGACTTTGATGGTTTAAATTGTAATATTGAAGTTTGTAAGGGTGTGATCTGAAAATAGATGGTAATTCGAGGACTCAGATGCAGATCACCGGTTTATTTACTTATAATAGTAAAATACCAAATATAAAAATTAAAAAAAACAAAAAACAAAAACAAAAGAAAAGAATCATTGCCTTCGAACAACAAAGTAGTATATGTATGTATTCGGATTGACATTCAAGAAAATCTCACCTCCTCTGACTCTTGAAGAAAACCCTAGTCATTTCCCCCCAAATCATCATTCCTTTTGATCCGTGTCTCTGAATTCGCCATTTTTCTGTTTATTTGGAAATTTTTTAAGTTTGAAACTCCGATTTCAAGATGGATGAAGAGTACGATGTGATAGTGCTCGGAACCGGTCTCAAGGAATGCATCCTCAGCGGTCTTCTCTCCGTCGATGGCCTTAAGGTTTGCGATTTTGATTTTATTACATCAGCTTTCAATCGCAATGTTGAATCGTTTGCGATTAGTAGTTGAATCGGCTTTTTATTTCTGTAGAATTACAAGTTGTGATGATGTTTTGGCGATTTGTTTTGCTGAAATGGATCATTGTGTTTGTTTATGCGCTTATATTGGATTTGGTGTTTGATCTAATGGTATTTGAGTGTTCCCGATTTTGATTAGCAAAAAAAAAAAAGAATTTTTAAATACGATCTTCGATTCTGCTCACTCCTACTTCGTTGCAAGGTTACATCTGATGCCTTTAAAGTTGGATTGCAAAATTTCAGCACAATGTTTATATGATTTATCGATTTCGTGTGTGGGCGTTGGTGCTAATGTGATCGTGATATGTTTTTGTTGTGAAAATAGTACAGATTTTCTTTAATCGATGAAATCAGCTTTCTTTTATTGACCGTATATGCTATCAGGCCTTAGTTTCAGCTCAACTGTTCAAGTAATTTGAAGTGAAGATAGCTAAGCTTGCCTTTACCCGATGATTATGCATACCGTCACGGAAGGACTACTGACCTCCACTTATTATATACCCCAGTCCTATTGCTGCTTAACTGAAGAATAGCTAATACTTATGTTTCATGTTTAAAACTTTAAATATAACTAATTTACTGCTGATTAATCCTTAGTACTCCCCACTTGCCTCTGTATGCATTATAAAAATTTATTTCAAAACATTGTTTTGACCTTGCAGCAATTGTATTCCAATCATATTTGGGGCTTTGATGTCTCTTTGTCTTTGCTAATAGGTTCTGCACATGGATCGCAATGACTACTACGGTGGGGAGTCAACTTCACTTAATCTTATTCAGGTTCTTCCTTATTCACTTTGAAACAGATGCCCAGTTCTGTTAGAACTCCCAACTTGTAGTGAGTATACGATGATTTAGAATCCTGCCCATGATCTTATTTTCTCTATGTTTTTGATCGCTTAGCTTTGGAAGAGGTTTAGAGGAAGTGACAAGCCTCCAGCTCAGTTGGGTTCTAGCAGAGATTATAATGTTGATATGATCCCTAAGGTTTGTAATATCTTGGCACTGTTGTTTGTCCCTTCAATCCATCTGCACTGCTTGTTTGCTAATGCTATTGCTTTTATTTTACCTCAGTATATTATGGCAAATGGTGCTCTTGTTCGCGTCCTAATTCATACCGACGTAACTAAGTATTTGTACTTCAAAGCTGTTGATGGCAGCTTTGTGTACAACAAAGGGAAGGTAATATACTGCTTTTATTTTATTTACCCTGTCGGAAGATTTTGTATTTTGTTCTATTTGTGTTTGTTTTTGGGTAGGCAACACTTATTAAACTATGTTGTAAATTCTATGCAATAGATCCATAAGGTGCCTGCAACTGACATGGAGGCCCTGAAATCTCCTCTCATGGGTATCTTTGAAAAGAGGCGTGCACGGAAATTTTTCATTTATGTCCAAGATTACAAAGAAAACGATCCTAAAACTCATGAAGGCATGGATTTGTCAAGAGTTACCACCAGAGAACTCATCGCGTATGCCCTATATACTTTTGCTTTTTTCTTTCTATCGTCTCATACTTCAGAATCATCGTGTGTTGTTTTTAAGTTTTATGCAATGGATCCAAGAATTATTCTGAAAGTTGATCAGGACCTTGTTGAAACTTCCTTACACTGTTGTGGTGGCTGTATATTGAAATGGTTTTCAGCGTGTTGCTGGAATAAGCACTCTCCTTTTTAACTATTTGTACAAAAATTTTGTATAGTTCAATACCCTAACTAGAACCATAAAATTGATAAATTCATGCTTTGATTTGGCTCTTGATTATGGTATGTAGTGCACCTCACTTTTACTTTTAAGCATTTAAATATCTAATTTATTGGAATTCGTGCAGAAAGTATGGCCTTGATGACAACACCGTTGACTTCATTGGCCATGCTCTAGCTCTCCATAGGGATGACAATTACTTAAATGAACCAGCATTGGAAACTGTGAAAAGGATGAAGGTAATTCATATTGTCTTCCCACAGCATGCATTAAGTTTATATTTTTGTTATTTCTCGTATGTTCAAAAGACAGTAGCACATGTCTCGTCACTGATATTTCTGTTTGAATTGTAGCTTTATGCAGAGTCTTTAGCACGTTTTGCTGGAGGGTCACCATACATCTATCCTTTATATGGCCTTGGAGAGCTTCCCCAGGTCTATTTCCTTCATCCCCATCTGTTCCTGAATTCTTATCTCGTTTTCCCTTATAAGTACTCCTGATGAATCTCATATTTCTCTATCTTCCGAGTCCCTTATCTAAAAACACGTACTATGGTTGTTACTGAAATTCCGGTTTCATTGCTTGTCTCTAGGCATTTGCCCGTCTGAGTGCGGTATATGGTGGAACCTACATGTTGAACAAACCTGAATGTAAGGTAATTATTCACTCCTTCTCTACTCTTATCTTTGGATGCCCCATTCTGCTTTCAATCCTGTGCACCAAGCAGAGGGAGTTCTTTACTGACAAGAAACATAAAGGACGAGATGATGGTTCTCGCTTGGCTAATTCATAAGATTGATTTTGGTTTTCAATTTATATTATATTAGACCGTGTACTTGTATATCTGTCAGTATCAGTACAATAAGTTCACTTTCGAATTTTTCTATTTTAGAGTAATATTGGGGGTTTGTTTTTCGCTGTCGAAATGAAATTTAAGTGCACTGACATGAAGTTATCTAATTTCAGGTCGAGTTTGATGAGGAAGGTAAGGTGTGTGGTGTTACATCAGAAGGGGAAACAGCTAAGTGCAAAAAAGTTGTATGCGATCCCTCTTACCTCTCAAACAAGGTAACTCATTATATTGAACTCCATGTTTTTATCAATATACTTTTCTATATCACTGTGCAGTGTGTATACTTATTTGATATATAAAGCGCAATTTGGAAGTGGTATCATACTTCAACTTGTAGAGTGTATGCCGTTGGTTATGATTAGTTTGTAAACTTTCTGTAATTTCCCTGGGCACTCTGCATTGGTTATGGGAGTTAAGTTCTCTGATTTACCTCTCTTCAATCACTCATATCATGATTAAAAAATAAGATGTTGCTTTACATAGGTTAGGAAGGTTGGCAAAGTCGCTAGAGCTATTGTTATCATGAGCCACCCTATTCCGAACACCAATGATTCCAATTCAGCACAAGTTATTCTACCGCAGAAGCAGTTGGGTCGCAAATCTGACATGTAAGTAACTACCATTACCTTACAACCTTAATATTGTGATGAGTCCTCCCATTCATGGTGTAAAATTTATCTAGGTGGCCACCTGGGCATCCCTAGACTGAAGACAAAATGGTCTAGGCACTATGCAGTAAATTATAGTAGTAATTAGTAATTAAAAGTTTGCCAGCTATTTAGCTGGTGACCAGACACTAATTTGGACTCACTAATTATCTGATTTCATAAGTGTAATTATATGTGAGCTATTTAGCCATTTTGAAGTGTGTTTTGCCTAGTCAGCAATTTTCTCCCGTTAAGCACTGAAGCATATCTTATCATGCGTTTTTTCCCCTTTCTTTCTAGGTATTTATTCTGCTGCTCCTATTCTCACAATGTTGCCCCAAAAGGGAAATACATTGCTTTTGTATCAACTGAAGCAGAAACTGATCACCCAGAGAGCGAACTCAAGCCTGGCATTGATCTTCTAGGACCTGTGGATGAGATATTCTTTGAGACTTATGACCGATTTGAACCAGTCAACGAGCCTACTCTAGACAATTGCTTCATATCAACAGTAAGTTTCTAGATAAATTTATCCAGAACTAGTGCTTGATTCACCATCTTTCCGTTTCTTTGTTCTTACGTAACCCTGCATGACAGAGTTATGATGCTACCACTCACTTTGAGTCCACTGTCGATGATGTGCTGAATATGTATACCTTGATCACAGGAAAGGTAAGAATAAAACCTCCTCCCAACCTTAAATCTCACCGAACTCGCCTTACCTCTTGATGATTTATCGTACATTACCAAACTCGATTAACCATTATTTGCTGATTCTTCAGGTTCTGGATCTTAATGTTGACTTGAGTGCTGCAAGTGCTGCCGAAGAATGATAAGACAGTTCGTTGCTTGTAATTGCACTTACTGATGCTTTTATCCCTACTAATGTCCCTATGGATAAGCACTGATAGAAGACTTTCCCTTGTAAAATCGGAGAAATCATGTCTACTTGAATGTTTGCTCTGTTGTTGGTTTCACTCGACATTTGTTGTCATCGATGTTTGTGGGGAAGTGTTTGGCTCTTACAGTGATATGCATGCTTCAACCTTCCTTTTCGACCGAAATATGTATCGAGTCTTATGCTTATTTCGTTCCCTTTATCGCGAACAGTGTTTGGTTTGATAGTGCTATGTTCATTTCCCATATTGGTAATGTTACTTTTGTTTATACAAATATGTTAAACCTATATATACGGTTTACTGTTTGGCTTGGTTTGGTTTATCAACTATTCTGAGAAAGGGATTTTATTTTTTTTTATTTTTTTTAATTGTTAGCTAATGAAAAAAAGGAATATTTGAAGTGGCTTTCAAACATAATTTTAGGCTTTTGTGAGGATATTTGAGTTAGATATTTTGTACATCTGATATTTTAATGGCTAAAGTCTCGAATCTGATTACTTTGGAGACAGATACCAAATTATTGAGAAGTACATTATTTTAGTACAAATGCTTCATTTATCGAGTTGAGTGCAATCATAAATTACTAGAATATGATACTCGATATAAGAACAATAAACATTACTTATGTTTACTTAATCATTTACAATGAAATGTGGTACTATAGAAGGTAGGAAACGAACACTAATCCTTCTAACAAATAAAAGAGGCATTTATTTTGATGGATATTTTAATTTAGGGTTTGTTAAATTTTAGGATAAAAATGGGATGAGATATGATTAAAATGATACCATATTTTTGGGAGTGCTTTTTTTTCATGAGTTTTGAGATAATACTCATTTGTAATCCTATTAAAGGGTTGTTTGGCCGAGGTTATAAGCTCCTTAAAATGACTTATAAGTTCTGAAAATATGTTTGACAAAATAAGCTATCAAAAAACTTATAATCTCCAAAAATAAGTTATAAGAGCTTATAAGCTCTTTAAAAATAAGCTCCATCACTTTAATTTATTTTTACATCCTATATGCTATTCAAATATTTTATAAATCTTTTAAAATAAAACTTAGCCAAACACCCCTTCCTTAAGTAAATATGTACGTGGATAGGATTAGTTAATCCACACTATCTCTCAATATTAAATGCCCACGCGGGAGATACAGTAATTGTTTTTAAGCACAGAAAATTTTCGACAAAATTTAATTTTGGTTATACACTTTAAAATTTGAAATCAAATAAATATAACTTTTCGATTTTATCCGATTTTGCGTATAAAATTAATTTGGGTGAAAAATTGAAAATGGTGTCTCACATTAAAAATTAATCTGAGATCGAAACAAAATCGTTTTGATCAACATAAAATTAGAAAGAAAGAAAAAAAAATCAAAATGACGTCATTTTATTAAATGAAATTTCCTCCCAAATTGATGCAACGGCGGTTGTACCAAAATTATAAGTTTGGCACGAAATTTGAGCCGACGGAGTCTTTGCACAAAATTTACCCTACCTTTACTTCGATCTCTGCTTTTGCCTCGATTTACCCTAACTTCATCCGTTTCTGCAAATTTATTGAAGGTTTTCGCTTAGTGTTCCTCCTCAGATTCTGAATTGACTCATCATATTGAAGTTATGGGGACTACCGGTAGAATTTGAAGCCATTTTTTGAAAAAAAAATTAGACTTTCGAAGTTCTATGAAGATCGATCTGGTTCTCTGAATCAAATAATCCATGTACGGGAAAATGGGAATGACCGAGAATTGGAGTGGGCGGATATGGGCTTTCACTGCGTTTCTGGGAATAATGCTGCTTCACTGCTTCGCCATTTTACTGTTTACCAGAGGTTTCCTTCTCACTCGAACTGAGCTTTCCCAGTACAGCCAATGCAACGACGTCGTGGAGTCGCCGTGTTTCCCTCCTCCTCGTGATCAGAATGCTAATGGAAGTTGTTGGACCAAACCTGTTGTCGATCGTCTTGTTATCATTGTTCTAGATGCTATCAGGTTTTTGCAATTTCTCTCTGGGATTATTTTATTTGTTTCTTATTTTCTTCAAGTGTTTATGAGGTACACTTTCTGCAGGTTTGATTTTGTCGCTCCGAGCACATTTTTTGCTGGTATGTAGTAATTTTTTGAACTTGTAAAATGTGCATTTTCATGCTTGCTTATTGCTTTCTTGAGTTCTGTTTAGGAAAATCTTTTGCTCACTTAACATGAAAACTATATTTATACTTCTAGAGAAAAAGCCTTGGATGGACAAGTTGCAAGTGTTACATGAACTTGCTTCTCGGAACCAATCATCGGCAAGGATTTTTAAAGCGATAGCTGATCCTCCTACCACCAGCTTACAGCGTTTAAAGGTGAATATTTGTCATTGCCCTATGCTCTGAGCAATAAGTCGAGGCACATACTTTTTTCTCTGGCTGAAATTGAATCAACATAATCTTGTAAATTATTGCATCAGACCAGGTTACTTCAACCTATATGCTTTTTTGGGTTATGAGAGCCTGGTTCATCTAGTTAGCAAAATAGTATTACTTATTGAAAAACATAATCAGCTGGATAGTTGCTCCCTCTTCCGAATGTCAATGTTTGCAGATGACATCCACTACCTCTACATGGCAGCCTATCCTCAATATTAGTAATCTTCCATATATACTGAGAAAAGGCTTATGTATTGAAAACTAGCATTCATGTGATACTGTTTTAAGTCATGTTTACTTTCTATTGCATGGTTTAACAAACGAGATCTGAGAATATACAGCTGCTTATGACAGTTTACAACAGAAGTAGCCATATTGTCCTCAACATAGTACTCAAGCTCAGAGCTTTAGTCTAAATCGTGGGAGCTTAAGTAGGTTTATGTCTTGCATTCAAGTAATTTAGTTTCTTGCCTTCTTTATTTCATGCAACTCACTTCAGTCAAACTAAGTCTGAGAGGTTCCTTGTGGAACCTTGCCTGCTCAATCCTTCATTATTTATTTGCAGTTGATGCTAGTTTCTTATGAGAATTATCAATTTCTTTTTCCAGTGTATCTATGACTAAAGCACTATGATAAATTACTAATCTTGTACATCAACTAGTTGAGTTGGTTAAGAGACTCCTCATTTTATACATTGATGGCAAAGCAATAACTTCAGGCATGCCTCACTATGAGAGATGTATCTTGGTGCTGTAATTATTAATGTTTTCACATCCAGGGCTTGACTACGGGCGGACTTCCCACGTTTATTGATGTTGGGAACAGTTTTGGCGCTCCAGCAATTCTTGAAGATAACTTGATCCATCAGGTCTGCCCTTTATGACTGAGCATTTATAATGCATGTTATTCTTTCTCCATTTTATTTACTGATGCATTTTTACCCATTATCTTGCTTATAGTTGGTCCAAAATGGGAAGCGAGTGGTGATGATGGGGGATGATACGTGGGTACAATTATTTCCAGATCATTTTGCCACATCTTATCCATTCCCATCTTTTAATGTCAAAGACCTTGATACGGTAATGAGAATTTGTATGTTCATTGGATATTGTTGTGTCTGTTAATGTTAATATTTTATGTGAATTCCTGTTAAGAGTTAAATAGATCGCCGCTGAAATAACATGAAATATGAAAGAATTGATAACTCAAATGAATAAATAACAGAACTCATGAGAAAGGTGTGCTTCGCCTCTAACTCAACTAGGGTGCTAGACAAGTTCTCCTATTATCTAGTGAGAACTAATTTGACCTAGAGTTTTAATCCCATGCAGGAGCCCACAACCCATGACCCAATTAAGTGTAATAACTGAAATCATGTTAATCAAGCAATCAAATAAAAAGAAACAGCCCTTCACTATTCTGCACTTGATGAGAGCATGAATCTTTGTCTGCGACATTTACTATGTTGAGTTTTCATTCTGTAGATTTATTTTATTTTATATATCTTTAATTCTTCATGATTTTTCTTCATCAGGTTGACAATGGTTGCATCACGAACTTATTCCCCACCCTCTACAAAAATGATTGGGATGTGCTAATAGCTCATTTTCTCGGTGTGGTGAGCTATCCCTACTTCAAACCTTGTGGGCTTCCAAATGTCTTAACTCATTCTCTCTCTCTCTCTCTCTCTCTTACACACACACACACATCCTCCTCCCCAAAAGCATGTATATTATCTTATATAAAAGCCATGATGCAGGATCATGCGGGGCATATATTCGGCGTCGACTCTGCCCCAATGATAGAAAAGTTGGAGCAGTACAATGATGTTATAGAGGTATTTAAGTAAATTTTCTGTTATATAGTAGCAGCTAAAACCAAGTAGAAATGCTAATTGAATAACAACTTTTTCCCAGATTTCTTTACATCACTTTCGGTATGTTTATGGCAGAGTCTTTTCCTCTTGAACCTTTTCTTCTATCATAACCATGAAATGGCTTTTCGTAATGCTCCAGAAAGTTGTTGGCATACTGGAGAACCAAAGTGGACCTGGTGGTTTGCATGAAAATACAATGCTTCTTGTCATGGGGGATCATGGGCAGACGCTCAATGGTGATCATGGGGGAGGCACTGCTGAGGAGGTGCTGTCTCTCTTTTAGTTTTTCTAAGGATATGTGATTACTGCTCAGTACTAATACCAGCCATATGCTATGCAGGTGGAAACAGCTATTTTCGCTTTGACTATGAAGAAGCCTAATCCATTAGTTACTACAGCTGAGAGTTCGTCTTGCCAATTAGATGTGGTATGTCTAAATCCTCATACCACAGCATTACTAGAGTGCATTCACTTTGCCAGATAAGAAGAAATCTTGTGGGAGGAAAATCATACAAGAAGTTGTAAAAGCTGAAATTATGTTCTCATAATTGTGATTTGTGATATTCCTTTTATACAAATCACGTTTCTTGTTGAAGGCCTTGGCAACCATTCCTTGTGAATATTTGACCAATTCTAACTCTTACTTTTTTTAGCCTTAAAAAATTAATGCTCTCCAAGTCCTCGGGAACTAAAAACGAAATTCTCCATCGACCACTCAAACAGGAAAGTAGAGGTTGCAGGGCTTGTTATGCTGGTCTTCACGGATACCTTGATGAGTTTCAGTAAATTATGCTGGTCGATAAGAATATTAATATAGCTTCAGGCATGGTTAATAAACTTAATTATAAACCCAAAAGCTTTATCTTAATTCTGCTGGTCTTGATATCGTCAAATATAAAATTCATGCAAATAAATATATTACTCTGGTTCCATTTCTACTTAATTCTGAAATTAAAGGGCTCTGGATTCAATTCTCTAATATAAATTCTCAATATTGTTACTCATCTAATGACAAAGAAATATTCAGTTCTTCATTTGATACTATCTGTTCTTATTTACAGCATGGACGGAGAATTTGCACCAGCTCAATTCAACAGGTTTGTTAACTAAATTAATCTCAGGATGCTAGAGCTCAGTAATAAGTTTGTCCTAATTCTCACTTATTCTAGCCTATCTTTGCAGCTTGATTTTGCTGCGACTGTCTCTGCCCTGCTTGGCCTTCCATTTCCTTTTGGAAGGTAACTGATACAAGAATCCTCTCAAAGCTTGTTCATACCTGGTTCTTTTTTCCTTGTATTCTGAGTCAAAGGTCTGAGTTGTATCATATTTATTTCTTCTTATCACCTACGTGATGTTCCAGTCTTTCTGCAACCATACGAATTAGGGTTAGGTGATGTATGGTCTAGGTCAAACCTGTGAGAAATCTTGGCTTTCTGTTTAGTTAGTGGGTTTCAAGTGTATATTGCTTCAAAGTCTGAATAAGAATGCACTTGGTTCTCTTGTCTAAGATCTTTAATGAAATGGAAAATCCAATGCACTACATGACATTTCTTGCTGGAATACTGTAATCATTTTTTCCCCTATGCTTGTTTTATTGGTTAAATATATTCTGAAGAAACTCTGAAGATATTCTGATGAAATGACCTATTTTCAGTATTGGGCATGTTAACTCTGAACTCTTTTCCTTAGCTGGTGGTATATGGAACCACGAAGACTCAGCTACTGGTGAGGGTCAAGGTCCATCAGAAGTTCAAAGTGGGATGCTGAACTATGTGAATGCCCTTTGTATTAATTCTTGGCAGGTACATGTTTCCTCATCGCTGTACTTCTCTTGGCTTGTGGGCCTGACACTTTTTATTTTTCTGAGTTGATTCTTGGGTTTTCTATCACTCGGCTTAACAAGTTTAATCAAATCCCTACTGGTGTTCATCCTTCATCATATGATAATTCATTATGCTTTGCATGGTTCCCAGGTAGTAGGGCATCAATTTGATTTTAAGTAACCAAGTGTTTGATTGTGATAAAATCCATATAACTTTTCTTTCTTCGAGGAAAATTGTTTTTATATCAGAAGGATTGAGATGGTCCTTATGCGCAACATTGGTTTGGAAATAATCCTTGAATCAGTGTTGATGAAAGCAGTAATGTTGGGTTATACAAGTTACAGAAGTTAAAATTGCCACAAAATTGCTGCTGTCAAGCATGCCTGATTGCATTCATGTTCTCGTGAATGTGTTTCTTTCATCTAGATGAATTTGTTCAAAAATCAATTATCTGTCTAGAATATGATAGCATACTCTTGTGTATGCCCTATTTTGACATGCCAATGAGTGTTTTAGCGCAAAGGGCATGTCCTTTTTTGGTTGCATTGCATCTCTAATTTTAAGAAAGTTACTAATATGGTACCACAACTGCAAAGAAACTAGACCGTGAATAGTGCGTGTGCTTAACCTTACAAAGGAGAATTTAGCTTGACTGTGGGCATGTTTGTTGAAAGCACCAACTGAATAGATTAAGGAATGTCTATCAAACTAAGTACCCAAGCTTCAAAATTAGGTGTTTGTTCCATTGATGTAATGACCTGCTCAGGTCATTCATTACAAAATGTGCATACATATTCTATGCCATTCTCATGTGATGTACTTGTAAGTTGTAAGATGAACTTGACATATGTGGTACGCACTTGACTTGCTTCTGTTAATCAGCACAAAGCATTTATCTACTCTTTTCTGCTATTAAAAATTAAGTGCCGCCACCCTTTCTATGACCCAGGATTTGCTTATGTAGGTGAAGAAATATATTGATGTCTATTCATCTTTATCATTGATTGGATTTTCGGAAAAAGACTTGCTGCATGTATCAGAGCTTTATTCGGAGGCACAGGAGCTTTGGTCAATCACTTCAAGAAATATTTCAGGGGCTTCTGTACCACTGCCTTTAGTCAAACAGCAACTTGATGCATATTCTAAGTTTCTGGAAAGTGTTGCTGCACTAGCACGGTCCAACTGGACTGAATTCAATTTGAAGATGATGGGCATAGGCTTTTGCATCATGCTAAGTTCATTTTATCTGCATGTATTTCTCATCAGGAGGCTGGACAAGTTATGCGGGCTCCACTCATTCTTGTCTGACTATTTTAAGAATTTCTTTGGGGCGAATCTTGCTAGTATTTTAATTCTGATACGTGCCTGGAGTTTCCTTTCCAACAGTTTTATTCGTAAGCATCGTATCTGATTCTGATACTATGTATTTTGGTTTTCTCTTTCCTTTGTTTGCTACTTGTACTCATTCCATATTACTTTGATGCAGTTGAAGAAGGGCGAGTGGCAAGTTTTCTTTTGGCAACAACTGCAATACTTCAACTACGTCATGCTATAATGAAGAAGATGATGCTACTTGAAGTAGGCTTCTATCATCATTTTATCTTTGCTGATTTTGCCTCATGTATTTATTAAATTCCGATGTCTTTGTTGCACGTGTCCCGGTATCATTAAATTGCTTTTTGCTAAAGTTGATTTCGAACCTGCAGGCACTCGCACTTTGTCTTTTGGTTCCTTTTCTCAGAATCAGTATTGAATTAGGACAGCTAAAGCAGGCTGTGAACTCATTATTCTTGAAGGTAAACGTCTCAAATATGGTGGGAATTGACAATGACTCTGAGCTCTGGATGTATGTAGCTGAAGTTCTTCCAATGATAGCTCTTATTATCATTGCATACCTTCTGTACAAGAGCATCACTTCTTGTTCTTCTCAGGGCATTTTGAAGTATGTTGTTGCAGGAACTTTATTTAACTATATGCTCATACTCTTAAACTGGGCCTCAGATAGTAGTCTACTAAGCCCAAACCATTCACTTTGGCGTATAAAAGGAAATCTAATACCTCAAGTGATCTATGCTGCTGGAATTCTACAACTCTTAGTATTGGCCGTAGGTCAACTGATTGATAGGGGGAGACCCTCAAATTTCGAACAAAGTACAGTTGTTAAAGCATTAGCCTTGATATCTGCATGGAGTTCAACGATCATTTTGTTGTCCGGGAAACAAGGTCCTCTTGCTTTCTTGGCTTTGCTGATTGGAGGTTCTTGCTTTACCTTAACCTTTTTTCATCCATTAGTTTCTTATGTATATTATAATTCAATGGGTTATTTTTATTTTAAAGCTGGTGCTCAATTATAAGTTAGCTCAGTTATTAATCCGTTTTCCTTGGATATATTCTCTATAGGTTGGTGCATAATTAGATTGATGGCATTGGAAGATAACGCCAAAAATGACTATTCTGGATCGTCACTCTCTTATGCTCTTCCTGTAACCCAATGGAGCCTTCTGGCCGTGTGCTTGTTTTTCAGCACCGGTCATTGGTAAGACATTTTCTGCTTCTACCAAGTTTTTATCATATCGTAACAATACGAGACGATGTCATCTTGGTTTGTTGTTAAATATTTTACTTAATATGCGCCATAACAAGTTTTTTTTCTTTCCCTTTCACATTTTTCCGTCTTTTGAGATATTGATGCTTTCACTGTGTAGGTGTGCTTTTGATGGCCTCAGATATGCAGCTGCATTTATTGGGTAAGAACACTCGTGTTCCTTTTTCTTTCTTTCCATTTAGTCGTTCATGCCATAACTTTTCAAGGACGCCTTGTCAAGGCATCTAAATCGATCATCGTAATCTATTTCAGGTTTGATGAATTCAACCTTATTCGGCAAGCAATCCTACTCACCATCGACACATTTGGATTTTCACACATCCTTCCTATACTTGGACTCCCACTGGTTGCACGCGGTTATCTACTGAAGCAGAACAAACAAGTATTTTCTATTAGATTATGCCAGGTAAGTTTTTAATAACATCTCATATTTAAATTCTCTATCGGAACTTCAGCTGTAAATTATAGGTTTATTATTTTTTTCAGGTGTATTTGATGTATGGACTGATCACAGCCATAACCGCCACATTTACAATGCTATGCGTCACAATACAGAGGCGGCATCTGATGGTATCCTCATACTTCAAGTCTTACTTGCTCTTGAGTTAACTCGCTAACGTTCAGTGATAAACATTGTAAAATTGCTGATGATTTGATGCAGGTGTGGGGATTATTTGCTCCAAAATTCGTGTTTGATGTGGTTGGCCTTCTTCTTGGTGATTTGTTGATATTTTTGTCAGCTCTCTATTATACTTGATCAATGCATTCTGCAAAAACTGTTGCTCTTCTCCCATCGAATCTTCTGTATTTCTTGAAAAGATGAAAACGCTGATAGTGAGATGGCAAATTTTCTTGGAGATTTGGGTCAAGGTTTCATCCAAACCTTCTACCAACTGGTGATGCGAGGAGGGGTTCGAAATATTTAGAGATGATTTTTGACTGTGTTTTTCTCAATGAGCTGATTTACCCATCATTTTATTTTATTTTATTATTTTTTTTATTTTTATTTTTGGCAGTTTAGGTTTGTATATGGATGGAATATGTATATGTTAATGTGATAATTTACTTTAGAGCATCAACTACACTATGCAGATTTGTTCTGAAACGTGTAACATTTTCAGGTTAATTAATTGACAAGCAGGATCATTGGTTCTTGGTATATATATGTGGAGAGTGAGAGAGAGAGAGAGAGAGAGAGTTCAATTAAAAAGTTGGAACATTATACAATTTTAAACCCCATAAGATTACATTATAACAGGTTTGACCTGTGAACTTAACCTAACATTATTTTAGCCATATAAATTGTTTTATTAAAAACAATTTTAGCCCTCAAGGTTTCGTTTATTTTGGCGCAAAAGGAAGCATAAAAATTTATTTACCCCCTTTAAATCTCGTTTATTTAGATGTATATATTAGGTTAGATCTGTGTATTTTTTCGAAATAAAATTAACTAAGAAAACATACATACACATACGTAGTACTACCTCCATCCCATTACATTAGTCACATTCACTATTGCGGCACGTTTTTTTACCGAAACCTAGTACGGGTTTTAAAATATATTTTTGACGTATTCATTTTTTCACGGGATACTATGACACTCATAGTATCCCGTGAAAAAATGAATACGTCAAAATTATATTTTAAAACCCGTACTAGGTTTCGGTGGAAATATGTGCAAAAAGGTAAATGTGACTAATGTAATGGGATGAAGGTAGTATAATATTAAGCAGAAGATTACAACACCGCAGTCGCCGTGCCGTCGACGCCGCCGTGCCTTTGCCGCCTTCCTTCTCCGCTTTTCAGAGGTACTCAATTCCCTGTGCTTGATTCCTCGTGCTGTTGGTGTTTAGTGTTTTGCAATCACAATTCGAAATTTGGGGGTTTATGATTTTTCTTTTTTTCTTCCAATCCGGCTGTTTCTTGGTGATGGTTTGAAAGAATGTCTGAGTGTGGCTGTTGGTTGTATACAGCATGTTATGTCTTTGATATGCTTCATTCTCTTTTTGCTTATTGTTTTCTTGGTGAAGATGATTAATTTTGTTCAACTTTTTATTTTTATTTTTGCTTTTCTTAGATATGTCTGAGCTTGCCGTGCTCCGTTATGATGTTGCCGATGATGATGTTGGTGGTTGTGATGTAAAACACTACTTGTCTGTTATTTCTCCTCGAGATTTTTCTGTGCATTTTGATTTCTACCTTCCCTTTCCAAAAAGTCAGAACCAAACCGTTGTGGGCAGTAGTTGTGGAGGACTATTGCACCTTCATGACTTCAATGGTCAATCTTTAGTTTGCAATTTATCAACCAAACAGATGAAACTTCTCCCTCCACCAAAATTGAAATGCGATCCGGCTTCAGTCGTTTTCACTTGGCGTCGGATTTGGATATGACGTTAGCTCTAAGGACTTTGTAGTCATCAGAAATTATTCGGAACATTACGAAAGCGAAGAAGCTGATGAATCCGGGATACGTCGTTACTTGGGTGATGAAGAACACACTCAACTGTATTCTTTTGGAAGTGATTTGTGGAAAGAGATTGAATCGCCTGAGTCTTCGATTATCTCACATAGTGGTGTTTACGTTGGGAAGATGAATAGTATTTGTTGGACAGCCCTAAATGATGATGAAACTAAGACTTCTGGGATTGTCGAGGTTTTATCATTTCGCGTAGATACCAGGAGATTCTATAGCCACCCTCTACCTCCAACCACGATTTCAGATCCTGTATACGATCTTCTCCAGTACCGTGGAGATTTGGGAGCTTTTATATATGATCGAGAAGAGAATCCTTCCTCGTCCATAGAGATCTGGAAGTGCAACCGTAGATTCCGTTGGAACAGATTGTACTCTGTCCCTCTTTCTAGTGTTGATAGACCGGTGGGACTGTGGAAAGAGCAATTTGTATTTTTGGATGGAAAGTCTTCAACGTTTGATGATAACTGTGGGCAATTGAAAGTCTATAATTTGCATAAGTGGGGAGTTGAACGAGCTGAGCATCTACAGTTATCCAAACCACATGAGGGTCTTTTCCTATGCTAAGATTGAGAGGGAAGATTTGATACATGATGCAACAAACATGAGGTACACTCAATATACTCTTTTCAGCAATTAATTCATTCTTTTTGTAATTATCTTTTGCATTTTGTGTTAATGTCTTCCCCTTTTAAATTCTTGAATTATGTATTAGTAGGACTCCTAGGAGGGTGCAACATCAAGAGAGCTCAAAGGCGAAGAGGAAGAAGCGGGGGAAGAGTGGAAGTAGTGGTGGAAGTAGTCGTAACTTGGGTCCAAGATTTAGATCTAGATGAAGATGAAGGTGAAGATGCTATTTTGTCTGAATATTTAAGTTCTTTGATGTTTTTTGAAACTGCAGTGGTTATGTATTGCTCTTTTTTGCATGGAATTAAGTTTGTAAACCATTTGTATTCACTTTGTTGAAGATGGTGGCAATCATTGGTCTGCAATTAGGGAACTGTCATTAATGGAAACTCTTCTTTGCTTTCCAATTCATAGTCTGTGGATTCTTGCATATAAAAAATTATAGTCTTCCTGCATGATTAGTTGAAAAAAAAATAAAAAAAATACTAAGTGTAGCTAATTTAGATGTGGAGCCTTTGTTGTTGGTTTTCTTGTGTTCTTTCCCCTTGTCTTACTCTTGTCTAGTTGACCTTTGTTCACTCCTTTTTTTGTAGGCTATTTGGTGAATTTTTGACTGTCAAATCAAAGATACAAGTCAGTATAACTTCATGTAACGTACTGTAGTAGTCTGACTTGCAAACTGAAGAGAACAAAAAGGAACAATGAGGCATGGCGACTAGCTGGAACGGAATCGAAAGTTGGGATCTCTGGATATTGAAACTGTAGGATCGTAGCTTTCGACAAATTGCATTCCTCTGTTACATTAAACAGATGCCCCTACTTGTAGTGAGTATGTGATAATTTAGAATTCTGCCCGTGGCCTTATTTTTTCCAATCAATATCTATAAATTAATTTAGCATTTGGACAGTGTTGATAACTTCAAAACTAGCGTATATAAACGACACATATAATCTCATCCGTTGATGCAGGCCATTCTTTAAATACAAAACAAAATGCTCGAATTGGCACCGATTGTTTGACGAGTTCAGGCCCATTCCCAAACTTTGAAATCCAAAGAGGAAGCCCTGATGTTCATTGAAAAGTATTGCACACACCATCCGTGGCAGCGATCAGTCTCGCCTTCTTTTTTTTTTGTGTGTGTGGTGTATGAGAGAGAGAAAGAGAGAGATCAATTAAAAAGTTGGAAAATTTTAGTACAATTTTAACCCCATAAGATTATATTATAACAGGAAAAGGAAGCATAAATATTTATTTACCCCTTTAATTCTTTTTATCGGGAACCAAACACTCAACAATAAGCATCTTTTCCCTTTTCTCTTTACGCCTAGATTGAATTGAAGCTGCAATCAATCTCTACTGCTTATACGAACCATCAAATTCAGTAGCTATGAGATTGTACAACTTATACGCCTTTTTGGATAAGAATTAAAAATCTGGTGAGTAGCAAGAAACAAATCCTAGTGTGAGTTTCCCATACTTTCTTGCAAATAATTAGAATACTATCCACAACAATAACATAAACCCAAAAGAAACCCAAATATGCATATTTTCTTATAAACTAAGAATCTAAGACCAATTAAAACAGAATCTGGGAATTAGTTAGAATCTTCATCTTCTACTTCCACTTCCACTTCTTCACTCCTCCACCTCCACCTCTCATTCCACTCTTCCACCTCCACTTCCTCCACTTCACTTCCTCTTTCTCGTCCTCGTCCTCTTCCTCTAGTCGCCGTCCTGCTCATCTTCACCTTTGAACTCGCTTGCCTACGAGTCCCACTAATACAGAATTCAAGAAATAAAAAGGGAAAGACATTAACACAGAATGCAAAAGATAATAATTACAAAAAGAATAAATTAATTGCTGAAAATAATATATTATTTTTGAAAGGTGCTGAAAATAGTATATTGAGTGTACCTCATAAGACTTGCATCCGATATCAGTTCGCTCTCATCCTTAGAATAAGAAAGCACATTCATCTTCTTGTCATAACTATAGATGTCCAGCTTTCTCAAGTTCTTTGTGTCCAAATCATAGACTTCTATTTGCTTGCACATACCATCTTCAAAGTTTGAAGACTTTGCTTCCAGAAACAGAAATTTATCTTCCCACAAACCAACTGGACTATCAACATGAGAAAGAGAGATAATGTGAAAGTTGTTCCAACATGACTTGTCCCATTCCCATTCCCAAATCACCATGGACGAGAGGCACGAGGTACTTCTAAATCATATCCAATCACCGCCAAAGATCCACGATGCTCCAAAAGCTCATATACAACATTTGGAATCGTGGTTGGAGGTAGAGAAAAGGAATCGAATCTCTCACGACCCAAGTGAAATGATAGCACCACATCAATCGCATCAGTTTGAGATTCATTATAATTGAGAGTTGTCCAATAAATAGAACGGTCCTTCTCAACAAAAAGACTACTCCATGAGAGTATAAAAGGCTTAGCCGGTTCAATCTCTCTCCAACCATCATCTCCATTTTTCAAAGAATACACTTGAGTGTGTTCTTCAAAACCTTCATAACAATCTATCCCCTCTTCATCTCCTACATCACTCGAGAAATGTTCTACATAAGTCCTGATGACTTTATAGTCATTAGAGGAGGCATCATAACCAAATCCTACGCCGTTGAAAATGGCGTCATCTGGATCGGATTTCAATTCCGGTAGAGGGAGAAGTTTGTACTTCTTGGTTGTTAAGTTGCAAACTACAGACTGACCATCAAAGTTATGAAAATGCAGTAATCCATGACAACTACTGCCAGCAACATCGTAGTTTTGATTTTTTTCAAAGGGAAGGTCGAAATCATAAATCACGGAAAAATCCCGTGGAGAAAGAACAGATAAGTAATGTTTCATTACATTGCCACCAACATCATCATCATCAACATAATAACGTAGCACAACAAGCTCATCAGCAACCTTAGGCATACCTCTAAGGAAAGCAAAAACAAGAAACACAAAATTAATCATCTTCACCTACACAAAACAATCAATGCATCCACTGCCAGTACAGACATATAATGAATATCTTGTCACATAAACAATTATTATTATATCCAAAAGATGAAAAGAAAATCATCCGCTCTGCCATCTAAAAGAAATTGCATTAAGAAAATCATACAATATGTTTTATCATCACATGAACTCAACGAGGATTTCTTGATTGGTTCCGGAATCCTTGATTTGATGATCCAATTTTATATAGGAAAATTCTTACTACTCCCTTCGTACTTTTCTTATTATACTTTTTTCAGTAATTTTTTCAAATGTATTCGAACGTCTTCATAAATTTTAAAATAACTTTTTAATTTTTATTTTTTTTTTAACGGGTAAAAGAAAAAATTCTTTAAAAAATTATTTTAAAATAAAAAAATCGTGATTGCAAAACCCTAAACACCCAAAAGCACAAGGAATTGAGTACCTAGAAACTGAAAAGCGGAGAAGGAAGGTGGCGGAGTGGCGGCCGCGGCGGCTCCGATGTTGTAATTTTTTGCTTAGGCTCGCTCTGGTTAGTACGTAATTAGCATAAGAAATAAATAATTAATACAACTATAATCGGATCACTGCGGCCTACTTTTAATAGACTTGATTGCAGTTAATTCTCCATCAACAATTAAATGGCCAATATCGATTTAAATCCTAAATCATACACTTTTTTTCTTACACATCATCTTTCATTACTTTTGAAAAAAAAAAAAAAAAACTTTTCTACCATCACACACTACTCCCTCCGTCCACAATCTTTGGACCCAAATTTTTTGACACATAGTTTAATGCATTGTGCTGATATATTAATAAATTAATATATTAAAGTGTTAAAGTAATATAATTGTGGGTCCCTTTGAAATTTTTGTGAGTGTTAAAGTGGTAAAGTGATAAAATTGTAGGGCCTATTACTAAAAAAAGAAAATGTCTATAGACGGTGGACGTCCGGATATAATATTAATGTCTAAAAATTATGGACGAGTATTTCTTAATAAAAAGAAGTAAGATCAATTCAGAAATTTCATATATTAACAATTCATTTCCTATCAAGTAAACAACATATATAATACAAACAATTAGTATAATTTTAAATCACATTATATTATCAAACTCTATCCTTTCCAAGTAAAAAAAAAAAATACTACTCCGTAGTTTATTGGGCCTTAAACAAAGTAAGAAGAAATGATTTGAGCGGCCCATATTTAGTTTATTACCACCATTACCAGCTGCTGCTTATTTCTTCATATAACCTCCGCCGCGCTCGGCGGCAGAAAATCACTGCAATTTCTTCCAAGAGCAGCTTCCTTCACCTCAAGTTCGAATCGAAATCGTTGATTCTCTGCATAACTAAGAGCAGAGGAAACGATGAAGTTGGATGTGAATGCTCTGAGGTATCTATCCAAAGATGACTTCAGGTGTCTCACCGCCGTCGAGATGGGGATGCGCAATGTTTGTTTCTCTTCTCCCACCAATTCCTTTCATTCTTCTTTTATCAGCCTTTAATTTCCTTTGTTTGCTATTTATTTTGCTCTTCTACATGGTAATTACTTTTCTTTTTTTTTGTTGAATTTGCGGGTTCAGCATGAAATTGTGCCGGCGGAGTTGATCGCCCGAATCGCGTCGCTGAAGTATGTTTCTCTTTTCTCTTAGTGGAAAAATGAATTCACCGCTGTGTATTGCGTTTTTAGTTTCTTAACCCGTGGTGTTTGATATGATGTGTTTCTGTGTATGTTGGTGTTTAGGCATGGCGGCACGTATAAAGTATTGAAGAATTTGCTCAAGCATAAGCTGGTGCATCACGACTCTTCCAAGTGTTAGTTTATCTCTTCTTCCGCTATTTTAGTTTGTGAAAAACAAATTATTTCTGCTGCAGTTATCAGTAGTGTTACACTAGTACCTTAATCTGTAATGGGCATTTTCAAATTTGTTGAATTCGATGTTTTTTACTATTTTTGGTTTCTTGGTCACGTACTTGTGCTCCTTTCTTAGTGATTTCTTGATGAGTTTTAGTTGATAAGATTGTATTCTTGGTTTAGATGATGGCTTTCGGCTAACATACTTGGGCTACGACTTTCTTGCAATCAAGACATTGGTGAATCGTGGAGTTTTTGCTTCCGTTGGTCGTCAGATTGGTGTGGGGAAGGAGTCTGGTATAGATGCCTTGTGCCTATTTGAAGCTTTACTATGTCTTTTTTTAAAGAAGCACAAGATCATGATTATTACTTGTTTTCTCAAGATATATTTGAGGTTGCTACTGAAGATGGCACGGTTCTTGCTATGAAGTTGCACAGGCTTGGTAGGGTTTCTTTTAGAGCAGTAAAGTCCAAACGTGATTATTTGAGGCATCGTAGAAGCTTTAACTGGCTATACCTGTCACGCCTCGCTGCCCTCAAAGAATTTGCCTTTATGAAGGTCTGTTTCTTGTAGTCTCTCTCCCTTTTAAATTTTGCAGATAGCTAAATTTTGGGTAGGCTTTGAGTCAAGTTAGTTAATCATTCGCTTATCTATTGGCAGGCTTTGGGTGAACATGGATTTCCTGTTCCAGATGCAGTGGATTGCAATCGTCATTGTGTAATCATGTCTCTCATCCAAGGTTACCCACTGTAAGTGTTTCAGCTGAGTGTCCATATTTTTTTTGGTTTGTCTCTGGTAAATGGTAACTGTAATGTAGTAGAGGTCTTTGGCACCATTGTTATGACTTAATACAGCTGGCTCGCCATCTCGTTTCTAAGTGAGAAATTGTTTTCCAACTTGAATTCTTATGTTGGATGGTCGCTGTTGTGCCAGAATCCAGATAGCTAATTGTATCAGAAATGTCGATATTAATTATTGGCTAATGACTAGATTGTTGAGAGTCACTGAATATAGTCTGTGGACTTGTTTTTTCTATTATCATTATTTTATTTATAATAGAGTCACTTGTAGTATCTCGTAAAAGAAAAAAATCTTTAAAAAGTTATTTTAAAACTCATCATCAAGACGCTCGAAAACGCTTGCCACAAATGCTGAAAAAAAGTGTAATAAATTGAAAAGACCGGAGGGAGTAATAATAAGATTAGAATTGCTTATGACTATCGTGTTTCATACAGTGTGCAGGTTAAGCAATTGCAGAACCCCGACACAATTTTTGATACAATCCTTGGTCTTGTTGTTCGCTTGGCGGAGCATGGACTTATCCATTGTGATTTTAACGAATTCAATATCATGGTAAGCTATTGCTTGTTCTCAGGATCACATTATCATGTTTTTGTGAATATTTATCCCGTCATGTTTTCTGCAACTTCTTTTCATCGTAGTATTGCCTGTTTTTACTAGCGAAAAACTTATGCTTGCTGTTACTAAAAGATGTATTAGGTTCTACAGATATTTCTGTCCACCATTTACCTTTTGTATTTTCACGTGTAGATTGATGATGATGAGAAGGTGACGATGATTGATTTTCCGCAAATGGTTTCGGTTTCTCATCGAAATGCACAGATGTATGTCTTATAAACCATTTTGACAGATCACAATTTGATAAGGATGAAATTTTCTCCAAGATATTCATTTCCTCTTTTTCTTCAGGTATTTTGACCGTGATATTGAATGCATCTTCAAGTTTTTCAGAAAGAGGTAAGTTTCATTATCTCAAATAAAAAATATAGTTAAGTTGCATTTCGAACTATTCGTGCTGGCTTCAGTAAAGAAAAAATTTAGATCTCACAGGCCACAAGGAAGTTTTACCTCCAATGTGTCATTTAACCAGCACTCAGTATTAAATGCTAAGGACTATATGTTCCCTCTTATAATTTTTATCCTTGCACTTGAATCTTGATATAATAACGCTTGTATGGTCTTCCTTTTGGTTCTTCTAATAGGTTTCACCTCTCTTTTGATGAAAAAGAAGTTAAAGATGATGATTCAGAAGTAGATGAAAGTTGTCGGCCTCAGTTTTCAGACATAACGAAAGTTTCTGGTGTCCTGGACAAGGAACTTGAAGCAAGCGGCTTTACTAGGAAGGAACAAGATGATATGGAGAAGGTACAGCTTTTAGTCTTTACTTCATTGAATATCTTCTAATAAAATGTTTTCACTACAAAGAGTTGTTATATTAAGAGCTATTTTGACCTTGAACGTAAAAGGAGTTAAGTGGATGTGTATGTACTATGAACACGGTGATGGATTATGATGTTGATTCTTGAACTTCTGTCTGCTAAAATCGCATATGCTTTTATGTTACACAGTTTGTTGAGGGGGATGACGAGAAAGATCTAGGATCTGATTCTGGGGAAGCTGAGGATGAAGATGAAGACGATACTGCTCAGCAGATAAATGATGCAAGCGTAAATGGTCTTGAGTCCTTGAGCTTGGTTAGAGAGGTGAGTCCTTATGCTTTAACAAGACATTTCTATATTTAATAATTATGATGAGAATTATGTGTTCGTCTCATAAATGTAAACACCTCTGTTGCAGGGAGGAGATACTTTGCATGAAGACGATCAAAACATCTCCAACGAACCTAGTCAAAGTGGAGTGATGGCTCCGGAAAATAAACAGGCTGAGCACAAGGAAAATTCAGCAGATGATAATTCCGAAAAAGAAGAAGAAGAAAGTGAGGATGAAGACGACCCTGAACTCGAAAAGCGTCTGACCAAGCAACGACAACGAGCCATTCAAGCTGCTCGGGGGAGGAGGAAAGCTATAACCTCAAGAAATAGTTACAAGGACAAAGGTGGAAGATCCTCTCATAATTCGAAGATCCAAACGCAGCTAAGTTCCTGGTGAGAATAAGCTATTTTATCTCCTGTCCTCTTTTTCTTCCAATGTATCTTTCATGTAATATTTAATACTAGCTTTTATCTAAGTCTGATACAAGAGAATATACATTCGAGTTTTATGCTGAAACTGTCATAAATTTTGATCTCCGTTTCTTGTTTAATATTATCAAATGTAGTGATTGCTGGTATAACTATTTGTTAAAGTTCTGATTTTGGCTAGTGAAATCTCAACAAACCATCTAACTAGTGATGGATTTTATATACATTTATCTCATAATCAAGATTTAAGTGTGGTAGAGTGGAAAAATCTTGTGATTAAATGTCCTACTCCCTCCATCCACGAAAATTGCGATGCAAGTTTCTATAAGCCCATCATTTGTTAGGTACTTAATACAAGTTCATTAACTTTAATCAATTTCTTAAGTGGTAATGCATAGATATCCTAACACACTAATTAATCATAATCTACTAATTAAAGTTTGGCAAAAACTCCTGTGAGTCCGGCCACACCATGTGGTCGGGTTCTTATCTTCAGTAAAAGTGTCAATGAGTCAATCTCTGTAAGTAAAAGTGTCAATCGTTTTGAATAAAAGTGACAATCTCTGTGATGTTTTTTAAAAGTGTCAATTAGAATGAATAAAAGTGTCAATTGGATCCAATGTCAATTCTTATGAATAAAAGTGCCATTTATAATGAATAAAAGTGTCATTTAAAATCCGGTCACACCATGTGTCCGGGCTGACAGGAGTGTGCCCCAAGTTTCATAGGATTAATTGTTTAACAACTAACGAGTGTATAGGAATCCGTTCCTTTTTTGTGGACGGTGGGAGTAATAAAAATTGCATCTCACATGATTTATGGATCATACATTGTTTGTGGAAAATCATTATTTATCATCATTCCCTTAAAAAAGACAACTACATACAATAAAATGACCCTACATAGACTGAAAGCCATCAACCAAATTCACACACACACACACACACAAAAAAAAAAAAGGCTCCTCAACTAATCAAATTTTACAAGTTTGGATCTTTGACCCAAAAATCCTCAAAACCAAACACAATCATTAACATATACATAAGCCTTAAATTCAATTAGTAGAATGTTTAATTTCTGGGATTGCCCCATTGTGCAGTGAAGGTGGAGTTTGCACTTGAATTCCAGTCATCTCAACCTTGAGAAGTGGAGATTCTTGATGATCTTTACTCACTGAAGAAGAAACACTGCCTTTGTTCTTCCCTCCCTTATTTCTTGCTTTCTGAGCCCAACCAAGCAAACCAGCTTGAATATCATCATCAAATATTGCCTTATTGAATGAACTCCCCATCTTCATTTTTCATCCCAAAATAAAAAAAATAAAATAAAATAAAATCATCAAAATCAAAATCCACAAAAAAAGAAAAAGAAAAAAGATAGTAGATAGCTTGTGTTCCAACTTACTTGTGCAACAATGGCATAGAGTGGTAGAGTGCTGTAACTGCAGAGGATCTGCACAAACACCCTGCACCCGAAACCCGACGTTAATGGAGTTTGAGACAAAATGGCATTACTTCTTACTATAGTTGTTGTTTACTTACCCTATGACGAGCCTAGGAATGACGAATGCAACTTCCCCCATGATGCACGAGTCGAAACCATACATGACCTGCATTCGAGTAGATCAATAAGAGTACAACCCGAGTAGCTCGGCTCGTTCACAGCCCTAATCAGCATACACGAATAAAATTATTAGTTCGAGAGAGTTGTGATGAAATGCCTACCAGCATCCAGAAGAAGACAGCAATCTCAAAGGCATTTTGGAAGAGGATGATATGGATTAGTACGAGAACGAGACGCGGCCGGTGGAACCAGAAGTGATCATCGGATGGACTAACGACTAGATCTCCTTCGACTGCAATGTGTTTTTGAGCCACTTCTCTTGCTAGTTGGATTATTATGTGCTCAAGCTTTGTTCCAACACAAAGCAAAAGCTGCACCAAAGTCCAAATCTTGGATCAAAATCTATGGTGCAAATTCATGTCAAGTGTTTGCTTAAATCATGAGAATTTGGCTACTTACTACTAGAGGAATGAAGGAGATCCAGAAATATGCATGCCAACCTGAGAATACATCAAGAAAATAGTGTTTTTTTTTTAATTAAAAAAATAAATAAATATATATATAATAATATATATATATATATATATATATATATATATATATATATATATATATTTTGGGTGTTTTATTAGAGAAGCTAGAGTTTCTTACCATAGACATTTAGTAATAAGAAGAGAACTACAAACACCCAAAGATACCAACTGCAATTTGAGGTAAATAAATAAAAAGTGGTTAGAACATGAACTATAGAATAAGAGCATAGAGTTAAAAGAGAATTTTTTTTATTTTTATTTTCTTATTTAACTTCTCTAGCTTACCTAATTCCAACTACTTTCTTGAAATCTTTTTCCAAAGCACGAGTCATGTACTTGTAGAAATTGAACTTGGGATTTCCTCTGCAATGATTCTACAACATATGATAGTTCAGATAATTAATTAATGCATGATTTTTTTTTGTATATGTATTAAAAAAAATAATTTTACCATAACAAAGCCAAGTCTGAGGGTGGTGTAGTCTTCTTTGCTCACTGAACGAAGGAATTGCTTGAAGAATGATTTCTGAAAATGTGAAGAAAGATCAAAAACTTAGTAACTGGAAAATCATAACAAATCAAGAACATAGATAAATATTTGTGAATTTATACTTACCATCCAACCAAATAGAGAAACACGACCGATGCCCGAAAATCGGTTTCTAATGAAGGCATGATCTTGAACATGAGTAACTTTCTTAAGGGCTGAAACATTTCAATCATGTATTGGTTACAAATATTAGTACTATATGTTAAGATTCAAAAAAAAAAAAAAAGTTATAAATAATATTCTTGTCGTATGTACTAATTAATTAGTAATATTAATATACCTTCTGCTGGATCATATTCTTTCTTCAATATGGCTTCTTCCCAATGTTTCCATTGTCGTATCTGTGCCACACACACACACACACACAAAAAAAGAAAAAAAAAAATCAACTAATGCAAAAGAAATACAGAATTAAGTAGTTGAATTTAAAATTTATTAAAAAGAAGGAGAAGAAGAAGAATTTACCTTCAAGCCTCCAAAAAGAAGAGTACAAACAGAGAAAACAACATGGGAAACTGCTAAGACAAAGATGAAGATGTGGAGATCATGCAATGCTTGCAAAGATAGCAATGGCGCCTTCCCCTATTCATTAATTAATATAATACAATTAACATCAAGAATGAAATATTTGTTGATGAAGAGAGAGAGATGGAATATAATTAAGACCTTGGCATCGCAGTAGCCTGCAGAGTCTGATGCGGCGGCGAGGAGGTGGCGGAAATGGGCGGTGGAATTGAGATCGTAATCCTTTTTCTTGCAAGGGAGCCAATGATTGGTCCAGCCTTTAGGAATGCAGACTTTGCTGAGTCTTGATTGAAATGCAGCAAGCATCAGAGATATGAACCCCAGCAACATTAACTCTGCATCATCATTTTGTTTTATTATTATTAACCACTCCATTAACTTTAATTAAAGGATTTAATTATATAGCTAATACACACACACACATATATATGTAATAATAATAATAAAAATAATAAAGAAACCTTCTTTGATTTTCTGCAAGGCTTCGAACAAGGAAGCCTGGTTTTTCTTCAAGAGGGACTGCAGATTAATTACCATCAATATTAGTTAATTAAGTCATTAATTACTTAATTAAGCAAGAGAAGAGAGAATAATAATAATAATATGAATATAAAATTGATGAATAAATGAAAGTGATGAAGATTACTTTGCCAGCAACATGAAGAATTCTTTCAGCTAAAAAGGAAATGGCGACGATAATGGTGCAGACCAGAGCCACCACCCATGTCGGAGTATACTCTAGAGAAGCTCCTTCTCCACCTCCTGCCATTCTCCTTCCTTCTCTCTCTCTCTCTCTCTCTCTAGATCTTTATGATATATACACTATATATATATATATATATATAAATTCTGGGTACAAGATTATTGGCTAAATAGGAACTAATTAAAAACATTTGAAGGTGGATTTGGTATAGTAATTGTGTATCTATATATTATATATATATATAGGTAGAGGTGGGGTTGACATTGCCAATGAATAAGAAATCTCTCATGCATAAGAAATTAATTCACCATGTTTCTTCACTACACATACCTTTATAAATAAATTGGTGAAAGTTGGTGTAGGTGTTTATAAGAAAGTAAATATAATTTATTTATTTTTATGAAATCTCAACTGAATTAAAATAAATCTTCTATTTATATATGGAAGTCGGATTTGTATTGTTTTCTAATTTTGTCAGATTTCGTAATATGGAAGTCATATTTGTCAGAACAATTAGTGAGATTCTAATTTCCACACATATATGAATGATGCAATTTCCAACATATCCAACTTCCGACTTTCATATCGTCACGAAATATGACGGAATTAGAAACAAATTGACCTCATGTGCAAAATCAGAAATAATTGAAATGTTATTTAATTTATGGGCGGATTTTAAAGCTCACATGCAAAATCAAATTTTGACGAAAATTGTGTATTTTGGGGCAATTTTTCCCTTTACAAATGTTGGTTTGGACTGAAGAGCATAGACATCAAGAAATTGTTCCTTCTCTACATGTTGATTGACAACAAAGCGTAACTGAGTTGGTAAGTCGTTTTTCTCCAATCAAGAGATCGGGATTCGAATCATTTCGTAAGAAAAATGGGAAACCATTATTAATTTTAAAGGGAAAAAAAGTTGGCTCATTCAATAAAATCCGAATTTTAGATATCCTTTAATTGCTCTAACAATTGGTCCAACCATTGTAAAAACACTCGAACCAGAAATTTGAATAATTAAGGAGAAAAAAATGTTATTTTAATAACAGGAAGCCTGTCAAGCTTAATTAAATTATCAACTACTACAATTAATACACTCTTAATTCATTGTTAATGATGGAGTTGACTTTTCATAAGTCAATCTATGTATAGCAACTATTCATTGATTTATAGAGTCTTTCAAATTAATTGATACTTTCTCCTCGAAAAAAATATTAATCGATACTTTCTTTTTCGAGTGAAACCCCATTTTCATCAACTTAATTTCTTTTCACGAACATGTTGGAAAAATATAAATATAAATCGATATTATGTCAAATACATTTGGAGAAAAGAAAAAGATTATAATCAATGTTCGTCATTGCAATGACTTGGTGGTAATAAAACACTGAATTAACAATTTATATATAAAAGGTTTTGGTGTGATTAGTTAAACTTTTCTAAACTGCACTAGACGTGCATATAATTTATGTATTTAATTTATTTCATACCTTAATGTGTGTAATGGAAGACTAAGACTTTATGTAAACTTTCATTCACACAAAAGTCTTTCTATGCCATGTGTCATTATCCCACTATCTCATACTCTATATAATAAGATTCCGCAAAATGTATTCTTGTTTCGAAACTTGAACTACTACACTCTGAACTTATTATTATCTATCCTCGAGAACTTGATCTAGACTCTATGTATTAAATGATGGTCTTATGTCGATTCGTTGAGCCATCGAATCCCATACGATCCTTATGTTATAATATGCATATTATGTTGGGTATATTGCCGTTGCTTTATTTTGGCTTATCCCCTTTGCAAATGAAATACTGCCCAACTTTTCGGGAAGTATCAATCAATTATTAAAATGAATTGCATCCCCTTTCTATCTCCGCTTCTTTATTCCAACCCCTAGTCACACCCTTGGCGCTTGCGCCTTCCCTTGGGAATTGGGGCGTGACATTATATCTCAAGGAAAAGGTAAAGGAAAAGGAAAAAGAAAAGGAAAAGGGGGTTATAAAATTTAATAGAGATAATGCCCCTTTCTACCCACTCTTAGATAGTTTTTACAATATATATCACTAGGATAGTTTTTTAACAAATCTACCCAATTTTCACATGTATGCCCTAAAATACCCCTCACTTTGTTTTATATGTATTCTCTCTCCCCCTCTCACCAACCTACCCATTTCAAAATTTGAAAAAAAGAACACTCTCTCTCTCTCTATCCCTCTCTCTCTCTCTCTATCTCTCTCTCTCTCCATGCTCTCTTGCCACAACCTCTCGCCGGCAGCCTCATCACCGACGCCACCTCCACATCGCTGGCCAAGGGTGGGGCCCTCTGCAATGTTCCCATCAACGGCGGCTGTTGGAAAACCGAGAAGACTATGTCTTCCCCCAGCCTCTCCGCCGACTCCAAGGACTCCAGCGGCTCCTCCGACGCCGGCGCCGCCTTCAAATACTTCCAGGGCCTCTCACCGGCAACGACAACATGCCGAAGCTCCACACGCCGACGTCCAACATTGTGCTTCCGACGATGCCAGCGCCGATGGTACGAAATGCTTTCGTTCGGGCTTCTTCAGACTGATCGTTGATACGAAATATGTTTTCTGTTTATATTTAGAAAATAAGAAATCGTACCATTACACTTTGAGTTGGTACGATTTTAGGGTTTGGGTCTAAGTTTGGTTCGAATTTAGGGTTGAACTTTCTGTTTTTTTTTTTCTTGTTTTTCTGTTGTCTTTTGACAAATAGATGGTACGAATTCGTATTTTGTAATATATCATAGGTGTTCGTAACTTGTTTTTCAGTTGTTTTTAGTAATTCTATTGTGTGGTACGAAATATGCTTTCTATTGATTATAGTTGGTACGATTTTAGGGTTTGGATCTAAGTTTGGTTCAAAATTAGTAATATGCAGTTGTTGTTGGTATGAAATGTCTCATATTCATACCTCCTTACTGTTTGTAAAAAATATAAATTTCGTATTTTCTAACATTTAGAAAAATAAAAAAGAAAGAAAAAAAATGAAAAAAAAGAAAAAAAGAAAAAAAAAATCTGCAAAGAGACAAGTTTAGTCATAGGTAGATGGTACGAATTGCACAAGTTTAGTCATAGGTAAATGGTACGAATAGCACATTTCGTGATAAATAGATAGTACGAATTTGTAGTTTTCATATATCATAGGTGATAGTAATTCGTAATTTGTTTTTCTGTTGTTTTTCTTGTAATTCATAATATACCATATGTAAATGGTACGAATTGACTCATATTCGTACCTAAAACTCCATACTCACGTATGCAATTCGTACTATATTTAGTACAAATGGTACCTATAGTTAATGACATAACTATATAATAATTATGTAAATGTAAAATTATTATTCAATTTTGGTACGAATTTCACATTTCGTACCTCATTGAAAGCAGTAGGAGAAAATATTTCAACAATTCAAAACATGGTATGAATTGAACAAATTCGTACCTCCTTACTGTTCGTAAAAAATATAAATTTTGTATTTTCTAACATTTAGAAAAAAAAAATTATAAAGAGACAAAATCTGGAAAGAGACAAAAAAATAGGTGGGGAAAGAGAAATATGTCATAAGGGTATATTTGTCTCACCACCTCAAATTTGGATAGTTTTGTTAAAAAACTATCCTAGTGATAAATATTATAAAAACTATCCTATAGTGGGTAGAAAAGTCATTGCCTCAATTTAATATATCATTGTTTATAAAATCTAATTAAAATTCGCTTTATAAATAGAAAGGAAAATGGGGTTGTTGATGATGAGACAATGGATAATTTACGGGAAGTCCAATATCAATGGATATCTAATTTTTCATGCTTTATCAATTGTTTTGTTTCTAATATCAATAATTCATTACACATTCAATTAAAATCCAACTATCAATATCTCCTATCAGTAACATCCAATTTAATTTTCTTAGATAAAATTTATATGATACACAGATAGTACTCTCTCTGGTTTTTTAGATCATGCATGTTTGTTCCAGCACGAGTTTTAAGAAATGTTAGGTGAGTTTGATGTCAGTAGAGAGTGTGGTCCATTTTAAGTATGGAAAGTGGTTCATTTTAAATTTTTAATAATGAAGGTAGGTTAAATGAGACATTTTTGTAAATGAATGTAGATAGATGTGTCAAATCATAAAAAATGATAGTGGATTAATGTACAAAAATAAAATAAAAAATGCATAGTAAGAATCGTCCTAAAAAGAAAAGAGTGCAGTTTGGAGAATCAAAGGGAGTATAATTTATGAAAGTTTCTCCCTCTGTCCACAATCTGTTGGCACTAATACTATATTGGGACGTCCACGATTTGTTGACCCTTTCTATTTTGGAGCCTATCACTTTAACACTTTATCACTTTATTTTTAACACTTTAATACAATTAAAAATATTAGAAGGACCCACAATTATTCCAATTTAACACTTTAAATTATTAATATATCATCAAAACATATTAAACTCAATATCCATATTATTTTTTCTCTATTAAAAAAAAAAAGTTTACGTGCCACAAACGTGATCCCTGCTAGTACCTTTATAAATGAATTGGTGAAAGTTGGTGTAGGTTTATAAGAAAGTAAATATAATTAAAAATAAATTTTCTTTTATATATGGAAGTCGGATTTGTCAGATTTCTTCCTAATTTTGTCAGATTTCATCCTAATATAGAAGTCAGATTTGTCGAATGATTAGTGAGATTCTAATTTCCTTACATATATGAATGACACAATTTCCAACACATCTAACTTATGACTTCTATATCATCACGAAATCTGACGAAATTGGAAAAAAAATTGACCCGATGTACAAAATCAGAAACAATTGAAAGGCTATGAGTTTATAGGCAGATTTTAGAGCTCACGTGCAAAATCAAAATTTGACGAAAGATTAATGTATTTTTGGGCAATTTTCTCTTTTTCAAATATGAGTTTGGGCTAAAGAGCATAGGCATCAAGAAATTGTTCCTTCTCTACATGCAAACTTAAGCTAGGTTGATTGATAACAAAACGTAACTGAGTTGGTAAGTCGTTTCCCTAAAATTAAGAGATCGGAGTTCGAATCATTTCGCAGGGAAAATGGGAACCATTTATTAAGTTTCTTTACAAAAGGGAAAAAAAAAAAAAAGTAGGCTGATTCAAAAATCTCAAAAAAATTTATATATTGTTATTTACTCTTGACTCGATTAATAAAATCCGAATTTTAGATATCCTTAATTACTCTGTCAGTTGGTCCAACCATTGTAAAAGCACTCGAACCAGAAATTTGAATAATTAATTAAGGAGAAGAAATTAATGGTATTTTAATAATAGGAATCTTGCTCACTACAAGAATCTTGCTTAATGTTGACGGATTCGCGACGGACACATTCGTCGACAGATTTGTGGCAGATCCCTGATGGATCTGTGGTGGATCCCCGGCGGATTCTGTCGGCATTCCATAGCCAAAATTCTCCGACGTATAGCAACTATTCATTGATTTATAGTCTTTCAAATTAAATGATGCTTTCTCCTCGAAAAAAAAAAATTGATTCTTTTTCGAGTGAAAACCCCATTTTCATCAACTTAATTTATTTCCACGAACATGATGGGAAAATATAAATATAAATCAATGTCAATTACATTGGGAGAAAACAAAAAAGGAAATAATCAAGGTTCGTCATTGCAATGACGTGGTGGTAATAAAACACTGAATTAACAATTTATATATAAAAGGTTTTGGTGTGATTAGTTAAACTTTTCCAAACTGCACTAGACGTGCATATAATTTAATTTATTTAATTTGTTTCATACCTTAATGTGTGTAATGACTATAAGACTTTATGTAAACTTTCATTCACACACAAGTCTTTCTATGCCATTTTGTCATTATCCCATTATCTCATAGTCATGTAAAAGAATAGATTTTGTGTAAAAAAATAATAATAAATTTGATGTACAATTAAAATGTATCGTACATCATGATGTATTTTCAGTATTATTAATACACTATTTACAGTAAAATTATTACGCACCAGTTAATCCGGACTATA
This sequence comes from Mentha longifolia, assembly GCA_001642375.2. Lineage (NCBI taxonomy): Eukaryota > Viridiplantae > Streptophyta > Magnoliopsida > Lamiales > Lamiaceae > Mentha > Mentha longifolia. Next base: position 5,584,888 of record CM038110.1, on the reverse strand, counting down.
AGTTATACGATAATTCTTGAATTATAATTCTTGGGCTAATTGTACTCTTAATTCATACTGGAATAGCGAGTAGCTCTTGCTCGGTTCCTTGTTTGATACCTCTTGTACCTTTTTTCATCTAATAAATTACCTTTTCTGATTATAAAATAAAAATAAATAAATAAATGATAAAATAAATAAGTGGAACTTAGTCAAGAAAATTTGGAATCCTACTTGAGCAAACATAATCATTTTATATTGCCAACTAAACTTAGACATTGACTCTGTGTTAGGTTTGTGTGGTCAATCTCCAATAAATTTTGAATTTCACATGTATCTATCTGGTGTAACAAATTGAAAGTTGATTATAATTATTAAGTATTTGTGAATAATATTAGCATAATTTTGTGCAATTATATGCTTCATGCCAGCTTCATAGTTGTTACCAGTTGCTAGGTCAATTGTGCACCATTAATTCAATATAAGTATTACTAGTTGGGAAAATTAAATAATGACTCGGCATCCTACATTATTATATGTGATATTAAAAACATATCCTAATTTTATTTTATTTTTGGGAAACATGTTTTCTTCCCTCTCTACCTCTCTTCTTATGCCTATTCAGAACTTATCTACGGTCGAGTTTTGTTCTTTTTAATAGAATTTTAGGTTTTTTTATACGTGTGTGTTTTTTTTATGGAAAAGTAAACAGAGATGTAAGAAAAGAATGAAAAGTTTTTTATGTGTAATAAAGGTCTTAACGTGTAAAAAAATACTCCCTATGTCCACCATTTACTGTTGACTTTTTAGATGATTTACGAGCTTTGTGATGATGGATTTTAAATTGAATTTTTGGAGATTAGTGTTTTTTACACGATACTACAACACTCGTAGTACATTGTAAAAAAAACTAAACTCCAAAAATTCAATTTTAAATCCATCATCACAAAGCTTTAAAATTATATAAAAAATCAACAGGGTCAGTAAATGAAAGACGGATGGAGTATTATCACTTCAAATCGATCTTTAAAAAAGTAAAAAGGTGACTACAAAAAAGTTTCCATCATGAACCCATGACCAAGAAAAATTATAGTACACCATAAAAACAAGTCGATGAGAAAAAATAGTGATATATTTATTTTTTTTTTCAAGTTTAATTCACATGACACTAATACTATCAGTCTGTGGTGGATAGAAGAACAGTCCTCTCGTTATATATATTTTTCCTTCACAAGAAGATTCAATATTCACACTTAGAATCTTCAAATGGGGATTAGTGGGAAATATTATTATTAAAAACATATATATACAAAAATAGGCATTTGCTTACATTTTCTTGCTCCATGATTTGCTAAGGATTGATTTGGACCCATTCAAACAGCAAAACATTGTGGAGTATTTCACACATAATGTAAATTAATGACTTCATACAACAAAAATGATCCCATAATGTAAAATAATTACAAGTATTTTGCCTTTGAGAAAGAAAACCAAAATCTTTCCTAACTACTACTCGTCTCTTACACCTTCAAAACGTTAAATTATGCAACCACAGCAACAACAGGAACATCAACAGCAGCAGCAGCAGCAGTGACAGTATGCTCGCGCCTCGATTTTATGAAGTTTTGACGAAACTCTTCAAACGTGCCTTGATTAATCGTGTCTCTAATCTTGCGAAAGAATCCTAGATAATGGTGCGTGTTGTGACTGCAAAAATGAGGAAAAGTTTACATACGTGTGAGGGAAAATGATGAGTGTGCAACTGCAACGAAGGTAAGGAAATGAGCACGTACATTTCTAATAGAATTTGTGCCAACATTTCATGAACGTTGAACAGATGGTTTATATAAGCCTTTGTGTGATTCCGACATGTGTAGCATCTGCACCCCTCTATAATCGGTGATGTATCTTTCCTGCAAAATTAAATTATAAATGCAATGAAATGCTATGATCCTTCCTAAGTAAAAACAGCTTTAACAGCAAAAAAACTTATAAGAAAAATTCAAGTTTATTTCCCTGCATCGTAACAGCATTCATCTAACATTCCAAAGAGCATAAGGTGTCCGTAGTGAAATTTTAAAAAACGTATCAGAAAGAGCCTGAAGTGTTCCAAATAACCTGTAAATAGTTGCTTTTAAGTTGATCTTTGTTCCGTCATCTCTGACAGTGTCACTCAGCTGATAAACGGAACCATGTCTCTCAATTTCCTCCAAAGGAAATGTAAGTGCAAAGCCTCCAATTGTAAGATGGTATATATAACTGTCAAAACATATAAATCTTCATTTCAAAACTCTACTTAAATTACGAAGATGTATCATAACCCTTCACCTATAATATATATCATCTTATTAATAATTTCTAGAGGGGGGGGGGGGGGCAATACTAAAAGATGAGCTTGACAACATACGAGGAGTTAAATAGGTCAATGCCAGCAGCAACACCTTGCAACACTTCCTCTGCAAGATTGATTACAACAGGTCATTCGACAAATGAGAAAGGTAGACCAAACATCTTAGACGATAAACATAAAGTGGACAAGGTTCATGAACATTCACCCTTTCTTTTACACATACAAAACGACACACATATCAGGTATCGAGTATGATCAACATGTCTGACAATTTGATATCAATTATAAGTGTTCGGCATGATAGCAACTAAAACATACGCAAGCTGCAAAAGCTTTAAGGAAATAGGTTCCGAGAAACAAAGGAAAACAAATTATAACTACGAACTAGTGAGCACCTGGAAGTCCAAGACCACTTATCTGGCGTGGCTTATCCTCTGGCAAGCATTCCTGAAATGCACAGGTCAATGTAAACAACAAATTTTTCCAATATAATCAATAGAACAAAAAGGATGATTGCCATAAATCACAAATCTTGGGCAATTTTGCAATCAAAACATGACTAGTTAATTGTAGCAACAGAGTAGGCTTTAATTTTAATTTTTTACTCATCGCCTACATTATGGCCTTACTGTAGATTTAACACTTTCATGATCAGGAAAAATCTTTTGAAGAAATGAAACTTCAAGGCTCAAAATTTAAGGGTTAAAAGAATTTAAACCATACAGTAACAGCACTGAGCAGTGCGGGGCGTTCATCCATACTCTCTCCAAGACCAAAGCCACCAATGTGAAAACCTGAGTGTTCCAATAATAGCTTCTCAATATAGACAAAAGAAAAATGTCAAACTAGCAAAAAAAAAAAGGTGTGTAGAACCATAATATATTCAAATGTGGCACAGAAAATATTATACGAGATGCATTCCCCCAATAAAATCACAAACCAACCTTTGTTTATTCTAAGTAGTTGGATCATGTTTATTACAGTATATTTCTTTCTTTCACCTCTTTAAGAAAAAAGTGAAACTGTGAATGTTTCAACTCATTATGAGATGCCCCCAACCCCTCCTGGGATTCTTTTGAAAGATTTCCAGTTTTACACACTTCTCTATTGCAACAATTTTCCAACTTCCAGAATTAAGTACTTCTTGAATGCAAAGCAAAATAGCAAAAGCTTACCCTGCTCCCATAGAAAAAGCATAAATAGATATAGAAAATCAATTAGACATTCGAGTCTTCTTCATACTTAAAATTACACCAGAAGTGATTTATAAATTAGATGGGTAATTGGCAGACAAAATTCATAAAGTAATAACTAGCCATAAATACCTGAGACATTTCGCTTCGAAACTTCTTCCGCGCAGTATTTCCGTTCATTAACTTTAGAGCCTCCCACTATGGATCCAAATACAGCTCCACCTGTCTACATTAAAGTAATTTATATTTTAAAAGGGGGAAAAAACTTACTGAAGAAGATTCTCATATGATTGGATGAGTATCAATATTGTCAAAAAGATGCATGTTTTCAACTTTTCAGCAAGGTCAAGGACTACATTAATACTAGTAGAGCCATATCCACACTGACACACAACCCATATTAGAAAGTGTACCCAATACCTTCATCCCAGAAGAAACAAGAAAAACAAAACCTTTTTTTTATAGTTTTACCCCTGCCATAAACTTTAATATTTCATCCCGGTTAGCAACTAAACCACAATGATGCTTGTGGTTGATCATGATTTATCAAGTTTTCATCTTTTCCTCATTTTGAGAAAGAAAATTTCAAGAAAACTAAAACAAAAGCTATATCCATTGCCAGAAAATAATTATAAGCATAAAGAAAACGAGCTTGGCACGTACATTGTTGGCTTTACTTAATGTCAAGCAATCGTCGAGCCATCTCATAGTACGGTCGACTGATGCTTTGCTTCTCTTCTCAGAAACCCAAGCGGGGACCTCATCAGCCAAAGTCACCCACATGTTAGGCTTCATTGCAGAAATCAATTCAACATACTTTCCCGGATTTATCTATCATAATTTCACCAAACATGGCTTCACATTAACTGTAATCAATTCAAAACGACAAGAAGAATTCAAAACTGCAAAATTACATACAAGGAATCGGCCAGAAGGAGTCTCAAACGATGCACCAAGCTTGTTGGAGCTCTGATAATCCGGTATCGAAATAATGGAATCCGCAGGATTAGCTGCGTACACGTAATCCCTCATGCCAAGCATCTGATGCAGCCCTCCCATTTCCGATATCGCTTTCAACGATATGCCTTCTAAACTGCAAAAGGAAAAACCGCCAAAATTGTGGAAAATCGGTATGAGAGCATAATTTCAGCTGGGAAAAAACACAAACATTTTATATGCAACATATAAAAAGAAGAGAACTTGAATGTATGTATGTATGTATGTATGTATGTAGTTCGAATTTAAGGAAGTATTTAGGGCGTACAAGTTGAGGGGGCTGAACTGGAGGAGGCGAGAATCGGGGGTGGGGAGAGAGGAGAGAAGGTCGGGGGAGATAAAGGCGGGGAGACCCTTGCGTGTAGAGAGAAGGAGCGCCGGAGTTTCAAGAGAGATGCCGCCCACCTGCAGCACGCCGCCCCTGCCGCCGCCCTTGCTCCATGCCTGCACGCTGAATTTCATCCTCTCTCTCTCTCGTTTTCCCTCCTTTTTGTTGGCGGGCGGCGGTCTGGCCCGACTCTTGTAGTCTTGTAATCTTAAGGAGTAATTTATTTATTTTTAAAGCATTTATAGGAGTAATTTTTTTTTATATTCTTTTTTGGGAAAATTTTAATGAAATTATTATTAACCCATAAAAAAAACGATAAACACTACTCTCTCTGTCCCCTTTATATTCAAATGAGTGTTTTCAAATAATAAAAAGAGGCTTATGACAAAGTACCAATTTTCAATCACAAAAACTTGAGTGAGGCCAGCCACGTAGTGTGGCCGGATTAAAGTGTCAATCTTTATGCAAAAAAGTGATAATCTACATGAATAAAAGTGCAAATCTTTAACATAATTATTTAACGAATAAAAGTGTCAATTTTTAAAAGTGTCAATCTTTATGCAAAAAAGTGATAATCTATACAAATAAAAATGAAATCTTTTGAACGGCCACATAGTACACCCGAGCTCACTCAAGCGTACCCCATTTTCATAACACAATTTGCAAAATACTCATCTTCATAATTCTCCTATCAAACTACTCACTTTTATAGTGATCTTCCTATTTTGCCCTTTAATGAAAATACAAATTCTTGATTTCTCATGTGATGTTGACCGACCTCTTACACAATTGTATTTATGTCATTTTTTCGTCGATCGAAATTTATCATACAGCGACATGAATTTATTTCGTCGATCGGAATTTATCATACAGAGGCAAGAATTCTCTTGTGAGGAAGACATTTTGGGGAAAATTCCTATCGCTGTATGATAAATTCTGATCGACGAAATAAATTCCTGTCGCTATATGATAAATTCCGATCAATAAAAAATGACATAAGTACAATTGTGTAAGAAGCCGATCAACATCACATGAGAAATCAAGAATTTTTGTCTTCATTAAAGGGCAAAATAGGAAGATTACTATAAAAGTGGGTAGTTTGATAGGAGAATTATGAAGATGAGTATTTTGCAAATTGTGTTATGAAAAGTCGGTAGTTTATCCCATTCCCACTAATAAAAATGCTCTACATAAAGAGGACGGAGAGTAGTACTTTTTACGTTCGTGATATATGTGCTTAAAACTTTTGGCCTCTATTGCAATGTGTCGAAAAATGAATATTATGACAAAGCTTAAGTCACTTAATATAATGTATTATTCTAATTGATGTAATGTATATAATATATATACTATATCAAGTAAGACTTAAACTTTATCGTAATATCCACTTTTCGATACATACCGAAAGATTCTTACATATAATACGGACAGAGAAAATATTAATTTATTTAGCCAGAAAAAACTACATACGAAGGTAATAAATACAAACTCCGTTCATAAAAATTGTGCCTACTTATCAATCCGTCTACAGAAATTGTGACTACTTTCTTTTGGGACATACTCTATACACCATTTAGACTTTTTTATCTTTATTATGCACTAATATATACTAGTAATATATACTAAAAAAAAACACCACCACTATTTACTAATAAACCCTTCATGACCCCGCAAACCTTACTCTCGTCACTTTACTTTATTTATAAAAATAAAAATAAAAATAAAAAATAAAAAATCTTTCGTGTTTAGTGTTCTCTTGGACACGACGTTTTCGTGTTTCAATCGTGTACCAAATTTTAACTTTTATTAATTTTATATTATTTTTTATAAAAATAAAAATTACTAACAAATTATAATAAACATTTATAAATAGAATTTGAAAATTTTAATAATTATATTCTCTAGTTTCGAATTTATCAACTCTATTATAACTGATAAAGTAAAATTAAATGCTAAAAAATAATTATAAACCCTAATTGGATGAGTGAACCTTAGAAAAGAATTATAAAATTAAACTAAATTATTATAAATTAAAATTATTAAAGAAAAATCTATAAAATTAATATAAATTAAGATTTGGTACACAAACATGAATGAAAATAGGTAATGGAGACACAAGGAAAAGAAACAACTCTTTATTGGATATTCTCACTCGTAAATAATCTCGTCTTACACATTCATACGTGATAATCAAATCAAAGGCTTGGAAAAAGAGATTGAACATTTTATGTTCTTTTTTCTTGAGATGCATGTGGAAATCCGACCTTAATTTATACCAAATCTTCCCGCGGCTTCAACCGCTCGAAGATCCAGTAGAAGATGCGTAGGATTGGAGAAATAGTAGTAAGATGATCCTGCCGCCTTTTCTCGCTCTTCCACGTACAGTAAGTAGATCCCATGCGTAACAGACCCGAGCGCTAGAAGTCCCACAAAGCTGAGGGACCCAGCGACGACGGCCGTGATAACGATTGATAGCGACATTGGGACTGCTCGCAATCGTAGAAGCTCCGTAACTCACAGCAGCGGTAGATCGTCAGCGACAACCACATGGCATACGTTGCGACCGCATGAAAAAAAATGCTTCCGGATGGCAGTCCGGTGATGACGAGGAAGATCGTGAAACGAAAGCTGTGGCGTTGGCACGGACAAAGTCAAGTGGTTGTATATTTTGGGATGAGTAGATGCCATCACTGCTTCGCCGGCTCTGTGTGATGACGAGTCGTCCTGCCACACGCCACCAGGGGGGCTGAATCAGGACCACCACCACCATTGTCGTGTCCGTCAGCCCGGGGAGGGATTTTTTAATTGATTTGATTGATTTGAAAGAGATAACAATGCGTTTTCCATTTCCGAATAGCTAGCCGTGTCGGGAGGGTAGCTATACAGAACTCGCAGCGCTGTGTTGCCCATGTAATTCGTTCTCTGCACCTCTATTGTATTGCTCTGCACCAAGTATTGTATAGTCTGGGATTTAGATACAATTATATATACTCGTAATCAGATTCAATTAATGATAAATATTAGCGTATACAGTATATGGCTTTGTGAAAGCCCTACAAATTTGGCAATAGAGGATCTGAATCCTCCTTCTAAACTTAAGGTCTTCGAGCCAAGTAAAATTGTGTGTGAGTGAGTGTAACTTGAATAGAATTTAATATATATATATAAATTAAAAATAAATTTAGGTGTTAGAAATGTTTATTTAGCTCAATGAATATGTAAAAATATTCATGTTCAAATGAAAAAAAAAATAATAGAAGAAAAAATAATTACCATAATATAGTTTAACTCATTCATGTCATCATAAATAATAATTTTTGAAATGTTAGTTGCAAATGAAATGATAAAAATTATTCAATAAAGTTGTAGAGGTTAAGAGTTTAAACCTTGTACAAAAGGGATTAAATTTATTATGAAATTATAAGAAAATTGTTAAGGATTAGATAAATTCATTAATTATTACAACCTAATACAATATTGTGAGATAGTCCGGTTGGATAGTATCTTAGACTTTCAATTTAGAGGTTTTGGGTTCAAATCTTGATAACAACATTAAATTTTTTATAGTAAATCGGTTTCCGGTTTAACCAGATTTATCCGGTTCTGACCGGATTTGACCGGATCGATCCGGTTCAATACACAAAACCAGATTTCATATAACCGGACCGGACAACTGGCCAGTTCCCGGTTAAACCGGCCGGTCCGGTCCGGTCCGGGTTTCAAAACACTGAGCCCAATGGGGCTCTCCCTCCCAGGCTCCCAGCATTGCAGTTGCCTAACATACTGTATATATCCACGTCGGTCACTTTTTTTGCTCCCCTATTAAAAAAAAAAAATACACGTGGCGGAACAAGCGACAATTCAACTGCACACAAAGTTTGACACTGATACGCATAAAATTAGTGGACACTCGTTGTAGAATCAAATGATCAAAGGCAAAGGTTTCCTTTTATAGCATCATCGGTTTTTCAGTTTCTTCACGACTTTCGGCTGAATCGGCATGGACGAAGAGTACGATGTGATAGTGCTCGGAACTGATTTGAAGGAATGCATCCTCAGCGGTCTTCTCTCCGTTGATGGCCTCAAGGTTTCTTTTCTCTTTCTCTCTCTTCTCCTCACAGCTCAACTTTTCCAGATGACGGTAGTACCAGCTGGAGTTCTTCTCATTCATCTATCATCTCTCTGATTTTGAGCTATCGAGGCAAGAAATTGTTAATTTTTTTGGTTAGGGTTTAGAATTCTGGTTCATGATCAACATTTGGGCCTGAATCAGCCGTTCGATTTTAGGGAAAAAGCTATGAATATAACAGTTTGAAATTGATTGATTGCAAATAATTAATAAGCAACTTCTATATATTGATACTTTGTCCACCTGCAAGTAATTCTTTTCCCCATTTGGTATTATCACAGTTGTTAATCAAGGTACTCTGCTGTTTGAGCTTAATATCTCGTCATGTCCTGAAATATAGGTCCTGCATATGGATTGTAACGACTATTATGGTGGTGAATCGACTTCGCTTAATCTTATTCAGGTAGTTCCTTCTTTTCTTATTCAGACTCCATTGCCACTTTAGATCACCATAGTTGTATTGAAGGTGGTATTATTACTTAAGTATTTAGATGGATTTCCTTTTTTTTATTTTATTTTACTTAGCTGTGGAAGAGGTTTAGAGGAAGTGATAACCCTCCAGCACACTTGGGTTCCAGTAGAGATTATAATGTCGACATGATCCCAAAGGTTCACTTCTTAAAAATACTTCGTGAAATTTGATTCGAGATGTGTAGTTGCTTGCAAGTAATAATAAGTTTCCTTACAATGCAGTATATTATGGCGAATGGTGCTCTTGTGCGAGTCCTCATCCACACTGATGTCACAAAATATTTGTCTTTCAAAGCTGTTGATGGTAGCTATGTGTACAACAAAGGAAAGGTATTCCTTTGATTGTTGTGTTTTTCCTGTATTTTTCTTCGACTGTTGTACTTACTATCACTTTTGTGGGCAATGTTGACGCTACAGATTCACAAGGTGCCTGCAACTGACATGGAGGCACTAAAATCTCCCCTAATGGGGTTTTTTGAAAAGCGACGTGCCAGAACATTATTCATTTACGTGCAAAATTATATTGAAAATGATCCTAAAACACACGAAGGGATGGATTTGACACGAGTTACTACTAGGGAGCTCTTTGTGTATGCCCTCTCTCTCTCTCTCTCTCTCTCTCTCTCACTCGTCATTCATAGATTAGCTTATCTTGTATATATACGTATGTACGTCCACTTGATGAATATACAACAAAATCATTCGCAAATACAAGCTTTATACATGATATTATGCATGTCATCTTTCGAAGTACTAATATGCATGAGTGGCTGCTTGAGAACAAACTTTTATAACAGACCTCAAAGAAAGACTTTTGATAATTTTTGCATTGGACAACTGTATGTGATATGTTGCTTAGTTTACTTTTATGAAATTGAACTATATCTGATTATAATATCTTGAAATTCATACAGAAAATACGGTCTTGATGAGAACACTGTGGATTTTATTGGTCATGCAGTAGCTCTGCACAGGGATGACCATTATTTGGATGAACCAGCACTGGATACTGTGAAGAGGATGAAGGTGATTTTTTATTTTTATTTTTTGCCTTCCCAACTTAAAGCTATCTTATCGGTATTTTCTTGAAACTATTATGCAGTTTCAGTTTGAGATTCTCGGTGTTTGTTTTTGACGTTTTTCCGTTTCTAAGGTAGCTTTTTACTGAGTCGTTCGCTCGTTTTGGGGGCGGATCATCTTATATTTACCCTTTGTATGGCCTCGGAGAACTTCCCCAGGTCTGTCACTCTGCCTTCTTTACAATGATTTCCTATATTATATAGTTACTGATTCTTAAGGTCGTTCAATGTTAATAGCTGCATTTTAATTTGTGTGACCAGGCATTTGCTCGTCTCAGCGCTGTTTATGGTGGGACTTACATGTTGAATAAACCTGATTGCAAGGTATTAAATTAGTTCCATACCACAAACCTGATATGTTGCTCACCATCATATCAAAATAAAGGAAACTACTTCTGGGACTTGCCAAAATAAGGCTCTATTACCATAAATAGGGGAAAAAAATCCTTAATGCACCATCACTAATTTGAGCATTACTTCAGCAAACATATTAGTTCACAAAAAATGTGGACTATCAAATTAAAGACTTTGGGTTGCTGAAAAATGGAATGGAGGGAGTAACTTTCTATGTATGTTAGGACTTTTAAGGGATAAATTTAGGTCAAGTAACCAGTTCAAAATTTGATCAAACCCAACTCTATCCATGAACTATGATAATTCTGATATAACATGTTGCTGAAAGATATTCATCAATCATAATAATGTGGGTAATTTCTTTCATAGGAATTACTTAGCTGCTTAGACTTGGGACATGCATTTTAAGAGGAAGACAGGTTCATCATTGGTTGTTTGCATAAATATTGTATATTATGCTGTGAATCTTGACATGATCAGTCAATATCAGGTAGAGTTTGACGAGGAAGGCAAAGTGCATGGTGTTACATCAGAAGGGGAAACAGCTAAATGCAACAAAGTTGTATGTGATCCTTCCTACCTCCCCAATAAGGTAAATAATTATCGTTTCGGGTTCAAGATTTGACTTCTCACAGTCTTACGAACCATAGTAAATTAGAAGTGTACCAGGGCTTCATTTAATGTATAATCTGTCACATATTACTAGTTAGGAAAGCCAGTTTTCGCATCGAAATCATATATTAGTATGAAGAACAGCAACACGAGTATGCTAATGCTACAGGTTAAGAAGGTTGGTAAAGTTGCAAGAGCCATTGCTATCATGAGCCACCCAATTCTGAATACCAATGATTCTCACTCGGTTCAAATTATTTTACCTCAAAAGCAGTTGGGTCGCAAATCGGACATGTAAGTAAAAGATGCCGTATTATGATTCTGAAAGAATCATTTGACTGAGCGTTTTATTTAATTCCGTTAGTTTTCTTGATCCGCTGATAGTGTAATAATCCTCAAAAAACTTCTATTCCATCTGAAAATATCGTCTTATGATTTGGGAATTGTAGGTATGTATTTTGTTGCTCTTACTCCCACAATGTGGCTCCAAATGGGAAGTTCATTGCATCTGTATCAACCGAAGCAGAAACCGATCATCCTGAGAGTGAACTGAAGCTAGGTACTGATCTTCTTGGAGACGTAGATGAGATTTTCTTCGAGACCTACGACAGATATGAACCAGTAAATGAACCTTCCTTGGACAATTGCTTCATATCGACTGTAAGTTCTTGTTCATGTTCCTCTCAATATAGTGTTAATGATCAATTATACACATTCGCTTAATCTAACTCCGAATTTCAGAGTTATGATGCAACGACTCACTTCGAGTCCACGGTATCAGATGTCCTGAACATGTATGCCTTGATCACTGGAAAGGTGAGCTCAAAATTCATTCTGGCTACGAAATTATTCTTCAATACATTTAGAAAGTGATTTTATAATTTGAGTTTTCTTTTTTTCTTTTTTCAGGTTCTCGATCTCAATGTCGATCTAAATGCAGCAAGTGCAGCAGACGAATGAGAAAATTTCATAGATAAAAAAATCATTGAAGAAGCTATAGTTTGATGAACTGGTATAATGATTTCAAACATAAGACATAAAATTATGTAAAATTTGAATAATACAGAAACTTATTTAAGGTTACATCACGAGTTGGGAAAAGCCAAAATGCCGTTTCAAGACAACATTAGTACACAGCAGTAGCCTCAAGAGGGCTAAGAATGATGAATGATTGTATTCATTACATAGGAACAATACTAGTCGAAAAGCAAACAATCACTATATCATTTCAAATGTTCTTGAAAACAGCAAACAGATCGCCATGGACGTAATCGTTGTCAACCAAACTTACCAAGTAATAGTTGCTCTTCACCTGCACACGCACACGGTAAAAACATTCAATGGCTATAAAAACTCATTTACTTTCACTAAAATTTCAACAAAACGACGACATATAAAGCTTGTTACCTCCTCTATTAATTTTCTTGATGCGTCGCCTTCAGGGTAGAGATTAGCCCATACCCTTGACCAAATTTCAAAGGCTTCATCCTTCCACACGATAAAACTTGCAGGATCAACTACGGTAGGTTGGATTATCTCCTTCGCAGGGAAAACTCCCCATGTGACCGCGTTCACATCAGAATTGCTCACGTTAGATTTCAAGGTTCCTTCTTTATTCACAGCCAAGTAGGTTAGGCTGGGGAACTGTTTCAATTGACCAACGAGAGCAGTCAACTTCTCCGCTGAGCAGAAGAATTCTGCGTATGCCTTCTGGTAAACATACCCACCTGCTCCTCCCCATCCTGTAATACCAGATTCAAATGCAACAAAATAAATATTTGTTTCATGAAAAAAGCTTGTATGACAATCGTATGAAAATGAAGATGTTCCAGTTTCCTTATGTGTATCTAATAAGACTGAATGCCAGCACTTGTACTTGTTCAATAGAAACTGAAAGAACATCAAAGCTTGGCGATGGAAAGCAGCTCACATATCCTAAGCATTCCAATAGGTATGTGAAACTAGACTAGCCAGTATATAGCCAAAATGCATTAACGCCTTCTAGGATGCACAACCAAAGCACATAGTACGTGTACAGGTGTAAAATTATACAGAAAATGATTTCGTACCAACAGTTGGAGAGTCAGACTTAGCTCCATTAACAGCAGGTTGGCTGTTGATAGTGAGAAAACCTTTCAAGTTGATAGAACCAAGATTTTCATTAATGATTTTGGTCTCTGGCTGAAGCCCGTCTAGTTCAGACCACGGACTGCTTCTAAGTTTCCCAAGGCAGAAGGACATAAATCTCTGTAGCATTAAAACCTCGTAAGGACTGATTCATAATTTTTAGATATTTCAAGTTACATACTAAAGCTGTAGTTATACCTCATAAATATCTTCAACACTTTTCAAAGGAACTCCCCATTCTTCGTGAAGCTTCTTGTCACGGGAGCGTGGTCGCATGAACTGCCAGAAAGTTACAAGAGACAAATTAGATTTTCCCTTGAGGAAAGTAGAAGATACAGGAAGGATGCCTCCATCAAAGTCGGAAGATATTTGCAAAATAGCATGAAAATCATAAATCTTGTGCATGGAACATTTTGTACAGCAAGTCTAAGAAAAGGGACGTATGAATATTTCTAACATGGTAACTAATTTGTTTCTCCAAATTGAGGAATGAATAAAAGCAGCTTAACACATACATTTTCTCAATTGCGCTAGCACGCGTGAAATTACATGGTTAGCACTTTGGCTTGAAATCAATTTCCTCTTTGTCAGATTAATAGTTTTAGAATATTTTTGTGCAATAACATTATAACAGTGACCCGACAACAAAGCAATACTAGCAGCCACAGTGCAAAATGAAAAAAATAAAAATAGAAATTTATATTTTGCCCAGGACACAGTCAGTAAAGTGCTAGTTTTAAATAAAAGTACATGCCTGATGCCGCCGTGCTTCAATAAAATTTTCCTTTTCCGATAAATTAAAAAAAAAAGAAAAAAAAAGTACATGCCTGATAATCGGCGAGTGTTCCATATGATGCATTTCGAGAATCACCCCATCGACCATGTGGGTATTGGTCCCAACCAATAGTTCGGGATATATAGCTTTTAGGACGATTAGCCCTGAAATAATTTAACAAGTAATCAAGGTATATTAGCCAGAATTCAAACAAAATTATGCAAGCTTATGAACTGAAGAAAATTTCAATTACCAGAAAATTGGACGGACATCTTCTTTAACCCTGAAAATATTTGTTGGACGCCTCCATGGCAAGGACCTTGAAATTTTGGACTCCTCAATTAGTCCAAGATTCTGCATTGGAATTCTAGATAAGCCATAGGTTTTTATCTCAACTGTTCACATGAATTATTAAGGTTGCTGACGATTAAAATATTGATAAATTTTGAATACTAACCGCCAATATACCCAAAGCAGATTTCTCCATGTTTAAGGTATAGAGATGTAAAGTTCGGATTCCACTAGCCAGAATCTTCTTGCACATTTCTGTTCCCAGGTGAACACCATAGGCCCTGACAGCCTCTTCATTGTCCTTGATAGGCTCCAAGGCCTCCATAATCTCAGATGGAATCTAACATAGGATATAAGATATTTTTATACGTAAAATTAGTTGAACTGATATCAAAATGGCAAAAGTAGAAGCAAATGAGTCGCCACACCCACTAATGCTATTTGTTCAAATTACATGTATCTGAAAGAATGCAAAATAAACTACAGGATGCATAACAAGTTATCTTGAACAAAATGCTGGACTCATCAACCTTATTTAACTTGACATCAAGTGGACATTCTTTATGGAACAAGACTTCAGCATGCAGTAGCAGTATGGCTCCTAGCAACTCTTAAACTAAATCAATGAACAGTTTTTGTTCCATTTTTGCAATTCTATCTTGAACACTAACCAATCTGGTTCGTATGTTATCATTACATGGTGTTCCATATGTATGTCCATCGAGGATATCATAAATTGTTAAAAGTGAACTTAATACTATGAAATAAAAATAAAAAATCTGCCTCGTTCTTACACATCACTAACTGCTACTCAGATACACAAAGTCAAACTAAAATATGCTGAATTAGCAAACCACAACTAAATGATTGTCATCAAGTGAAAGAACATTAGAGCAGTTCGACTGATACCTTAGTTTTGCAGAAACCAGTCATGCGAATGAAGCCCTTGTAATTGTTGATGGGCATAATCCCAGGCACAATTGGGCAGGTTATTCCAATTTGACGGCAATCATTCACAAATTTAAGGAAGATGTCAGTGTCGTAGAACAGTTGAGTCACAATGAGATCAGCCCCAGCATCAACCTGAAAAGGGAACAGCACCAAAGTGGCGTAACTCCAGGTTAATATCGTACATATCGAGTTCAATCAAATACTTTTAGGCAAATTATAGAACAATATAACTTTCATTGAAGCAGTAACCTTCTGTTTGAGATAAGCAAGGTCACTCTGATATGCCTCTTCTGGTGCCAATCCATCCTCCTTAATAACGTCGGGATGCCCCTCTGAATCATAAGGAGCACGCATAAGAACGAACCGGTGATGATGGTTAACATAATGTGTTAACGTATTCTAACACATTCATAAAGGAATCATAATTTAAAGAACGATATCCAGTATATGCACAATATATAGAACAGAGTATACATACATATACATATACACATAAATATTCTTACGTACACGCACCCATATAAGCATGGAAATCTACTCAAATCTAAAGAAAGAATTATAACCTGGATAACCGGCAACAGTAATCCCAAAGTAGTCCCCATACTGGGCACGCATATGCCTGACCTGCAAACGAAAACGGCAATTCAGCAGCAGCAGAATGCGCATTGTTCAAAAATCAGCTCAATTGCGAAACACACTCAACCAATCACCCATCAACCGAATCAAACTTACAAGATCAAGCGCGCAGGCAAAGCCTCCCTCGACCTGGACGAACTTGTCCTCGCCATGAGGGGGGTCGCCCCGAAGGGCAAGCACGTTCTGAATCCCATTCGCCTTGATCGTGGTGAGAGCGTGGTCGATCTTCTCGACGGGCATGTTGGTGCAGGTGAGATGCATCATGCTCTCGACGCACACCATGTTCTGCATCCGGTTGGCAATCTCCAGCGTCAGATCCGCTGTGGATCCGCCGGCGCCCCACGTGATGTCGCAGAATGCCGGGTTGTGCGCCACCATCCGCTCCATCCTCTCGAACAGGTTCTCGACGCCGTCCTCCGTCTTCGGCGGGAAGAACTCGAACGAGAACAGCACACGGTTGTCATTCGCCGCCGCCGCCTCGTGGATCTTCTCTATCACCTTCATCTCACTACAATCAAGCTGACCCTAACAAATCCAATCAAAATTATCGGATAACGAACTCAAATTGATCGAAACTCAGCGGAAAATCAAATCGAATCGAATCAAATCAATGCGAGATGCACAGAGCAGAGTAGATTCTCCGAAAAATTCGAGAATTGGATCAGATCTGCGCTGTGCTACAGCATAATGCAAATTGAAATCGCAGTGTAGAAAATCTGAATCTGAGTTCGTATTTAAGGGGGAGAGGAAGAAAGAGTGAAGGTAGGTAGGATAGAGAAGTGTGGCTTGGTAAGGGGTAAATGCGTCAATATTCTGATTGGGCCCACCAATTGAGGTGAACAACCGCAGAAGTTCGACCACCAACCAACAAGATGGAGGTGAAATGACGGATATAGCCTTGGTCTCTTTTGAAGTGGTCCCTTTGGAGTTTTGAGCTCGTGTTATTTATAAATGTGAGGGCGATTGCGGCGTAAGGGTGAAAATTTCGCGCAAATCTTGTGAAGTTGGTAAGGATTGAGGGAGAAATGCTCCCACATTCAACAATAAAGATTTAACATAATATGAATATAAAGATTTTTGCTGACACAAATATAGAAAAAATTAATCGACGAGAAATTTTCGTAATAATATAATTCAACAATAAATATGATAAAAATAAAAGAGGCTCAATAGGTGTGTCACTTTCATAAGAGAATAAGAGATTGAAGTATACCTATTTTTAAAATTTGGTTCATGCAAAAATAAGTTTTGATGTAAGTGTAGGCGAAGGAATTTTAATGAAAAGGAAAAAAATCTATTGATAATATAATTATTTGATTTGGAATTTTATGAAGTCCAATCAAATAATGTATTTATTAATAAAGATATTGGAGATAAAAATCAATTTTTTTGACAACAAATCAAATATTTTATTGATAAATATTAATATTTGAGAGTCAATACAATTGTGACACATCATCATCAAAATCAATCTTGGAGTCCTTTTGGATTTTTCTTTTATGGGTGTAGGTGTACTACACCCACCCCTCACATAGGATTATTTTATTAATATAAAAAAATATTAATATAATACTCTTTTCGTCCATAATCTTTAGACACTATTATTATATGTGGACGTCCACCGTCTATAGATATTTTCTTTTTTTAGTAATAGGCCTCATAACTTTATCACTTTATACTTTAACACTTTAACACTCACAAAAATATTAGAGGGACCCACAATTATCCTACTTTAACACTTTAACACATTAATTTATTAATATATCATCACAATGCATTAAACTTTGTGCCAAAAAAAATCGGTCCAAAGATTGTGGACGGAGGGAGTATTCATATGTGAGAGGTGAGTGCACTACACCTACATGTACACAAGAATTTCCCAGAATGGAATTTCCCAAAAGAACTCTCTATGAATTATAATTCTTTAATAGAATTATTAAAGAACTCAAAAGAGAATAATACAAATTTTTTACGAATTCTCTATAATATTCATCGTGCGTTCTTCGTAGAAAGCATCACGTTTTTCGCCCGAATCGTCTTAAATCCACTATTCCTCGCCATATTTGGAGAGAGAATCAGAGGAACCGTAAAGATTGCAACCTACATCAACTCAAGTCTTCAAATATTTATTTGTACACATTTTTTTTTTGTATATATTGGATTAAATTAATATATATATAATTTGTGTTTACAGTAAAAAATAAGAATAAATTTAGATCATTGATTTTAGTTAAATCTATTACTGACATTGATTTAAGTATAGTTACAAGGTACAATAAGTATGATTATATTTAAACATCAATTTGTACATTAAAAAATACAATTGTATAATAACTATAATTCTTTACATATTTAAGCATGACTTTATATATTTTTAAGCATTGTTCTCATTTTCTCATACTATAATTTATTTGCGTACAAACCATTCCTTATTTCTATATACTTGAATCTACCAAAATTGACGCTTAATAACATCGGGTGTCGCGACAATTGCATCACCTCACAAACTTATACATTCATGTATTTTACAACCAAACGAACATGTTCGTCGCAAAATACACGACTGCAAGCTTTTGATAGTATGACTTTTTGGTATATTACCACAACAAAAAAAAAAGGCCTAGTAAAATTATATGATAAGACCATAGGAATGGCCACCTCCCCCACGGGGTCAATAGTTAGGATAAAGTGGTTCGACTTGGTTTAAATATCTAAATTACTATTATACTTATATTAAATTAAAAATGGATTATAGGTTCATATCATGATCTTCACGTCGAAGTAGTAATTTACGAAAATGCGAACATGTCATGGCGTAGAATGATAAATATTTATAATATCATCTTGTTGAATATTCTCACGATAAATAAATTCCACGTCAAATTTTGAATCGGGTCCCTCCATTGGTCTCGATTAGAACTTTTATCTTATACACGGTCATGACCACGTCATAATATTTCAATGAATAATCTATACTACTCCGTACTAGAATAATATATCTTGGTACATTACATATATACTTATAAAGAAAAATTAAATCTCGATCAAACCATTTAATTTGTACATTTTTATTTATTTATGTATACGAACATACCACATTGAGCATATTAATATTACAAAGAAAATATAAGCATCATCAGTAAAATTATACTAATCCTTACTTGATACTCCTCTTCAAAAAAATACTCTCTCCGTCTTAAAAAAATAATAATCTATAAAAGGACATAGAAATAGGTATAAAAAAATAGAAATGGAATATCAATATATTGTGTCGGCATGGGCAGCGGCCTACGAGGGAGCGACGTGGCCATCTACTAGACCACCGACACAAAGAAATATGTAAAGGCAAATATAGGCTCGCACAAATATTAGTAAGAGATTTAAACATGTTTTTTTTTCTTCTTTCGAACGAATAGGCTAACACATTTATTATTTATATATATTCGTTATTTAAATAATTTTAAATATTATTTAAATTATATAAATCGCAAAAAAATACTCCCTCCATCCATGATCTTTGGACCGAAAAATTTCGGCATGAAATTTAATGTGTTTGATGATGTTTTAATAAATTAAAGTATTAAAGTGTTAAAGTAAAATAATTGTGGGTTCATCTAACATTTTTAGTTGTATTAAAGTGTTAAAGTGTAAAGTGTTAAAGTATTTTTATTGTGGGGCCTACTACCAAAAATGAAAAGAGTCTAAACATGGTGGACATCCCGATACAGTAATAAGATCTAAAGATTGTGGACGAATGATATATAATTGAAAATCACAGTGTAGATACGAAATTTTAGGAATTGTACAAAGAATTATTCCCCGTCCATAAAAAAAATGCAAAAAACTACACTGAGTATTATGTGTATAGAAATAAATAGATAATCTAAAAGTGTGTGAAAGTATATCACGACTGGTCTCTATTTATAAAAATGAAAAATACGAATTTTGGTGTATTTTTTATAATTTAAAATATAAAAGATATTGCTATTTATCTGAAAATCTAGATAAAAATGTGACGGGTCAATGAGAAGGGGACAAGTCCATCTTATTGGTCGAAATAAAAAAAAAAAAGTCGATTCTCATTGTGGACCACCGCGTATGAAAATATATCATGTTTGGTCTCTATATATTTATAGAATATGAAAAATCTTAAATTTTAGTGTAATTATTTTTTAATTATTTAAAATATAAAATATAAAGTTATCTATTTAAAAATATTGAATAAAAATTTGATGGGCCAATGTAAAGAAGACAAGTGTCACCATCTCATTTTTCCATCAAAAAAACAATATCACTTTGTCTGAGCAAATACCATGTTTGTTGGTGCCTCTATGTTCGAACTAAAGTTGGAGACCATCATCTATTTTTATTATTCTTTTTAAATTTATGGTGTTCAAACACCATGAAAAAAGCTACCGATAATGCTATCTAATGTGATTATAAAGTCACGAGACTGCCATATCGTTGCACCTTACACAAGTTCTAAATACTTGATCAAACCAAACTCGTTCTTCACAAGTAGTATACATGAATCGACTTCAATTAATATGTTAGAATTGGCGAGTTGTTTGATTGGGAGAACAATGTATGGACAATTATTTGGAAGAAAAAAAAAAAAAGAAGAAAAAAAAGAGAGGCTATATTATGAGGCAAAAAAGTAAGTTACTATTTGTATCCTCCAACAAAAACATTTATTAAGGGGTTTGAATAATCTTTCATTTGCGCTTATGTAAATTTGACGGTACAAGTGCACAGACTCTCAATTAACGAAAAATGACCCTCAAGCTTATGCTTCTTCACACACACATGATGCGCCATTTATTATTAGGATTTTATTTTTGTATATCGAAATTATTGATTTCCTAAATTACGACGAATTGTCTCGTCAACAATGAATAGTACGTTTTTGGTATACGCAATAAACAAGCGATTAATTTAGAGCACCTTCAATGGTTAGGGCTCACTCGACCTTTATGCGGGTCCATGCCTTGGAGAGTCTGGCTCTCTCATCATTTTAATAATTTAATTATTATTTATTCTTGATACTAAAAAAATTACATCATACAAACTTGAATTAAGTTGCTAGTTTACATCCCACACAAAAAGCAAAGTTATTTTCACTCCATCAAAAATAATTTTCGTATATTTTTTTAAATATTAAATTTTCTTTTTTGA
The DNA here is from genome assembly GCA_001642375.2 of Mentha longifolia. Lineage (NCBI taxonomy): Eukaryota > Viridiplantae > Streptophyta > Magnoliopsida > Lamiales > Lamiaceae > Mentha > Mentha longifolia. Next base: position 5,563,442 of record CM038110.1, on the reverse strand, counting down.
AAGCTCAAGAAAATTGCACGAGTTAACTCACGTACTCCGATACACCCCTCCCACCAAGCCCCAAGCTCGCTAGCAGTGGCCGAGCTGGGTTAGTGGCTCGCTTGTCATGCGAGCCTCACACAACGAGCCCTTCGTGTGGGTGCTCTTAGTCTCTCTCTACATAAGTAGTTGCATTTTAATGGTAACCACTCTAGCTTCGTACACACACTTACATTTGAAAAGGTACTCATATATTTCTCAGATTTGGCAAGATACTAAGAAAATATTGGGAATGATGGGAATCTATCACATATTCGTTGGTCGGCGGGATTCTGCTCTGGGAAAGTAATTTGATTCCAAATTATTAAATTCCTGTATTTGGTGTTATAAGGAAAGTAATCAGATTCCAAAAAATTAAATTCCTGTGTTTGTTTCAAATTTTTTAAAATTCATGAAAGTAATAAGAATCCTGACATCAAGGAAAGTTAAGTTCAAAATTCAAAGATTCTTATTCCCTACTACAACCTATGTATTCTTTTTCCTTAATAATAATAATAATAATAATAATAATAATAATAATAATAATAATAATAATAATAATAATAATAACAAAAACAAAATTAAAAAAATAAGAATAATAAAAACCAAAAAATAAATAAATAAATAATAATAATAATAATAATAATAATAATAATAATAATAATAATAATGCTGATGATGAAATTTGCTATTATGAAATTGATATTTTTTCAATGTAAACGATAACTTGATTTCATATTAGAATCTAAATAATTTTACTGATAATATCCAAACACTGGATTATTGTTGATTAGTCATGATTCATTTTTCTTATAATAATATTCCTAAGAATTATATTCCATAAAAACTTTACTTTCCTGTTTTATTTTCCCCAGAATCACATTTTTCAGAATCATTTTCTCTCACAGCATTACTTTCCTGCCAACCAAACTAGATAATGTAATCCTCACTTCATTTGTCATATGTTCTCTGTGAGGAAAAAAAAAACTCAATAAGTAGAAAACATTATCACTTCAAACCCCCATAAAAAAATCATGAGTAGAAAAATGTGGAAAAACGGCTAATCAGCTATCAAGGAAAAAAAATTATCATCTTAACCGAAAAAGTTTATCCATCATACAAAATAAGTAAAACTGAAAAAAATGGTGAAAAAATAGTATTTATTTTACCTCCATCAACATTAATACCATATTTAACAATAGAGTTATTATTGTATGTAATTGTAAATACATCAATTTTGATGGTAGTTTAATTTTCAATACGAAATTAATTAAACTTAACCTAACAATACATCAACCAACTAGTATTAGTTTAATTTTTGATATGAATCTGAAAATGATCCAAAGTAAAGTTGACATGAACGTTAAAATTGCTTACTTGGACATATCATCCAACCAACAAACAAAACGATAATGTTTCTTTATAATGTAAATGATGTTGTTTTTAACCTTTAAAACCTTTAAAAAAAATTATCTTTTGGTTTATATATCTGATACTTGCTTATTTAATTAATTTTCATTATTTAAAGGTTGTCACCTAAGTACCTTCATGCCACGTCAATTAAAATTGTCCACATCAGCTTTAATTTTGATCGGAAGTGTTGGACATGTAAAAAATCAAATTAATCTTAAGTGTTATATTATGAGGCTAAATCTTACGTTCATATTAAAATCAAATTGTCATCAAACTTGATGTGTTTTTTTTTTTTTTTGGGGAACTTGATGTACTTTACATACAAATAACTCTTAACATGCGACTTGATGTATTTTACATACAAATAACTCTTAACATGCGGTGTTTAATACCTCGAAAACATATACTCTCTCCGTCCCGCCTAAATAGCTACGTTTGCTTTATTGACTCTTTCGGCACGTGTTTCCACCGAAACCTAGTACGAGTTTTAAAATATAATTTTGAAATATTTTTTCTTTTACGGGATACTACGACACTCGTACTATCCCGTAAAAGAAAAAATACTTCAAAATTATATTTTAAAACTCGTACTAGGTTTCGGTGAAAACGCGTGCCGAAAGAGTCAATAAAACAAATGTAGCAATTTATATGGGACCGATGAAGTATATACGTAACATTTTAGGACAACCACCGCATATTCGCATTTTAGAAGTTTACGTGTTTTTCAGTTTGCGATTATTGTAGTCAATAACTGAATAAAGGATAGTTTCGCCTTCTTTTTGTGTGCGTGTGTGAGAGAGAGAGAGGATAGCCAGCATGTGCTATTAATGCTAGTGAGGTTTATACGGGTAAATTTTGTTAGATCATATGCATTATATTTTTCACAATCAACACCATACATAGTCGACGCTAAACTCAACCCAAAAAACAAAGGCGGCACTTCATAATTACTAATGCGGGATAAAGTTTTTGGATAATCTTTAAATCTTTTATTTTTATTAGTGCTTATCAATTAAAGAGTTAGGGCCATAATTAATACTCCATTTAGAGCTGTCAAACACTCGGGTCGGGCCAGTCTGAGCCCGAGCCCATCGGACTTGAAACAAAATTCGGGTCGGCCCAAAATTCCATCGGGCTGCAAAAATCGATGCCCAAACTCGGCCCGTGTAAAAATTATAGTGTAAAAATAATTGGGCTGCCCGAGCCCATCGGGCTTTTGAGTTTCTTGGGTTGAGTCAGGCCGGCCCAAAATTTCAATGGGCCTTGAATTTCATAGCCCAAACCCGCCCAAACTACGGGTGGGCCGAGACTACCTGTCGGGCCGGGCTTTTTCAGGCCAAATTTGACAGCTCTAACTCCATTGCTATAAAGTTAGGATTTTATTATTACTATTATTATTATTATTATAAGAAAAAACACACACAATTTAAGTTATACATCAATCTTATTTTCCTATTCATATTTGGATAGATATGTTTTTTTGTGATATCTTTCAATTTTTTTAATTTTAAACAACACTCCTTTCTAATAATGAAAGAAACACGCTTAATTATAATTAGTCAAACAATCAATCAAAGCGAAAAAAAGAAAAGAAAAAAAAAACACGAGTCGAACGAATTTTCAAATTCCAATAGGCTGACTGAGTTTTGAACTTTTGATTAGAGGACCAAACCAATCTAATCAAGAATGTGAATAATGATTATTCGTCAAGTATTTCCTAAAATCAAATTTAATAAAAATTAGAAAAAAAGCCAAAAATGAGCCGTTATTTGGAAATGGAAGCAGGGTTGATATGTAAAAGCCAAAATTTGGGCGGAGAAGAAAAAGGGCAGTGTAAGAAGCGTAAAACTTTGTTACCTTTCTCTCTCCATCAGATCTACTCTCTCTCTCTCTAGCAATCTGCGTACGAGGAGATAGAATTCGCGCACAGAAGCTGCGCGATTCAGTTTCTCAATCTCCCGATCGGTGTAATTCGTCGGAATTATTCGCCGCCGGCTGAATCCACGACTGAATGAGCCGGTTTTGTTGATCGGCGCAGCGCAATCCAGCAATAAATTAATGTGACATCTTCGCACGGCGCCATTGTTTCCGCTTTCCCGCTTTTTCGCTGCGTGAGGCGGATCCGCGTTGCATTTTGTTCTGTCGCAGCTGTCGTAGTTGTTGGTAGCTGTGGTTTAGTGAGGTAGCTGGGGGATTAAGGTAGGTTTAGTGAGAAAGAGGATCGGTAATGGAGGGGGAGAAGAAATCGCCGTCGCCGTCGTCATCAGTGTCCGATGTGGGTGCGTGGGCTATGAACGTTATCAGTTCCGTTGGAATCATTATGGCGAACAAGCAGCTCATGTCATCGAATGGATATGCTTTTAAATTCGGTTAGTTAATTCTCAATTGCGCGGTTTCTTCAGTTCTTCTTAAAGGCTTTTAATCCGCTCATCCTATTGTTTCTCCCTTTTCTTAGCATCTCTTTCAGCAAGTGTTTTGGAATTTTCTGCTTTGTGTTTGATTTGATTGTTTGGTGTTTAACTCATACAATGTTGCTACGCTTTGAGATAAGTTTATTGATTATCATGCTATTTCCGATGGATCTCAACAATTATGTTGGCTTTTATGGACTATGGAGTAGACATTTTTCCTGAAATTCTGGCCGTTACACTCATTCTACCACGTTTCTCTTATGCAGCATTTTTCACATAACTGTATTTGTTCGTTAATGTGCGCGCGCACTCTCATGCACTTCAAAGTATATTGGATCAGCAGCCATCAGGCATTCATTTCCATTTTGTTTTTTGCTCACCCCTAGTGTAACATGGAATTTAATACTTATTGCCTGTTCTAGGGATTTAACTTTGCTTCAGAACAAATCAAAATAACCCCTTAAAGTTCTACTTTTTGTGCTATTCTACCTTTCAGATTATACGTGTCTAGTCGCCAAGTTGTAAAGAGTATTGCCCTTAAATCTCTTCATTAGTGTCAAATTCTCACTGTTGCCAAGAATATTACCTTGTTAATCTGTGTAACTAATTTTGGGGGGAAAGAAAAACCCAATGCCTTCAATCCCTTTTCACATTTGTATTTACTTCTTCTTTTGCAGCCACTACATTGACTGGCTTCCATTTTGCCGTTACTGCAATTGTTGGCATGATATCGAATGCTACTGGCTTGTCCGCATCAAAGCACGTGCCCTTTTGGGAACTTCTTTGGTTCTCAATTGTAGCTAATATGTCTATCACGGGGATGAATTTGAGCCTCATGCTGAACTCAGTTGGATTTTACCAAGTATGATTCGATAGCATTCCAAATATATGTGTATTCTTAGTTATTTTCTTAATATGGTAAACATTTATGGCGCTACTTTCTTAAATTTTTTTATACTGATTGGAGTTACCCCCCTTCCACTCCCCTCCCTCTTGAGAGGTAAAGGATGGTTTCGACTTCCTGTCTCAGCCGGTTGTAACTTTTCTATACCAAAAGATTGATTTTGAGATGCACAATTTTTTGCTTTCTGTCCCTTTCAAATCAGTGCATCCTATTATTGGATAGAGCACATGTACTTCTGAACACTGCTTCAAAGTTTGCTTGTTTCTTTAACCATCTATTGGAAGAATTATGACTGGAGCCTTGATGATGCTCGTGACCTGCCAGACATGGAGGAAATCACTCAAATTCATAGCTTACGAGAAAATTTAATGTGCAAATCTAGTTTACTTTGTATTTTCAAAATCCCCTATCAATTTTGTTGCAAACTCGTGACCTGTTGTGCCTTGACTACACATTTTAATTTTATTTTGAGTTACTTTTTTCCTTAAAATTATCCTGTCTTCTCAACATTACTAGAACTATATAAATTATCAATTTGTCTTATACTGGGTTCGACTAATTGTGTTATAACTCTTCTTTTTTTTTTGGTGTAGATCTCTAAACTGAGCATGATCCCAGTGGTCTGTGTGATGGAATGGATCCTTCACAATAAGCAGTATTCAAAAGAAGTTAAAATGTCTGTGGTGATTGTGGTTATAGGTGTTGGTGTTTGCACTGTGACTGACGTAAAGGTGAATGCCAAAGGATTTATGTGTGCTTGTGTTGCAGTTGTTTCAACATCGTTACAGCAAATTGTGAGTAAACTTCTTTCAGTTCCCCTTTCACCCTTGTGATATGTGGGAGTTACTGTTGGTTATCTTATCTTATCATGTATTGATTGTTAATTGGAGTAAAGAATTTACTTTTCATGTTCTTTCTGCCTTTATTTTCATACAGAGAACAAAATAATAGGTTCTGGCATTTTCCCGGCCTTGTAAGATGTAACAGTTAGGACATTGAATTTGTAAAATAGTTCAAATTCTGAATTCACGGTAGCTATTTAGTCCTTTTGGCGTCAGGCCTCCCAAGCTGGATGTTTTAAATTTGTTTCTGCTTTTGGTTGTTATTCCACTTTTCCTTAATTGTTGTCGGGTTAAGCTTAGGCATTACCTGAATACCGTCTCATTCAGCTCTTCTGCATAATTGGACTATATTTCTGGTTAAGGCGTAGTAGGATCTTATTGCACCACTATCATTCAAATGCTAGGCTCTCCATTTTCTACCTATTTCGTTTAACAAAGTTAAAAAGAATAAGGAATTCATTGTTTGAGACCTAATACATAATTCTTGGTGCAGTCAATAGGCTCTCTGCAGAAGAAGTACTCTATTGGATCCTTCGAGTTATTGAGCAAAACAACTCCTATTCAAGCTGGATCTCTTCTTGTGCTGGGGCCTGTAGTCGACTACTATCTTTCTGGAAATTTGATTTTCGACTACAACTTTGGTGCTGGAGTCATAGTAAGCAACCATTTACTGCGCCTCAATTATTTATCTATACAGTAGCACTAGTCTTTCATCTATTAAAACAAGGTAGCATTACTGCAGATGTTTATACTTCTATCGTGCTCTCTAGCTGTGTTCTGCAACGTGAGCCAGTACCTCTGCATCGGGCGTTTTTCAGCCGTTTCATTCCAAGTGTTGGGCCACATGAAAACAGTATGCGTCCTCGTTTTGGGATGGTTGCTCTTCGATTCACAGCTGACTTTCAAGAATATTATGGGCATGACTGTAGCCGTTGTGGGCATGGTGGTCTATAGTTGGGCAATGGAGCTCGAAAAGCAGGTGCACGCAAAGACGACATTACCCCACGCGAAGAATAGCTTGACTGAAGAGGAATTCAGGTTGCTGGAGAGAATAGACTCGGGTCCTGCTAAAGATCCAGAAACCGGTGGAATAAAGGCGTAGATTTTCGGAAGATCGAATCGTGATCGTTGGATCTATATAGCTCCCTACCATCTTAGCTTGTGTGGTCTTGTAGTATAATCCCATTTATATTTTTGTTTCAGCAAGACACTATTATTCATTTGTTAGACCACATAATATTGATAAACTCTGAGTTTAGGGGGGAGTTGAATGGAGAAAGGGGAGGAAAGAGAGTTTGTTTTTGTTTTTATTTTGCATGAATTGTGGATTTGAGATTTTTTAGGGTTCTAAATTGGTTGCGTATTTATAAATATAATTGAATTTCCGAGTGAAAGTTGAATTTTTAAGTACTCCATATTTCTAAAAGTTGGATTTGTACTGAGATAGTTAAATTGATTTAATTTTTCTTATCATGTTTTTTTCATCTTTTCTTTAAAACATTAATTTTTCTAACCTTGACAACATTCCAAATCTAGAGACTGCCAGAAATTGAATAGGATAAATGATTTGGCTTTTTCTACACTTAATATTCTTAGGGTGTGTTTGGTAAAGAAGATGAACCAAGATGAACCAAGATGAGAGAGATCATCTTGGTTCATCTCACTGTTTGGTAACCAACTAAAATAAATTGGAGGGCCCGAGATGAATACAAGACCCGTTGATATTTCACTGTTCCGCCTTGTTTAGTCATCTCACGTTTTTGGTCGGATGAGGTGAACTCATTCAAACAGTAACACAATATTTTCTCTCTCTTACCATTTTACCCTTATGTATTTATACGATTTCAAATAATAATAATAATAATAATAATAATAATAATAATAATAATATAATAAAATAATAATAATAATAATGTAATAAAATAATAATAATAATAAATAAATAAATAATAACAATAATAGTAATAATAATAATAATAAATCAATAATAATAATAATGTAATAAAATAATAATATTAATGTAATAAAATAATCATAATAATAAATAAATAATATCAATAATAGTAGTAATAATAATAATAATAATAATAAATATTAATAATTTAATAAAATAATAATAATAATAATAATAATAATAATAATAATAATAATAGTAATAGTAATAGTAACAATTATAATAATAGTAATAATAATAATAAATAATAATAATAATTTAATAATAATAATATAGTATAATTATAATAAATAACAAGAATAATAATAATAAATATAATAACAATAATAGTAATAATTATAATAATAACAAGAATAATAAAATAATAACTTAACAATATAATAATAATAATAATAATAATAATAATAATAATAATAATAAATATATTAATAATAATAATAAATAATAACAATAATAGTAATAATTATAATAATAACAAGAATAATAAAAATAATAACTCAACAATATAATAATAATAATAATAATAATAATAATAATAATAATAATACAGAGTAATAAATAATAAATAATAAAGGGTACTATTTAATCTCAATGATAAAAGTGAAATCGGTAGGGGTATTTAATAAGGGTAAAATAGTCAATTTAAATTTTAATCTAGAGTTTTGCAATTTGTACCAAACACAATATGATATCATCCGGGTCTGAATTTTTTGCTACCAAATGGTGAGATGAATGATTCATCTTGATACTATTCATATGAGTCATCTTGAGATGAATCATCATTCTTCATCTTGAGATGATTACCAAACGCAGCCTTAGATATCTTGGAAAACCACTTGATAGTATCACATTCAGTATAAGATTAGCACAAGATTAAATCATGCAAGACTAATTAGTTATAATGGGGATGTCATGACTAAAAAATGAAGAAAAAACATGACTAATCTTATGTGGGAATGTCATAAGATTAAATCTTTAATCTTGTTCATCAAACCAAACACCATTGAATGTGATTAAAATTATCTAGTCTTACTAACCAAACACCCCCTATAGTATATCTTTTTAATAGGATTTGAAGAATGTGATTAAAATTATCTAGTCTTACTAACCAAACACCCCCATAGTATATCTTTTTAATAGGATTTGAATTATATGGACATATTATTTATAGGGTGAAGAACATATATAGCAAAAAAAAAATAAGTCTATATCTTTTATAACCACAACTTTAGTTGTGTATCTTTTATAGCCACTTTTATGGTGAAGTTATAAAAATAAACCTACTATTTGGCCCCACATTCATTTATAAAGAAAAAAAAAAGAAAAAAATATACACACTTAATAGTTAATACTACAACAACCGGCCCCACCCCATTAGAAATCAAAATTGAATATTCTCCAATCTCTACCAATCAGCCCCATCTATTCAAATTCAATCAAAAACACTGCTGAACTTGACGCCGGCACCGGAGAATCGAAGGACGATAATGGCCGGCCGTAGAAATGGCTCCGACGAAGGGAGTCACCAGCGTGAAGAGCAAGATGATGCTCGAACCGAAGAATCCAGTGGAGACGCGCGACGCCGCCGTCGGAGAATTGAGGATGATGAAGGAAGTAAAGAACGACATCGCCGTCGAAGGCAACCAGAGACGAAGATGCCAAAGGGCGTTGCCGCCATGGACCGAATGGAAGCCCGCGCCCGCAACGCCGCGCCAAATCCACTCGAGGCTCGCTACGTTTCCGTCAGCCAACCGGAGACGACGAAGGGCGTGAACCCAGTGGAGACGTTCAGACCGACGAAGGGCGTCGCCGCCGTGAGCCATCCCTAGAAGAAGACCCCTTTGGGTCTCGCCGCCACCGCCGGTGAGTTAAAATTTATTGGTTGATTAAAACTAAAAGTATTTTGCATTTGTCATTATATGCCATGATAGTTACTGAACGTGCTAAAACTATGTGAATATCATTCTTCTTGATTTGGATGTAATCTTGAATGCGACGATTGCTGAGATTTTCTACAGAGAAGTTAGCTTCTAATTTAATTTAGTTTTGAAAAGCTAATGGAATGCCTTTGATCATTCTTTGATATGTATAAACTTGTAGTTGAAAAGCTGATGCAGTGTCATCATAAAGTGGAGTGAACTTGAATTTAAGCTTTTCTAGTACGAACGTTTTCAGCATAATCTTGAATCTTCATTGTTGCCCGACTAGAATGCTATCTTCTAAATGTTAATTTCAAACTGTTTCCTCAATACATTTATGTCTTTGAATGTTGTTAATGTATAGTTAGAAACTTGCCTCCGATAGATAAAATGTATACACGGGTGAATTAGGGTTTACATAGTCAAATTAGGGATTTGACGATTGAATTTGGTTAACTAGCTGTAGTTTGACTTTACACAGTTGAATTAGTGTTTTCACAGTTGTTCTAACATTTACACAGTTGAAACAATTGTGTATCATCCGCAAAATTTGACAGATTTTTGTATTTCCCAAAATATTGAATTGTGTTTGTTTGTATCCTTCTTGCAGCCTCGACACAAATGGTTGAGACCTAGAATGCAAGGTTTTTCGGCGCAGATAAATCAATATGTAAAGGACGACGTCATTGATTCCGTACCTAAGGTTTTGAAGAGAGAAGGAGGGGATGAATTGTATAATCGGTTTTCTGCTGGCCCGTTTGGATGCTTATTGGATATTAAGAGACGTGGAAGCGTGAACAATGCCCTACACGAGCTTATGGCAAGAGAGCTCACCGATAATGATTTCTCGGACAACGAGAGATGGTTTCACATCGGTGAGCGTGACATTCAATTCTCCGCTAGGGAGTTTGCCCTAGTGACCGGCTTAAGGTTTGGAGATTCTGAATTCAATCCGAGACTTAACCATGCAGTACCTCATACTAGCATTTTCCACACCGTGTACAACGGGGAGAAGATGAGAGTGAACACGTTGAAGAATGACTTCATCGGCCCGAACGATCACAAGCTTGGGGTGCCTGAGCAATACTTGAAGGCCGCCAACCTACTAATGTTCTACTGCATGGTGCTAGTTCGAGACAACGTGTGGATCGACGAGTGGGCATGGGCATTACTCGAGGACGAGGCTCAGTGGGCAACCTTCCATGGGGCTCGTGGTCGTTTCAACACCTTTGCCACCAGATGGGTATTGTGAAAGAAGGACCCCATCGAGATAGAAAACATTAAGGGGGCCTACCATTTTTTTGGGCCAATTTGGGTTCTATCCTTGTGGGCTTACGAGGCGATTCCGGGACTAGTCTCTCTTTGCGCCAAGCGAAGGTCTAATGTTGATAGGCCCCGATTGAAGAGATGGGTCACGTTTACATCGCCTCATAAATATGCCGGCTTCTTCGACGATCACTCGGTAATATGTTGTATTTAATTTAATTTAATCTAATTTAGTTTATTTTAATTTAATTTAATTCTATTAAAATATTGATTTCAAGTGTAGCTCTAGTCAAATTGATTTAATATAATTTAGATGTTTATAATTATAATTTAAGTGTAGTAAAATTAAATCATTTTCCGTTTTAGATAAAACTTATTCAATTTAATTTTAATTAGTTTAGATTAAGATAGATTAATTTAGATTAATTCAGTAAATGTTAATTAATTTAATTGTTGCGTATTTTGATTTTACAGCTCGATGTGCACCCGACCCTTGAACCAGATGAGGCTGAGATGATGGACCCTTATTATCAGAGCCTGGATTGTCGGGATCCCCTTTGTGTGACATTGTGGATAAACCAGAGGACATGCATTCAAGAAAGCCCCGGCAGAACAAAAAGCAGTGGAAGCAGCAAGGGAGATGACTCGTGTTGTGGATAATATGGCCAGACAAGCGATGCGAGGCCGTAGAGCTGTGCAAGCGCATAGAGCTACATCCGGTGAGCATGGTGAAAAGCCAGCTAGGGCACAAGCGACGAGGTGCATGCATGTGTCGATTGGGCACGAGCCATCTAGGCTTACATGTTGTGTGCACGGTGATCCGTGTCGTATGAGAGGGAGGGCGATGATTGGGTGGACCGTTTGGTCGAGAAGTTGGGATCGGGGTTTATCGACAAGATTGCTCAAAAATTTGCTGAGTGAGCAAAATGGTTGATGGGAGGCTCTATGAGTTTTTCACACCGCTCGAGACGATCACCCGGTTAGATTCAAACTCCGAGGACCGAGAGAGATGGTGAGGATCTTGATGAGGTCTTGTATCGACAGGGTCCAAAGCGCCTTCTCAGCATTCACATTCACAGAGGGATGATATTAATCTGTAGGATCGAGAAGGCTCTCATCATTCCTAGTACAGATCTATGAATTCCCTCCCTTCTCAGCAGAGTTCCCCGGCACACATTGTATCCCATGATTCTGAAGACTGATCATCCTCACATGTGCTCATTCGACGAGGGCCAACACACGTGCTCGAGGGAAGTCAGTGTTCCTTCGCTCCCCGTGGACACTGCTACCTCCGACGCTGGGCATCCCACAAGACTTGACTGATGCAAAGCAGGCGTATAACTCATTTAGAGAGTCGGGCCCTCTGAACACTGTCCAAACTAGAGGAGAAGAGATGTTTGCTCTAACCCAAAAGCTATTTGATGACATCGAGAAAGTGAGTGTACAGTTCACAACAGAGGTAATTTAATTTCATTGTATTTTCATTTACTTCATTACTATATTTTAATAAAAAATAATTATTTTAATTTTAGATGGTCGATCTTTACTTGATTTACTGGAGGGTGAGATTGAGGCGTTGCTTTTCACTTGGTCCCAACGTAGGATATGCTCACACCATTCTCCCGGACGTGGATTTCTATGTAAGTAAATTTAATTTACTCGTACATAATATTTTTTATAAATTTCTAATATTGTCAAATTAATTAACAAATCACAGAAAAAAATGTTGAGGGAGTTTAAAGTTTTTCATCCGGACGACCCGACCCTTGGATATATTAAAGGAAAGAAGTATGATAGGTGGAAAGCTCCAAGTGATTTAGTCCAGTATTTTATGGGGAAGGAAACGTACACACTATGGTCAACTGCTAAATATGTAAGTGTCTTTGGTGTTGATAATTTTAATCTATAATATACGGAGTATTACTTTCAAGGGATTATTTATTCATATTTATTTTGTTGTATTATCTTCAGTTCATTGTTGTGTGCCACCTTGACTCACTCAATTGGGTTACTGTGCGCATCTGTATTCCTGAGTGGAAGATTGAAGTTTATGATTCACTATATTTCAGTCTTCTTGAGGATAATGCTGTCACTTCTCGTCACATAGAGTTGCTTCCGTTGAGTCATCTTTTTCCGAGATAGCTACAAAAATATTTTTACTGAAAGCAAAATCCAGATCTAACCAAGAAGATGGATGCAATGAAATAATTTTCGCTCCCTTGGAATGTCAATTTAAACAAATTGATGAGATTAATTACGGGGTGTACGCACTTAGGTACATTGATCGGTTGCTAGGGGCACACACTTCTGAGGACGGGTTCTATTGCCGGGGGACTTAAGCGTTATAGGAAGAGAATTGGAAGAAGAATCTCCGCGTTATCATTGAGTGAATGAAAATTAGAACTACATTTTAATTTCTTATGACATGTTATTTATGATTGTTTGGAATGAGTTTGGATATTTGCCAATCTCTATTTTCTTAGTCTGGTGGTAATTGACACTTTTTTTCTTTGAATGTGCTTGGAATCGTTTTGGATATGGCTTAACATTATTTTGCAATTTTTTCAATTGTTACACAGTTAAACTGATGTTTAAACGGATACAGTAAGAACATCCATGTACAAATATCATTTAATCGTGTACGCATTTGTATTGCCTTAAATAACTAAGTTAACATTAATGTCTTATTGTTTATGTAAATAATTTGTGACAAATTTCATCTATTGTAATCTTTTAATTTTTGTGACATAAGCAATATACACGGGTAAAATGTATTATTACACGGTAAAATTATATTATTACACGGATGTCATGATTTCAACTGTGTATTGTACCACGATTAAGGGTTACATTAAGAGAATTATGAATAATTACCATTACAAGCAATCAATTTTGACTCATTATTTATCTAAACCCATTGTATTCACGATCTAAAGTATAATATTCAACAATTAGTAAACTTATTAAGTGTTTAATCATTACAAATGTTAGCAATATGTAATACCACTATAATCTTGAGTACAAGACTATTAATATCACCATGAGATATCTAACCAAAGAACCATTCGAGATTAATCAATAATTTTAAATTGTAATTTCTTGCATAATTAGCCACAAATGGATATTTAGTAATGAATATATTTAATAAACATAATTAGATAAAACTATAAAACCCTTAATTACGTTAATTTTGACCGATTTTTACTAATTTTGACTAATACACGATTAGGGTTCACGATTAGGGTCAAAATAACCATGTACAAATATCATTTAACCGTTGTGTTAATATGCAAAACTAGCCAAAAAAGATAACTAGATATGTTTTATAGCCACAAGTATAGTTATATATGTTTTATAGCCATTTTGGAGGTAAAATTACTAAATTGTCCCTGCGTATGAGACAAAAGACCACTTTTCAGAATTTATTTATTTTTCTTTATTTTTGTTGTTGACTTGTTGTGAGAAATTGTTTTGTTCAGTTTTCATTTTATGTTAATAAATCGGAGTTAGATTCATTTAATAATTTTTTTTAAGTTTTTATTTTAATTAAGTACACGGTTAAATGATACAATTACACCATTACACGGTTGAGCTCAATTATTACATGGAAAAATGAAAAATAATCCAACCATGTAATTTTAGTATTTTTTTTAAGTTTTTATTTTAATTAAGTAGACGGTTAAATGATATTGTTACATGATTGAACTCAATTATTAGACGAAAATATAATCCAACCGTGTAAGCTTAGAGCTTTAAATTTAATATGTTTTATAAGTTGTTTTATGTTAATAAATCGGAATTAAATTCATTTAATATTTTTTTAAGTTTTTATTTTATTTAAATACACGGTTAAATGATACAGTTACACGGTTGAACTCAATTATTACACGGAGAAATAATCCAACCGTGTACCCTTAGAGTTGTAAATTTTTTTAAAGCTGTATTATTTTAATTATCGGACTTAAATTCATTTTAATGATAATTGTTAAATGAACTTAAGTTTAATTTAATTAATTACACTATTAAACGATATTGTTACACGGTTGAACTCAATTCTTACACGGTTTGTCGGTGAACGTTATGCCTACAGATTTAGAAAATTTATTTATTGCTAGCAAATCTCCCACACCAACCCCTTCTGAATCTTATTCACTTCATTTAATGGTAGCAATCAATGGTCACCTACGAAAATCAAACAAAAATTCAACATCATTCAAATGCTCTCACATTTGGAATGGAAATTTGAGAATTTTAGAGAGAGAAAATTTTGAGAGAATTGTGGAGGAGAATGTAACAAAATTGTTCAAGAAGATTTTGAAGAAATTGCCCAAGAAATTTTTGTTCGTAATCACATTGTCATATCTCAAAGGTATGTTTGTGTTTCTATTAAGAGCAAATTAGCGAATCATACATGATTATCTGTAAATTTAAGTGCTTTCTTTATGTTTTTAGTAGCCTTTATATATTTTTTACGTTTT
Organism: Mentha longifolia; assembly: GCA_001642375.2. Lineage (NCBI taxonomy): Eukaryota > Viridiplantae > Streptophyta > Magnoliopsida > Lamiales > Lamiaceae > Mentha > Mentha longifolia. The sequence goes on along the minus strand of CM038110.1, from coordinate 5,548,237 downwards.
TATGTATATCTTTACACTGTTAAATTGGGGTATTACACGCTTGAATTGTCATGTTACACATTTGTAGTAGGCAACCGTGTATATAGTGTGCAGTTTATTCATTTATTTTTAGCTAGATGTTTTATGATGAGGGATTAAATTTATTTTGAATTAGAATTTTAATTTAAATTGGTTAAATTGAATTATGATTTTTATTTATTTATTTACACTATTGAAATAAATAAATAAAAACTACACTGTTAAATTGGCGTATTACACTGTTACATTCTCCAATCGTGTAACTCAAAAATTACACTGTTAAATTAGCATATTACACGGTTAAAGCTACAAGTTACACGTTTGTAGTAGACAACAGTGTATACAGTGTGCAGTTTATTTATTTTTATTATAGCAGTGGAACACTTCTTCTGATCATCCAATTTTATATTTAAATTGCAGGATGTCTTTCCGCAAAATCATAATTCGACATAGTGGTTGTTGGAGTGGATCTGATTACATTGGAGGGGACGACATGCTCGTGCATTTGAACATTCTCGAAATTACTCGTGATAATCTTTTACGAGAGGTGCAATTAGAGTTGGGAGATAATCGAGACTACTTGCTATACTATCTCACAAGTATAGGCAATGGGGCAAAGATTAAAGTACCTTAAGAACTGATACCGATTTATTGAGGGTGATTGTGGAGGAGCAAGGCCTGCCCACTGTTTACGTGATCATCAAAGACAATAATACAGGGAGGGGCACAACAACTGAGCCACTTAGGGAGGAATTGCATGTGGATCAGAGCAAAGTGGAAGCAAAGAGAGTAGATGCCGAGGAAGTGGAAGCAGAGAGTGTGGATGCAGATGAAGTGGAACGCGAGAGAGTAGATGAAGCAGAGGAAGCACAGGGCCGCCTCGATTTATTTCAGTCGCTAACAACTGAGTTCAGTGCATGGATCCGTGAACCTGGACATATTGATAGGGTGCTCGCGCATCGTAGCATACCCACGGGTGAGAATGAGACCCTCTTTGAAGATTTTGGAAGTGAGAATCATATCGTCAGAAATTGGTTGATTCTCACGTCGATCTAGATAGACATGTACTCGCTTATTATAGAGCCTGTGCCACACCCAGAGTCGTGGAACGTGCCCGATATTGTGGCTAGATCCGTTGTTCGTACGCCCACGGTTGTAAGGCAAGCCGGACGACCGAGGATGGCAAGGGTTCGATCCGCTGTAGAAAGATCACAGAGGGTACAAAGATGCACTCGTTGTGGGCTTGACGGGCATAACAGAAGAGCATGCACTGCTTCAATTACTGTAGGAGCTGTCGATCTAAATATGCCTCCTGAGGGCAACAACGAGCGAAGACGACGGAAGAAGACATGTAGCATATGCCACAGCGAAGAGCACACAAGACCAAGATGTCCCGATCGACCGAGGGAATGATTTAGGTCCGTAATATCATAAAATTATAATTGTTTTGGATTGAAGTTTTGTTGTTTGGATTGTAGGATATGCATCTTGTATTTAAGGTTCTATGTTATGTGGATTGGTTTGTAGTAGATGTTTGGATTTGTTTCGGGAATTTACAATCTTCTCGGGTGCTTGTTTTGGACATGTTCTGTCAATACACGGTTGTTTTCAATAACTACACGTTTAAAAACATGATACACAGTTGTAGATGAACAGTCAACCGTGTACTAATTAAAATCAAATTAGTCAACAATTTTACTAACATACTAGTCAAATCGAAAGCTTACACAATTAAAATGGTATTTTACACGGTTACATGGGTTTCTTACACTGTTGAATTAAACCCTAACGGTGTAATGGTCAAAATAAGTCAAAATCGAGATTAATTAAAATAATTAATATGTGTTAAGGTTCTATTTTATGGTTTAAACAAATATATTCAGTAAAAGACATCAATAAACGTATAATATATGCAATAATTTACAATTTAAGATGATGGATTAATGTGGAATGGTTCTTTACTTAGAAACTCATTGTCATAGTAATAGTCATGTACTAAAGATTGTAGTATAATCACATATTGATTGTATTCCTTATCATTAATCAAGTAAGATAACTAATATTTATTGTTAATTATGCTGAGTATTTCACTTAGAATAATGTTATACGATATAATCTTGAATTTTTCATTAATTAATTGATCATTACAACCTAAACCCTATATGACACGGTTGAATTCTAATTGTACACGGTTACATGGGTTTCTTACACTGTTGAATTAAACCCTAACGGTGTAATGGTCAAAATAAGTCATTACACAAGTTAAAGTAATATTTACACAGTTGACAATGTTTATTACAAGGTTGAATTCTATTTGTACACGGTTAAATTTGTTCTTACACCGTCGAAGATCGTTTGGCCGTGTAATGACAGAGAGTTCATGTATTAACCTGTGAAAATGTCCAGAATTCATTAAAAATTAACATAATTCACCACAAATAAAAAATTCCACACAATCCAACAAAAAGCAATCCACAAACACGACTAAACCTGTTCCAACACATTAAATAAGTCAAGGGAATTCACCACAAATATTCCAAAACAAAAACAAATATCCAAACAAGTCTAAACCAACACCAACAGTATCCAAACAAGTCTAAACCAAATACTACACCTCTCTCCTCGATAGCTTAAAAATTCTACGTGCTATCCGACCACGATACCTCTTTAGCCCCTTCGTGGTTAAGTAGTCAAGGTTAGTATCGGCAATGACATCTTTTGATAACAAACGATCCAAACTCCGGCATGCATAGACTCCGCAATTGGTGGGGTCAAGTTGCTTAAACTGTTGCTCGTCCGGCATGTATACGATACTCATCTCGTCTACTCTCTTCTTGATCCAAGGGTGATTGATCCAGTACGTCGCTTTATTCAACAAGCGAGGAAACAAATGAGTAAGTGGTCGAAGTTGAAGGTCCCGAACATATACATTTTTCTCCACTTGAAGCGCATTCAACAATGAGTCGTACACTTCAATTTTCCAGTTGGGAACATCAATTAATCATGATGGCGGCGGTGGCCCAAATTCATCTACTCCGGCGTGCTCTACGATGGGTTCTACGGCGGGCTGGCGGCGACGAGCTTGCTTGGTGGTAGTGGTGCGCTGGCGGCCTTGCTCAGAGGCAGGTGCTGCGCCGGTGGCCGCCCTCGGAGGCGGCGTTGCTACGCTCTGGATGCTCGGAGGCGGCGTTGCTACTGCGGTCGGGTCGCTTGGAGGCTGCGCAGCGGCGCCGTGGGTCTTCGTCGGAGGCGCCGCGCCGGAGTGGATCTTCGTCGGAGGCGCCGCGCTGCAGTGGGTCATGGTCGGAGGAGGCGCGGCGCGGTGGGAGTTGGTCGGAGGTAGCGTGCCGCCTTGGGTAGTGGTCGGAGACAGCGCGACTCATTTTCCGGCGTCACTCACGGTTAAAGAGTCAGACGCGGACAAAGGGAGGTGACCGTGTGATTTTTTTTTTTTACAGTGCAGGGGACCAGATTTTGGGGGTGGGGGAACGAATGGGTATGGATGGGGGTAGGTAGGTTTTTTTTATTTTTGTTCTAAATTCTTTGTGGGTCCCACCACTTACACCATCAAAGTTGTTTCTCACACAAGTCAGAAGGGCAAATATGTCTTTTAATAAGATTTTGGCTATAAAACATATATAACTATACTTTTGGCTATAAAACATACACTCTTATTTTTTTTGGCTATTTTTGAAGTTCCCCCTTAACCGTTTACGCATTTGTATTGCCTTCAATAACTAAGCTAACATTAATGTCTTATTGTTTATGTAAATAATTTGTGACAAATTTCATATATTGTAATCTTTTAATTTTTGTGACATAAGCAATTTACACGGGTAAAATGTATTATTACATGGATGTTATGATTTCAACTATGTATTGTACCACGATTAAGGGTTACATTAAGAGAATTATGAATAATTACCATTACAATCAATCAATTTTGACTCATTACTTATCTAAACCCATTGTAATCACGATCTAAAATATAATATTCAACAATTAGTACACTTATTAAGTGTTTAATCATTACAAATGTTAGCAATATGTAATACCACTATAATCTTGAGTACACGACTATTAATATCGCCATGAGATATCTAACCAAAGAACCATTCGAGATTAATCAATAATTTTATATTGTAATTTCTTGCATAATTAGCCATAAATGGATGTTTAGTAATGAATACATTTAATAAATATAATTAGATAAAACCATAAAACAACTTAATTACGTTAATTTTGACCAATTTTGACCGGTACACAGTTGACTGTTTGAATTCAACTGTGTACCATAATAGTAACTGTGTAAAGTTTGCAAATAACTGTGTAATGGCCGAAGCTTTCCAGAAGAAAGGCTTCAAAAGATTGTAAACTTTCCAACCGTTTGACATTATATAATTCAGAACCAAATGACATTAACATCAAAATAGAATTCAAATAACATAACATCAATCCAAAATAATTCAAATTTCCATTAACACACTATTTAAATGATTCCCTCGGTCGAAGTGGACATCTCGGTTTTGTGTGCTCTTCGCTATTACATATGCTGCATGTCTTCCTCCGTCTTCTTCCATTATTGTCTCCCTGGGGAGGCAGTGCATGCTCCTTTGTTGTGCATGATCTTCTGTTGTGGCCATCACGTCCACAATGAGTGCATCTATGTTGCCTCAGCGATCCATCTACAACAGACCGAGCTCTAGAGTTACTTGGTCGTCCGGCCTCTTTTTCAATCAATGGAGGATGAACGATGCAAGATTTGACAAACTCAGGCACGTGCCAGGAGTCTGGATGTGGTACAGGCTCGATGACAAGTGAATATGCGGCTATGAAAGTTGATTGCTTGAAATAATGACTCACATAATCATACACGTTGCCGTTAACAAACCTACAAAAATAAAGATCGCCATAAACATTCATAAAAATTATATAATTCATAAAGATTATAACTATTCACGCATCTCAAAGCAGCACAAGCGTGATGACAATGGATCATATCCAAATCAAACTCACGGCATTCGCACGTTGATTGTTGAAGGTCGACAATGTAAGTCTGATTTCTATCCCCTTCAACCTTCAGAAGATGCGTAGTCATACCGCGAACCGTGTAATGATGACCCCATTCCACAGCCCTCGACAACTTCATCAATGTTTTCTCGGTTATCTCGTGTTCTCTGGAAATGGCACTCATCCGATGCTCCTCGAACCATTTCTCAACTATGAGACGGTACACCTCGAGCATCGCACAAATAGGCAGATGCCTCGCCCACAACAATCTAGCGTTCATGGTCTCCACTGTGTTCTACGTCATGAAGCTCGTATGTCAGACGGGACATTTAGATCTCGCCCACTGAGACACACCAATGTCGGATAGCCTCTTCCAAATCCTTCCGGTTTCACTTCTTCTACTCATGGTTTCAACGCGTCGAAGGTATCGTCGAAATGACTATTGCGATATGAATGCACTACCTCCTCGAAGACAGCTGCAGCATGTTGACCTGAACGTCACCATATTCTTCATTAGGTGAGAGAAACAAAGTCTGTGGGCAGCGTTCAGGTAGATAGAACTGATGGCGTTCGTGATGCTGGCATGTCCATCAGAAACGATCAACAAATCATTCGGCTCTTCGAAACAGCCACGCACCCTTGAGAGAAACCAAGTCCAAGAATCATCATCTTCAATCGGACCTAATCCAATCGCGAGGGGAAAAATATGCTCGTTCCCATCTGTAGAACCGATAAGTAGATATTGGTGTATGGGGGGGGGAATACACCAATTAGCCAACGGTTTTGAATTTTCAAAACAATTTGATCTGAACTGAGTCGTCACTCAAGTTTATCAGAGCAGCTCAGTTTTTCCAGCTCAATCAGTAAACTGCTGAGCTTGCAAAACTAATCTGCGTGCGGAAGTTTGGTGGAAAGGTTGGCTAACAGTTTCAAGACAGTTTTCAGAGACAGTACACATGCAAGACAGGCTACAAACGTGCAGGTTGTGAGCATGCAAACTATGTGAAAACAGAATAAGAACAGAGAAACACGAGAAGTTTTTATCATGGTTCGGAGTAAACAGCTCCTACGTCCACGCCAGATCCCGTCGAATCTGTGATCCCTTAACTAAAGATTTTTCACTCCTTTTGACACTGGTGGAGGTCCAGTCCAAATTCAATTCTTTCTTCTAGACTGAATCTAGCACGTTTCTAGAGTCGCGTCTCTTCTAACTTACATACAACTTTGCATACAGACTTACTAACACTAAATGACTAGTGCTACTATCCAAACTTGAAAGCTTTAACTAGCTGTCGACTGTAATGAATACAACTCAATCAACTACACTAGTATTTCTACTTTGATGGTAGTGAGAGTGTGTGTGATGTGTTCTAGTAAGACTGATTCCATATAGATAAGAAATCTACAATGATCAACACTTGGGAAAACTCTAGTAATTTCGAGTGTTGATTTGAATATTTTCAGCTTGAGATTTCTGCTGCGTTTTTGCTTGAATATTGATTTTCCCGTATTTCAATCTGGAATATGTTGAGGTATTTATAGAGAAGCGTTTGAAATAGAGCCGTTGGAAGTGTGTCAGGATTTGCAGATTCCGTACGCTGACACAATTCTTGTCGTTGAGTGAGAGCAGGTTTCATTACCATAGCTCAGGTTGGCCTTCATAGGTTGCACTTCCTATACCTCGAACAGTCTTCGATCTTCTGTAACCTTCGCGTGAGATCTTCGAGTATTGTAGGGGCAGGTTACATAGACAGGTTACATAATGGAACAGTGTGACAGGTTTGAGTAGACTAGGTACAAGGTTGCACTACCAACCTTGACCTTTACATAGCAACCTGTCCGGTTTAGACGACTGATTCTGAACAAGGAGATCAGCCTGTTCTAATAAAGAAAAACATATATCTAAGTGTGGTTTCTAATAACATTATCAAAACTAAGTTTCAAAGGGTTCCCAACACCATCCTTGGTCACAGCCAGAGATAGAGTCCCTTTGTTCTTCCCCTTCAAGTGGGTCTCGTCCACTACGATGACCGGCCATAGAAAGTCACTCTGAAAGGCCTGAATTGACTAGCCAAGGGCTAGGAACATGTAACGCAATCAATCCAAACTTTGAGATGTCACAATATCGTACATGCTTCCCGGGTTTCTCTTTCTCAACAAGTATAGGTACGACAGGAGCTTCAAATAAGACTTGTCAAAGTCTCCGTATGTTATCTCTATCGCGACGTTCCTCGTACGCAAGACAAAGTAGGTAATTGATCTCTATACCGAACTCTCTAAGGACTTCGGCCATCATCTCCTTTGGCTTCAACACGACACCCTCAATGACCAGTCTCCGAGCAAAGTAATAGTTTAGTACCTTAGCAGGTACTTGTCGTGGAGCGTTCCTGTAATATCCCAGATTTTCTTATTAAAATTTAGCTTTTATTATTATTATTATTATTATTATTATTATTATTATTATATTAGGAATTTAAATAAATTATGCTTAAACTAATAATATATATATATATATATATATATATATATATATGTATAAGAAATAGTATTATATTGTAAACTTATTAATATACATACTATATATTACGTAATACATATATTATTATATATGTGTGTGTACATAATGAATTCCTAATAGTATAAAGATATATACATATATAAATATTATATTTATGTAGCTATTATACTTAATTAATAAAATATATACGTATGTACTATATATATACATGTGCATAAATTGTTCATTGAACTAAGTAATGAGAGGTAATATTATAGTTTTAATCTTATTGAAGGATTTGTCATGCTTCATATATACATGTGTCCTTCATGGAATGAAGTGGGATTGCCTAGTAAGTCTATATATGTTGACTAAGCATGCCTATACTTATAATTTAATCATTTTCCTATCCTATAAATAGAAGAATGCAGCCCTCCAATTCCATATTCCACCCTAAGCAATATTTTCGAAATCAAGTTTAGTAATAAGCGTTTCACGAGCAAGAAATATTTATACTATTCAAGATCAAAGATTTGAGGTTATCAGGTGAGGCTCTCTATACTTACAAAGTATTATTTGAGTTAGTAAGCTCTGATAAAATGGGATTATCCATGAAAATATTTTAATGTGTTATTACATGTTTAAGGCTCTTATAATGTATGCGATCGGGTCTTTCGGTTGGTCTAACACACTAATCGAGAGGCTGTGCGCACAGTTAGAATCGTGGTTGATCACCAATTGATTCTAACTTGAGGGGAGAACCTCTGGATGAAATATTCCATTGTCTCCAAATCATGGCTCCATTTGAAAAGGGAAAAGGGATCCGACGGTGGTAATATCCCGGGATCAATATAAGAGTAACATGGTAATATACATGCGCGCACAATCATGAAAAATGAGGTTTTGTGTGCATGGAAGTAAATGATTTCAAAACCCTTCTATGTATACTTTATTATCATGGATATTCTTTTTATGAAAAATGTTTTTGGCACAAGCCCACTGGGTACATTAGTACTCAGCCTGCAATTCCTTTCCAAATGTTTTGCAGATTAAGGAGCTGGTGGAACAGGCGAAGCTGGAGAGGACTGTTGTTGTTGCTACAGTGTAAATAAATAAAAGCTTCCGCTACGCCTATGAATAAAGTCTACCCTTCCATGTGTATTTTCCTAGGTCAACTCCGTATCTATAAATAAATTATCTACGTTCTTCTTACACCATGAATTATATATATAATATTACGGGTACTCAGACAAATCGGCCAGCATGGGTTGTTCGGCTTAGCCAAACCCATAGTTTGAGCTGTATGTCCCGATCCCGTATTTAAATATTATATTATTTTATGTCTACGGGTATTCAGACACAGGCGGCCGGTACGGGCAATATGATTTATCTACCCCGTAGTTCGTGCTGTGGATCCCGATCCCGTATTTAATTTCTTAACAATTGGGTTAAATATCCCCAAGCCATGAGCCCCTTTCTATCCCCGCTTCTTAATTCCAACCCCTTGCCACGTCCCGGCATACGTGCCTTCCCTCAGGAACTGGGGCGTGACAGTTCCGATTGCGAACCACAATACACGTATGATCAGGGTTATATTTCTTCACTTGCCATATTCCTCCCTTCTGTTTAGCTCGCAAGAAGAAGCTACATCTGTTGTGCTTGCAAACGAATTCCAGTCTCTCAGTACATGAATGATCCACCTTGTACTCTAACCTGTTCTATATGTGATGCATTCCGACAGCGTTTGACAGTTCATCCTTGCTCTTAAAAGTGGTCTTTCTTCGCAATTGACCGTCAGAGGGTCCAAATGATTCGATCCATCCCAATGGCAACACGCTGTCTAGATTGACGTGATGAATCAACCAATTTCTAACGACGAGATTACCACTTCCAAAATCTTCATTGCGGGTCTCATCCTCACCCGTGGGTATGCTACGATGCTCCATCACCCTATCAATAAGTCTTGGTTCACGTATCCATGCAACAAATTCAATGGCGAGCGAGCTAAATAAATCAGAACAGCGCATTGCTTCCTCTGCTTCATCTGCTCTCTCTCTCTCTGCTTCCTCTTCCTCTACTTCATCTTCTCTCTCTCTCTCTCTGCTTTATCTTCCTCTGCTTCATCTGCTATCTCTCTCTGCTTCCTCTTCCTCTGCTTCCGAATTCTCTCTATCCACATCCTCTCCTTCTCTATCATCCGTATGTGATTCCTCTCTATTCAGCTCCGTTCTAACTGTTTCATGAAAAATTTCAGAACGTTGGGTAGCGGATGTGCCTCTCTCTATCACTGTATTCTTGTCTTTGCTGATCACATAAACAGTGAGTATGCCTTTCTCCTCCACAATCTTCCTCAATCAATCGGTGTTAGATCTTAAAGGCACTTTAATCTTCACGCCATCGCTTATACTCGTGAGATAGTATAGCAAATAGTTCGGATTATCTCCCAATTCTAATTGAACCTCTCGTAAAAGATTATTACGAGTCATTTCTATGATGTTCAAATGCACCATAATGTCATCCCCTCCTATGTAATCGGATCTCTCCCAATGACCGTTGTGGCGAACTACAATTCTTCGAAAAGACATCCTAAAATCAAAATTAATCGTTCAGCAACGTACATGGTTGCCCAATTTAACTGTGTAAGAGATCACTTCAACTGTGTAAATATATCGATTACCCGTGTACTTCATTAATTATAAAACTATTAAAATAATTAAGTTAATTTAATAATATGATTAATTAAATAAAACAGGTAATAAAAATATAAAATATTCTAAATGTACACAGTTGTCTAATTTAACCGTGTAATAGTTCAATTCAACTGTGTAATAGTGCGAATTAACCGTGTATATAATTAAATAAAAAGCATAATAAAAACTATTAAATAAAAACTTAATTGTTGAATTCCAATCAAGATTTTTCATAAAAACAAATAATCAATTATTCATCATTCGACCTATTTTAACTATTTATAATATCAATCATGAGCATCATCAATAAATGGTATAACAACAAATATTTCAACCAAATCTTTTCAATAAAAACAAGAAATTGTGATTTTCTTTTTGTGCCTAGAAAATTAAATAAAATAGAAAGAAAGAAAAACTTACCTTGATAATTATCAGCAAATAAATAGGCCAAAAAGATGCTTCAATATCGGAAATAATTTCACGATTCCGCCCAAATTAATTATTTCACAACCTACATTCTCTCCCAATTTTTCTCTCTCTAGATTTTGATATATGAATGTTGTAAATGTGTTTGCTTTGGTGGTGTTGTTCTATTTTGTGGGATTTTCGTAACCATATTTAATGCTAACAACCATTGGGTTGTTGGTGAAATTTACGTTTCAATAAATGTAAGAACAATCAAAATATTAAATGCTTATAGCGTGTACACGGTTGGATAATACAACTGTGTAGCAAATCAATTTTACTGTGTACATATATCGATTAACCGTGTAGTTGATTAGTAAAAACAGTTAATAAAACAAAATATTTCATACACTGAATTAATGACCGAATTTTCCATTTTATTTTCATCCACATTTCTGTATAATTATTTTATATGTATATTGGTATAAAATTACGTAAATAAAAATAAAAGGAAATGAATTAAAATATAAAAAGTCAAGCAATACCTTTTTGACCCAAAAGTAAGGGTATCAATGTAATTTTACTCCAAAAGTGGCTATAAAAAATACATAACTAAACTTGTGGCTATAAAAGATATATACTTATTTTTTTTGGCTACTTTTGTGTATTAAGACTTATTTATATGGGCAGATGAGGCAAGTACGTCATACATGTGAGGAAATAATTAGATAGTGCCAATTAACTCACACTTTGTTATGCTTCAATGTTGTTTAGACCCTCAAGATTTATGGTTCGATTGAAAATGCCTAATTTTACAATACTAGTCTTTCAATTCATGATGGGAAAATATGAAATGATTTATAGAAAGTAGCCTCATGAAACGGTTATACGAGTGTATCTGCCTATCAGTTTTGTTCTCCATATTTAGTTCTCTTTCATGATCATAATTGCAGATGCTTTTATTAAATGGGGTATGAAGATGCCGAGTTTCCCCATGGAATAAAGAGTTCAATAGAAAGAATTCTCCACAAGAAAAATAATTTCATTTTTGAAAGAAAAAATAATTTCTTTGAATGCTAATTTTACGATAAATTCATGAGCTGGTACAAGTGATTATAGTTTGGTTCGATTATTATTTATTGAGAATGATAGTACGTTCCTCTCCGGCACAAAAACGTGTCGTATTAATCATCGACAATTTGGCCAACATGGCATTTCAGGTTGCCACCTCATCTTTAATTTGGGGGAAATTTTGAGTCTTTGACCCATTTGCAAATCAGAAAAAAGAAATTAAAAGATAAATATTTACAGATTGTGTGTTCAAAAGTGATGTATTTAACACTAGTGTTTACTAACGATTGGTTTGATTTTATTTTATTTTTTTTCCTTTTACGTCTAAAGGACGTCATTTAAGTTAAGTTAGAAGCGACTTTGTTTTGTTGGTCGGACGATTTGTATAAGTCTACAACGGCAACCTCCATATTATACATGAACTGAAGATTCTTTTATTTATTTATTTATTTTAATTTGTCTAAATCAAACTTATCATTAGTTCATGTAAATATTGACAAATTTTAAAGTTCGTATTTGAAGCCAAACTCCTATCGAAGTTCGTATATTTACAATAAACCTTTAAAGAATGCATTTATATAATTTTCAAGCACTTGATAGTGTCATGACTTCTGATAGGTTTAGTAGTTTTAGCTAAGTCCAATTACTAGAGTGAAAAATGAAGAACCTGAACACTATTTATAGAAATTGATGACTTGAAGGGGTGTTTAATTTGAAAGATAATAATGTTGGATCAATTAATTTTATCCAATTTAATCCTTTACAGATTAGGATTACAAATCATTGTTATCAACGTGGTAATACCTGAAAATTTAAAAAAGTCTAAAATCTTAATTTCATTTTAGCTACTACGCTACTGGGTCTATATCCAATCTACAAAATTAAGAGTGCGAATAATCTCGAACAAGTAATCTTTGATCAAAATTCCTTGAGTCATGAACCGGTAATCTTTGACCAAAAATCCTCGAGTTGTGTGTTGCATCACGTGTGGACTTCAAAAATATTTATTCCAATAACCCAATCAAATTGGGATGCCTGGTAAGTTTGACTAGATCATTCGGGATGCATCCCAATTTGATTAGGTTATTGGAATAGATATTTTTGAAGTCTGCATGATGCAACACACGACTCAATGGATTTTTATCAAAAAATTCTGGTTTGAGATTATTCGCACTCTTGTTTTTTTGATCGGATAAGACCATATGTGGCAATGGTCAGCTGGTCAAGAGCCAAAATGATCTAGTCAAACTTACCGGCATCCCAATTTGATTAGGTTGTTGGAATAAATACTTTTGTCTGATATTTAGGTATGGATAATTATATTATATGTGTAATTAAGCTAGTATGATACTCCGATATAGTTTTATTCTTCACAATTTCAAAAGTATGGAGTGTACCTCATTTCTGTTGCATCTCATATCAAATCTTTCCTCTCAGTCTTCGCATAGGAAATGACCTTCATGTGATTGAGATAACTATATGTTATTTGGGTGTGTAGAATGCGAATCGGCAGAGTAACGACTATGTAAAACCGAGGCGAGAATTTAATTCTCTCTCCGCAAGACAAAATTGCTCCGCACAGTATACGCGGTTCTATAGCAATTGTCTCCAAGATACAACGGTTTTCGATTACGAGTTCTTGTACTAGAACGTCGTAATTACGGCGAACCTACTTGATACTCGGGACTTGAGTATGCAAAAGATAAACTATAGGATATATATGTGATGCTTGAAGCGAATTTTAATTGATGAAACCAAAGGGGGGGGCTCTATTTATAGTTTCCAAGTGGTGCGATCGAAGAGACGCGACCGGACGAAATGGCGCGAACCAAGTGGACACCTTGGTTCAGCCAAGATGTGGGCCGAACCGCTGCCTCGGTTCGCGAGCCAACCTTTCGCCGCTTGCCACGTGGCAGTGGCTGGGCGCGCCACGTGGCACGCTCAGAGATCGCCACATCAGCGCACACGTGACGGACATACGCCAGCCACGCCTCCACGTCAAATGGGCGCACACGTGGCAACGCCACACGTGCTCAACTGCCGGCCATGTCACCAAACGCACGCATTGTGCGGATTTGACACACGCCGCTCGTCCACGTCACCGCCACCTTGCACGCCACGTCACCAATCCGAACCATCGATGCCCAAAATATCAAAGGCCCCTATGGCTCCTCGCGACGATGCGCACGTGCGAAGTGCGCCGTCAAAGCGCCCATTGCGACAAGTGCTCGGACTCGGACTCGGATGGTGCTTCGCACCATCCTCGTAGGAGTTCGGTCAATGGTGACTAAAAAGTCAACTATGGTACACCATAAGGCACACCATAGATGAGCACACTTGATTGCTCCTTAGTGTTTGGAAATCCCTTATAAATGACTCTACTCTTCATTATTTTTCCAATGTGAGACAATGTTTTCCCCCACATTTCCCACATTCAAATGCTTTACTTTGTGCATTCATTTCTCATTCATTCCTTTATGGAATTAGACAAATAAATACACTAGATTCATCTACATAAAATGTAGATTTCAAATCTGTTATCAAATTCCATTAATTAATGGAATTACCATAACTTAATTATGGATTTAATTTAGAGCATTTATTGGGAAAATTCCAACACTATAGATGCTCAGCTCCTTCGATTCCTTCCTGAGCAAATCATGGACATTTCTTTGCCAATAGTTATCACCAAACTTTGAAGACTTTGCATCCAAAAACACAAATTGATCTTTCCGCAATCCCACCCGTCTATCAACATTAGAAAGAAAGATAGAGTACAATTTGTTCCAACGCAATTCATTCAATTCCCAAATCTCCATGTACGAGGCAAGATTTTCTTCTCGATCATATGCAATCGCTCCCAAAGCTCCACGATACTCGACAAGATCATATACGGGATCTAGAACCATGGTCGGTAGTAGATGAAAGTAATTGAATCTCTCGCTACCTAAGTCAAATGATGAAACCTCAACAATCCCAGAAGTCTTAGTTTCATCATCATTTAGAGTTGTCCAATAAATACTCTTGTTCTTCTTAACATAAACACTACTCCATGAGGTAATATATATAAGACTTCTGGTGATTCAATCTCTCTCCAATAACCATTTTTTAGAGAATACACTTGAGTATGTTCTTTAGCATCCTCGTAACAATTTATCCCTGATTCATCTGCTTCTTCACTTAAGAAATATTCCGAACAATTTCTGATGACTATAAAGAGATATCATCATAACCAAATCCGACGCCAGTGAAAACGGCCGAATTTGGATGGCATTTCAATTTCGGTAGAGGGAAAAGTTTGAACTGTTTGGTTGTTAAATTGCAAACTACACCGTCAAAGTCATGAAAGTGCAATAATCCATGACAACTACTACCCGCAACGTCATAATTTAGATTCTTCGGACAGGGAAGGTCAATATCAGCAAGCATGGAGAAATCTTGTGGAGAAATAACAGATAAGTAATGTGACAACGAAGCGCAACTTAGTTGTTAAGATGCTTCCCTTCCAACCAAGAGGTCGGGGGTTCGAGTCACCTTAAGGGGGAAAATATGGAACCATTATTGATCCTCTTTAAAAAAAATAAAAAAAAAATAAAAAACATATAAGTAATGTTTTATGTCACTACCACCAATATCATCATCGTCAATATCATAACGTAGCACGGCCAGCTCAGACATATCTAAGAAAAGCAAAAACAACAAGAACAAAATTAATCATCTTCACGCATACATGATAATACAGAATAACCGACTCATCCACATATAATTAATTTCTTGTCACATAAACAATTGTTATATCTATTTTTTTTAATAAAAAAAAACACATGTATTGGAAAAATTATATGTTCTATCATCAACATGAATATCTAGTTACAACGATGCAAAGGGTTTGAAAACTCTTGGCAAGATATTCCAGGTTAGTGGTTGCCCTAATTCTCTCATTACTTTGTAGCTATACAAGTCTTCATTGCATATGTAAAACACTATCTGCTTGAAAGTTTTTAGGGGGTGAAATCAGCTAATGGGAATAACAGGGTGTCAAAGACCCAAACCAGACACTAAATGGAAACGAAGCAAGTAACAGCAATACGAGATCCTTGAACAATGAAGCGACCTATAATGCCTCTACAGCCACGACATAGCTTAATCATCTCAAAATCAAACGAAATAATATAGCCACATTTATTTCTTGAGCCATTGATTGTTTAGCATCATAACTATTTCTCCACAACTATATAACAGAGTCCGCACGTGGAGGTGCCTCAAATAGGCGGAGTTGGATATAATAATTTCTTGATGCCAGCAGCACTGCCCGGTGCACACAGACAAGCATGAGCATATGCATGAAAAAACTGGGAGATCGTTTATTGTGGTATTGTTGATACATCTATTTGCGTGCACTCATCATCAAACTTTGAAGACTTTGCTTCCATAAATAAAAATTGATCTTTCCACAATCTCACCTGTCTATCTACATGAGAAAGAGAGACAAGTATAATTTGTTCCAACACGATTCGTTCTATTCCCAAATCTCCATGGACTAGGCAGGAGGCACTTTTAGATCATATCCAATCGCTCCCAAAGCTCCATGATACTCGACAAGATCATATGAGGCATCTGGAACCGTGGTTGGAGGTAGAGGGAAGTAATTGAATATCTCACTACCTAGCTAAGTCAAATGATAGAACCTCAACAATCCCCACAAGTTTGAGTTTAATCATCATTTAGAGATGTCCAATAAATACTCTTGTACTCTCAACATAAACACTACTCCATGAGAAAAATATAAGACTCAACTGGTTCAATCTCTCTCCAACAAGAATTTTTCAGATAATACACTCCAGTATGTTCTTTATAACATCCATCTGCTTCATCATTTAAGAAATATTCTATATAATTTCCGATAACTTTATAGTCATCAGAGAGGGCATAGGAAATAACAGATAGTAATGCTTTACGTCATTACCACCAACATCATCATCATCATCATCAATATCATAACGTAGCACATCAAACTCAGACGTATCTAATTAAGAAAAGCAAAAACAAGAACAACAAAATTAATCATCTTTACCAACACGAGACAATCAATTCATCCACATATATAATGAAAAGTAAATGAATTTGTGAAGTATTTTTTCATTTTAAAACACATCATGAAGAAGCGTGAAAATGCGTATTGAAAAAAAGGGTCTTTAAATCAGGGACAGGGGGAATACAATTTAAAAAGCAATTAATAAAATTTCTAACAGAATAAAAATATATCCTTGTATATATATTCTAACATAATTTTGCATTTCTACTACAAGTCCTTAAAATTATAACGCATATTAAAAACCCTACTTATCAAAATAAAATTTGGAAATTTCTCGTTTTGAAAAATCAGGGTGTTACAATAGCTTATAGGTCGGCACAACTCAAGTATTAGAGAGTTGTATACATTATTTTATATTTACAGGTCTATAATCGGTAACGTGACTATTCTCCTGACTCGCCTGATCCAAATATATCAGAGTCATTCATGACGGAAGACTCAACTTATTAGTTAAGGCGGCTTGAGTGTACATATTTGATACGGAGACCGTTGATAAAGAAAAATGGCACTTATCACTTGTCAGATATGATTCCCCATACTGATGAAGTTCAAAGCTTGAACGGTCCACTGGCGGAGGCACCTTTGGCCACGGAGTGTCAATTGACACCCTTAAAATTTATTTTCAATTACCTATATTACCCTTATTATATTATTATATATACATTGAATAAATATATAATATTAAATTAAGCCAAATAAAGATAAAGAAATGCTAACTTAAAGTAAACACAACTAACGAACAAAAGTCAAACTCTCCTCATGCTCGAGAATTTTGTATTCGAGGTGCGTTCAAGAATAGATACCTCTGATGTAAAAGGGTTTGAGGATCTATCAAAAAAAAAAAAAAGAGTTGAAATTGGAAAAAATTGGATGTATCCACATTAGTTTATAATGAAAAAGTTGTTGAAGCTATTATTCAGACGAAGTTTAGAATATGACCGGGCGTCCCGGCCTGTTGTAAATTCAATTTTAAGGATTTATAAAAATATTATATTTTGTTTATATTTTATTTTTTTTATATTACTATATAAGTTTGACACCCCCTTATTTAAAATCCTGCATATATCGACCAATAAGAATGCTCGATTTCTTTGCAAAGACTGACGAAAGAAGACATACTCCGGTGAAAAAAGCGGTCTGTTCCATGTTAAAGAAAAAAATTGCACTCGTACTAATTTCAATTAAAAAAAATTGATTTTCATTTTTTGTATGATTAAGATGCGTACAATCAACATTCATATTTATTCTTAATTTTATACCTTATTTATTCTTTAGTGGATACGTATGCTTAAATCTCTACGCGTTTAGTCCCTTCAAAAGCAAAATGTTCAAGTCTTCCATAACGTGTCCAAACTGCCCATAAATGGTTTTCTTTTTTCTTTTTTTCTTTTTTCCCATAATTTGCAAATATAGTATATAATAAAAGACATAATAATGTCCCTTTCATTTGGGCCTAACAAAGAATATATGGCTGAAAATGACAAATTTACTCAACATGTAAAGAGAAAATTAGATAAAGTAAATAAATAAAATGGCCCCATGCACAAATACTATTACATGCATAAATCGAGAAATAGATAATTTTTCATCTAAATTATCTAGCACTTACCAGATATTATCCTTGTCTACCATCTATTTCTAAAATATATATCGTCAATATATTTATTTTTGATATCTATCGATAGTAAAAGGACAAATCATAAAACTAAATGCCAAAGGAAGCCCTAACAATCATCAAAATTCAAGATAGGTTTGTAATTAATTTATTACTACTTAACATATCAGGTTATTATTTTCTTAATTAAATATTTAACCAATATATTATGTTTGCAAATTAAATAATAAATCTATATTATCCAAGCGAAAAGGGAATCGTTAGTTCTTTCTTACGAAGGGGAAAAAAGCGTACAAATTTCTTACATCAGTCGTTCAGTCAACGCGCATCGAGGCGGAGGGGGCGGTGGTGAAGTCGATTCGATTTCGATTCCGTTTTCATAGGCAAAGTAGGTGCTGATCTCTTCGTGTTTGATTTCGTTAACGCGTCTTTGAATTTGTTGCTTTGTATTCTCGATTTACTGCCATTTTTCAATTGTGCTGGTGTTAATTTGCAGTAATTTTCGTCGGCGAAGTGTTTGGTCGCTGTAATTGTTGATCGGAGAGATTTGGAGTAGCGGCGGAGATGGTGAAGGAGACGGAATACTATGACGTGTTGGGTGTGAGCCCCACGGCTACTGAGGCCGAGATTAAGAAGGCTTATTATGTTAAGGTGTGCTTTTGTTTAGGTTTTGAGGTTTTCCCTAGTTTGTTTGGGCTAATTTTGGGGGAATATGGAAGATAATTTTGGTTGAGGTTTTGAATGGATATAGTTGAATGTATTAGTCTGTTACTGTTACTGTGGTTTGCATTATTGGATGGTTTTGAAGTCGATGTTTTGAAATTGGAGAGTTAGGTTTTCATTTTGGGGGATGTTTGTGATGCTTCTGAGTTCTAACTGACTGGGATTGGGTGAAAAATTGTAGGCTAGGCAAGTTCATCCGGACAAGAATCCGAACGATCCTAATGCGGCGCATAAGTTTCAGGTGAGCTTATCGATTCTCCAAGTTATCTTGTTGTTTTGTTGTTTTATTAGAACATTTAGGTAAATGAAATGCTCATCTATTAGTCTTTCGATTCAGTATTTTTCATGTTTCGTGTGCATTGAGGTTGCTCTTTGTTTTTGTAATTTTCTCAGATATTGGGTGAAGCCTATCAAGTTCTGAGTGACCCGTCACAAAGACAAGCTTATGATGCTCATGGGAAATCAGGAATTTCAACGCAAGTCTTATTTTGAAATCTTTCAACTCTTTTGGTATATCAATGAAGTTTTGTCCTGTTTCTGATTATATTCTCTGTTAATTCCGTTCAGAGATTCAATTATCGATCCTGCTGCAATATTTGCCATGCTCTTTGGAAGTGAGCTTTTTGAGGAATACATTGGCCAGCTTGCCATGGCATCGATGGCTTCCATGGATGTTTTCACAGAAGAAGGAGAAGATTTTGATACTAAAAAATTGCAGGAAAAAATGCGGGTAAATTTCTTATGGTGTTTAGATGATTGTGGATTATTTTGGCTTGAATGTCTATCATAAGTAGATTACTGGAAAGTGGGGTTATATGTACTCATTCTATATTTTGTTAGTTCTGCGTTCAGCCTTATTTATTGTCATTTATAAGTTTTTCAGATTCATGGCAAAAAATATGTTGGTGCAATTTCTTACATGTTTCCTTAGCTTGTAATAAAGCCCGAGCTATGATAGTACTATTCATGCACATATCACGAAATTGAGGAATTCTGTTGAAATGCGTTTGACTTTTGCTTTAATCAAACCTACTCCCAACACCTAAATAACAAAGTACACTGATTGTTAAGTGTAGTAGTTGTAACTTAAGGCCCTGCCTTTCATTGAGGAGATATGATGCGTGATTGTTGATGTAGAAATTTGTCGATGGAAACTCCTCTATGTTGGTTTTTTGTTTAGCAGAATATCTACTTTTTGGTAAGTTCTCATTTTCCTTTTGAACCTAGATTATTCAAAAGGAAAGGGAAGAGAAGCTTGCTGGAATACTCAAAGATAGACTGAACGTGTATGTTCAAGGAAATAAAGAGGAGTTCATCCGCTATGCTGAGGCTGAAGTATCGAGGCTTTCCAATGCTGGTCAGATATCCATTCCCTTGCAATTCCCTTTCTTATTTTTATCTTGTAGCTTCTCTTCTGCTATCTTTTCGTTGCTGGAGCTAAAAACTCGCATATTAACGACTCTATGTCTACACAGCTTACGGTGTGGATATGCTGAGCACTATTGGCTATATATATTCAAGGCAAGCAGCAAAAGAGCTTGGGAAGAAGGTGATGTTCTTGGGCGTGCCATTTATTGCTGAGTGGTTCCGGAATAAGGGACACTTTATCAAATCCCAAGTAACAGCTGCAACAGGTTAGCTTAACTTTTATAATTTTGTAAGAAGTTGCTTTGCTTAGTCTTACGCAGATTAATAACTTGCCTTTTTTTTTTTTTTTTCTTATCTTAGTTATCTGAATCAAAATTCATTCTTGATAGTGTTGGACCACTGTTTGTTTACTTTGTTGACTGTTTTGTAATTCTTGTTAAAGATTTTGCTTTTATTATTATTATTATTATTATTATTTTGAACTTTTTGGATGAGCAGTAGTCATAAGTTACATTTTAGCTAAGCCAAATCCTTTTGCAACATGTATTTTGAA
Source organism: Mentha longifolia (assembly GCA_001642375.2). Lineage (NCBI taxonomy): Eukaryota > Viridiplantae > Streptophyta > Magnoliopsida > Lamiales > Lamiaceae > Mentha > Mentha longifolia. The sequence continues at coordinate 5,527,192 of CM038110.1, read as the reverse complement.
CATCCCTGTAATATTAACAGTCAACTCTACTAACTTTATACTAGTGGAGATTCTTAGAAGGACTTGGAGAAAAGAACGGTTTTTTTTTTTAGCTTTGCTTTCGAGTAATGGAGATGAAGTTTTGCGCCCTGATTTTTTTTTCCTCTTCACTTTCTTCTAATCTGTTCAGCATGCCTTTGCATCCTATATCAGCAGCTCTCTATAGTGTACGATATACCACTTGAGAGTGAAATTTTACCTAGAATTTTAAATTGAATCAGCATGAAGCATTGATTACCTAGAATTTTAAATATGTAAGGTTGAAATTTGTTTGTTTCTACCAAGCGAGCAGCATTGATACTAAAAACTGTTATTGCCTTAGGTGCAATTGCTTTGATTCAGCTACAAGAAGACATGAAAAAACAGCTCAGCTCTGAAGGAAATTATACAGAGGAAGAACTTGAGGAATACATGCAATCACACAAGAAATTAATGATCGACTCGCTTTGGAAGCTCAACGTGGCTGATATAGAAGCAACTCTTTCTCGCGTTTGTCAGATGGTTAGCCAGCACCTATTGCTTTCAAATTTTGACATTATTTTTTCACAACAAGTTTTATTAACTATTGATCACATTTATGCTTTTCAGGTTCTACAAGACAGCAACACGAAGAAAGAGGACCTCCGCCTTCGTGCAAAGGGTTTGAAAACTCTTGGCAAGATATTCCAGGTAAGTGGTTGCCGTAATTCTCTCATTCTATGTAACCATACAAGTCTTGATTGCATATATAAAATACTTTTTGCTTGAATTGTTTTCAGGGAGTGAAATCAAATAACGGGAATAACAGTGTGTCAAATGATCCAAACCAGACACTAAACGGAAACGAAGCAAGTAATAGCAACACGAGATCTTTGAACAATGAAGCAACCTATAATGCCTCTACAGCCGCGGTATAGCTTAATTATTTTATTATCAAACGAAATAATATAGTTGCATTTTATTTCTTGAGCCGTAGCATTATAACTATTTCACCCCATCTATAGCAGAGTCCGTACGTGGAGGCACCTCAGATAGGCGGAGTTGGATATAATAATTTCCCGATGCCAGCAGCACCACCCGGTGCACACAGACAAGCATGAGCATGTGCATGAAAAAACTTGGAGAGCGTTTGTTGTGGTATTGTGGTATTAGTGTATTATTATATCATCATTATTAATATTATTATTCATTATGCTTCCAGCGTGTATAGAGATGGTGTATCAAACTTTGTGCTTGTTCTATGTATTTATTCAAACCATGATTGTTTAGTCATGTTCCATACCACGTTAAACCCTCTTTTGCACAATTTGCTGCTGTTATTTTTTTTATAAAGTTTTTAGTTTTTTTTATTTTTTATTTTTTATTTTTTATTTTTTATTTTTACACTAACTCGAGCGGAATATAGTAATAGTAGAAAACCTGATCCTCCAAATCTTCACGTAGTGTAATGTTTTTCTTATTTTCTTAAAGTCGTTTCTTATTTTTCTTTTGAATGAGCCGATAGAAAATAATAACAATAAAAAAAAATTGCTTCCCTATCAAGAAAATAGCATCATGATAAACGCCCAAAACTTATAATTACACAATAAAGAAGAATATTTTATCTACATTTCTCATACTAATAATTTGACAAAAGTGCACCCGAAAAAATTATTCTCACTTTCCACGTTATGAACAACTCATACTTTTTTACGGCCACCATTATTTTTCTAATAAGGGGGAGTATAAGTACTACATTTCTCAATGACAGTTTCTGTTGCTGAGATAGAGACAGTTGAGAGCATAGCATGAATTATAGGCTTATTACTGATGTAAAGAGCCTTTAACCTTGATAATAAACCAAGAAGTAATCAAAAGACAATCAGATCTAGCTTTACCAATGAGGGGGAAAGGCTGCCATTAATTATTAGATATCTTACACTAGAATGCAAGCTTCAAAAAGTTTCTGTTTAGGACACACTTAAGTATTAAAAAAAAGAAAAAAAAGAAGAAGGCACAAGAAGAGGATGAAGAAAGATAGTTGCAGCCATGAACAAACACCATCATCTTACATCCCATTCAAGGTGACCACAACTCTACGAGGAGTAGCAGCATCACGGTGCTCACATAGCCAGATTCCCTGAAAAAGTAACAAAATTGAAGTTGCTCAATCAGCCTAAATGTCTAAAAGAGGGAAGACAAATTTCTGGGAACACTGAATTACGCATGCAACTTTGAGACTATCTTTGTTTCCAATACCCGATAGCGTGCCCTTCCAACCAAAATAGTTTTCGTGGCCCCACCCTCACACAAGTATAATTCATAAGTGCCATCACATTGTTAAACTCACTGGTTGCATCCAGCCACGGATGCTTGGTGTAGTAATGTGCATCAGAGCTCGTTTCGTAAGTAAGATTTTGCAATCGGTGTTTCAAGGGTAAGGTATAACTTTTCCTATAAGGGGGGTTGCAAAAGTGATACTCCCTCCGGCTCAAGATTCGTGAGACCTTTCTTTTTGGCATTTTCGGCACGCATTTCCACGCTTCTCGTTGATGAGTTTTAAAATGAATTTTTGAGGTATTTTTCTTTTTACGGGATACTATGACACTTGTAGTATCCCGTAAAAAGAAAAATACTTCAAAAATTTATTTTTAAACTCATCAACGAGAAGCGTGGAAATGCGTGCCGAAAATGCCAAAAAGAAAGGTCTCACGAATCTTGAGCCGGAGGGAGTATGAAAATACCTGCCAAGTTCCCATATTCAGTTTTCCATCTGATATAGGGATCCTGCATTAGTAGGATACAAAGGATGGTGGTTAGTTAATTCAGCCAACTATAAACTGCAGCAAAAAATCAAGTGCAGATAGTTGAGATTCGGGGATGTAGCACAATTGGTAGAGCAAAACAAATAAAAATAATAAAATAAAAGATAGTTGAAATACGCACGTGAGGGAGCAGCCAAACATAGATGACTTGATGTGTGCTGGCATGTCATCTGGACCTGCAACAATACACAATGTTCATTTATATCTAACTCTGATTCAAATCATAATGGAATGAAAAAATAGGTCAAATTATGACTTATTTTTCTATGTTCCACAATAGAACTACTTTTACCAAATATAGAAATAATTTTTCTAAGAAGTTTGGATCAACTCCCATGAAAGTAATCTTAAGATGATTCCACAATCACATAGTCAAGAATGCTTAATTTTATGAGATGCATCTCTAAATAAACAACAATCTTCCTGTAACTCAGAAAATTAGCAGACAATAGTTCTCTCAAGGAAATACAGTTCGGAAGAGAAGGGATCTATTTACAGTTGCCTTCTTATGCATATTATGTAATAAGAAAAAGGATGAAACTGGACCCCACCTTCCATAGTATGCTTCCATGGTGCAGACCTTCCCTGAGACCAAGAACTTCAACACATGAATATCATCTTTTAAAAGATATGCCAGGATTTTACAACCACAGACAAAGAAAACGTACTTCTGGAACTATTTTATTCAAAAATGTCTCTGTATCCTCACGGACATCCGTGTCATAATTCTCATTTATAGTCAAAGAAGCACTTGTATGTTGCACTGTTATAAGGAGATGGATCCAAATGGTGAGAAAAGATTCTTGGGAAGAACATGTTATAACTACAGCAAGTGAGAGCGATAATAGGTAGAACTTACGGAAAAAATGAGCAAGGCCACACTTAAACCCTAATAAATCCTGCCCAATCTCCTTCAAAATCTGAGACAAGATGGAAGGTAGTGAAACGCAAACAGCAACATAAGCTAATCGTTTCCAAAGAAGAACTCATCACCAATTAAAACTTATGTCAGACAGCAATGGAACAAGACGAATTTTGCAACATAACATCTCCCTAAACTTTTTTTTTCTTTTGCGTCGCATGATCAATTAAATAATAAAGGCGGTTAACCAGGGCATATAGTGATACCTATATTTGCTTTGAGATGTGAAATACTGCAAGTAAAAACTATGGAAAATGAAGTGTATTCGAGTATATCTTAACTATGTCTCCACCAATTTAATCAAGCAAAATATTTTAATAATTAATTCAAGAAGGATCACAATATGCAACTACTAGGGGGGGAAAAAAAAAACAACAGAAGTATAAATTCCACATAAATTACAAATTTATACCCTAAGCGATACGAAATTCGAATTAACAGCTACAATTGAGACTGAATTCATGTTGAATCAAGTAAAGGAAGAAGGAAGAGACCTTGGAGGTGATGAGATGGCAGCCTCGCCTCTGAGCAGGGATGGTGATGGTCTTCTGCGACCACTTCGGCGCTGTTCCAACAGATGCTGGTGACGGCGATGCTGTAGCCATTTCAACTCTCACACCAGAAAACTGCTGCCGCTGCCGCTGCCGCCGCCGATTCTCGATCGGTCGTGTGGTTGAGGAGCTGTGATTGATGAATCTAACTCCGGTTATGGCGGGTTTCAATGAACAAAAGGGCCGCGGCGGCGGTGAAATTACAGCTGTCACTTGCATATTCCAAACGCAGATTAAATATAAAATTTAAATTAAACCAAAAGAAAAAAAGTAGGCTTCAAAAAATGGGCGTCGCAAGAATAGTACTGTAGAAAAGGCACCTCTTTCTCAGTTTCACTTCGAATTTCACTTTCATTAGATGAATAAAAAATATCTCGATATTTTCTTGAACAAAATTAGAAATCCTGCACCAGAATATTGTTTTTTATTTTATTTATTTATAGGAGGTGCGAAATTTCTATCACCTTAATTATCTCTTCTTTTTTTTTGATCGAACAAATATTAGATGTTAGTTCCCAAGAAACTCCAAAATATCTCGTCACCTTATATCTCCCTTAAATTCTTTCCAAAGGGAATCGAAACTGAGTCACTCATTCCTTAATTATCTCTTTATTCTTTGATTTAAACGTCTTACAAGATTCATGCGATAAATTCTTCCTAATTAAATAGAAAAAGAAGAACAAAAAGGAAGAATATTTATAATTATGCCGACTAGTTGGACTCAATATCAATGTGAGTGTGTGTGTCTTTTTTTTTTTTTTCAGAAATTGTAATGGTAGAATACTAGTATAATAATTACAACCAAAATAATGAAAATATGATTGCCAATTAGAGGAAAATGGAGAATTCATAAAACGGCCCAATACATTGATACAAATTAATCATCAAAGACGATTTAAATCTTAATTTTCAAATGCAGCTGCAAAACACTATCATAGAAGTTCATTTTCCAAAATAGTTGGAATACATTGCACCATTAATTCCTAAATAACTGGTGTCCTCAAACAAGTCCAGGTCCTGCCATAAAAAGTTTCAATTTGAATGTGTTAATAATTAGAGGTTCATAAATAATCTTAAACATCATAATAATGTATGGAAAATGGAACAAAATGAGACAAGTGGAATTGGTGTATAATAACTAACCATTTATATACCAGTGGATCCTCATTTTGTTGCTTGAGCAATCATATTGCTTATAGAACTAGCTTGCTCTTTGGCTGCCTCCACCAGAGAATCCTGTAAAACCATTCAGTTATTAATCAGCAACGAGGTTTTAAATGGTAACTGTCTATCCGGAGTTTTAACTTACTTGTGCAGCTATTAGGCGTGCAACTGTCTTCTTACTCGACTCTTGGAGTTCACCAGCAATCAGGATTTCATCTAATATATAGTAAGCCTGCCATTGCATTAATTCTACAGAGTTACAGAGAGATACAAAGACTGCAGAGTCGCTGCATTAAGCGTAAAGACTCGAGTATAATTTACAATTGCTGCAAATTTTTATACTGCACCATAAAAAAAAAGCTGTTAATGAAGGAAAACTATTACTTCTGCGTGTTAGTAGGATGCATGACTTCTGTGAGGGGCTGTAGACTTAGCTCATCGTAAACAGAGCGCAGAGCAAACTCTAATTGGAGGGGGGGGGGGGGGGGAGCCAATATCCTTAACAGAAATAAATGAGCAATTAAGGGTGAGTCCCACCGAGAGCATGAAGGTAGTTTTCTCAACGAGTGATGTGGGTACTGGGTAGTAACCCTACCTTATGTTATTTGTTAGTTGTTTTCCTGGCTTATTTCAATTAGTGTCTGTAATTTCAAAAGGTATGTGCAATCACACCAAAAAACTTGCCCGAGCGACTGTCAAAGAAGAGCATACATAGAAGCAACCACACTACTATTCCTCACTTCTCGATATGGAAGCCATTATAGCCATGAACCTTTTCATTATGAGAGCTACAAGTGTCAAGAGCAAAATGGGAATAGAACAAGAAAGGGAAACAGGGGTAAGGAGGCAAGACCATCAGATAGTACCTATCAGGATAACAAGGAATAGCACACTGAGTAAATCAAGTGAAAACCAAAAGGCTACACTAACAAAGACAAGATCTATCTGATCAGAAATCTATTTGATTCATACAAGATCTATCTGATCACTGAATTAACATGTTTACACCACTCCAGGAGTTACAGAATGCTGTGCTACATGTGGTATTCTATCCAATAACATATAGGAGAATTTCTCGATTCTACTATAACAACTCCATTACATTATTCTCTATTTGATGAGGTATTTTTTCATATTTCGACTTCTTCTGTCTTTGCCACTAATTCAGAAAACACCATGCAGAGAACTTTTACTATTGCATTTTATTTTACTTCTATTTAGTTGCACATAATGACCAATGATGGCCATACTATTAGAACATTTGGTAAGAACTAGTATCATCAAGATAGACCTCGAAACTCGGATCATGAGAAGGAAATGAAATTTTCTACACTTCACAATAAAATTCAAAATTAGCTTGAAAAATCAAAGTTAAAACCAAAATCAAGAGTTTTGAAATACACACATGGACAGCTCAAAACAAAAGTTCCACCACATAATGAAATGCTGAAATGGAATCCCCAACACAATTTAGCAAATATTGTCATATTAACAACTTGTGAGATATTTATAAATCCCCAATACACAGACAGTAGAAACCTAGAAGAGCAACTGACACATGAAATGGCATAAAACCAATAAGTAACAATAAAGTTGTCACAATGAATCTAAAGTAATATTATTACTTAGCGTACTTCGAAGCATCATTAGACACTAAGCTTTATTAGGAACCTACAGTTGAGCGTGCATAACGAGGAGATATGGCCTTAATAACTTAGGATACGCAAAGAAGTCTCACTCTCAGATAATTTTAGATATATGAAAACTTTCAAAACATTTCAGAAACAACTGAGGCAACGGTAAACATACCTTATGGAAATTAAAGATCAAGTCCAGCTCACAGACCTGAAACAAAATGAGTGATATATTGAACATCGTTTTACAAGGTAATTAAACATTTAAAATACTAAAGTACACAGTTGCCTCAGTATGAGCCTTACACTTCCAAAGTAGCGATCTAAAATCTCCACATAATGATGAATAATTTCTAGGATCTCCAATTCGTTATCATCTTGGTCAATGCACATGCAAAAATAAAGGCTAGCATACCTGCAACGTAAGCAGTAAGACACAAATAATTAACCATGCATGTTATAGAAGGAAAGAAGGTAAATGAATTATATCAAAATAATGTCAGAAAATTTAGACAGAATGCAATATGTATACTACCTTTTGTAAACAACTTTGTATCCCCTCCATTCCACAAAGTTACACAACTTAGGGGCCCGAGTCAAAATCATACCACTAAGCTCCCGGATAATCTTTACCAGGTAGAACTCTTCATTAGCTTAAATTTCAAAAGCTTGTGAAACAAAGCATAGATTGAATCAACTAGGAAATAAGGTCTAAACCGAGAGTTGAATTCTATGTTTTCAGTTTTCATAATACAAGTCAAATAAAGACAGAACTAACTCTAAGCAGGAAAAGGGTTAACCATTAGAATGCCCTTTTCCCTGAGAATCTCCTGTATCAATTCTGTGTTTTCGGTATTTACCATCATAATACAAGCCAAAGGAAGCCATAACTAAATCTACGCAAGAAAGGGGTTAATCATTAGAATGCACTTTTTCCTAAGCATAAACAAATTGTAAAGCACATGTACCTTTGTCCTTTCCTTTTGAGTATACGGGGAGTACCATTTTGTCAACCTTACTTTCCCTTGTCTGCTAATGAGAAGAACAAAGTGAATCTGAAATAAAGAAGAAGCTTTAGTTGTTCATCAATGGCACAAAAATATCAATCACAGACAGCACTCAAAATCCCATAAACTAGAAAGGAGTCTCAATATTAGGAGAAATGGGAATTTCATGGACAAATGAGCTAGGTAGCCAAGACATGGTCAAGCCAATAACTGAGAGATACAGATCAAACGGCATACCAGCTAAAACACAAGGCTCACATGACCTACTTAGGTACCTTTCACTCTGAACATCACACTGATTCAATCGATTCATCACGTAATTCTACCGACATAAATCCTGATTGATGAATTCTACGGTTGGAATGGTACCATCATTATAACTTGCAATTGACGGTACGCAGAAATTTCATTCGTTTATTCCCTCCATTAACTAATCTCAGAAAACTGAAAGTGCTTTCTCCGAATTTACGTCAATTAAAGAACTACGACTCTTTAAACCCCCAGCGGCATCAACCAGTAGAGCAGATGCGGAAATGATGCAAGCAAACATGCCAACAGAGCTATCAGGAAGCGCATCGGAAGTTAAAAAATTGCGATTTAATCATAGTATTTGAAGCAAATGAAGGAGATCTGATCCAGTAATGAGATCGCGAAGGTGAACAGCGGCTGGAAATATCAATTAATTCGTCGACAAATAGACACATGAGAATGGGCAAATGTGAAATCACGCTAGTAGAAAGTGAAGAATCGCATAATGTTAAAGATAGAGCAGGATACCATGGCGGCGGCGGCGGCGGCGGTGGTGACCGATCGTCGGCGTTGCGGGCAGAGCGCTGATCCAAATGCCTCTGCTGTTCACAACCGTCTTCGTTAATCCAAAATTTTCAGTTTTTATGATTGATTTTCATATTTGAGTCTCTTTTTTCTTTTGAGTTCTCTGTTGAGCGAATGAAATTACACAATAGTCCTTCATCTTTGTTGGAATTCTACTTTTAGCCCACTAAGTTTTATGTCCTTTTTTTTGGTAAAAAAGTCTATAATGGAACGATAAATTTGGGATTAAGATTAATATAATGAAAAAATACAATAAAATTAGACTTTATAATTTGAATTTTATGATAAAGTAAGATAAAAATATTAGTAATGACAATGTTAATTAATGAGGTGACAACTAAAGTAGTTACTTGGAAGAACTCAATTTCTTTTTCTTTTTTTTGTTATTAGATCTTATGAAATACTTTGTGCCAATACTTAAAACTCCACGATTTATTTCAACATTTAGAAATAATAGAAACTTGAGATATTATCAAATAAAATTTTATTTATTTATCTATATATATTTTGTGGAGTGGAGAACCGAATAATACTTAAACACAATAACAAGGTAAGGTAAACGTAAAGTAAAATTTGAGAACAAAGTAAGAGATATGCAACTATGTTTTCTGTGCTTCAAAAGTTTTAAAAATAAGACCAACACCTTTAATCTCCAAAAAAAATAAAATAATAATAAAGTCAATACATTTCCATAAAGCTATGAGTATAAAATAAAAAAAAAAGGCTAGTTTACACAAGTAATATATTTTAGCACCCTTTAAAACTGTCAAAAACCAACACCAAAAACCTCACAAAGCAAAACAGAATTTTCTGATCTGCTCTTTCACAATCTCTCTGTACAGAAAAACTTCACCTCAACAATCCAAACTAAGCATCAAAACAAGCTCAAAAAAACCTAGTGACTATCCCCATGTTGTTTCGGCTATTTCTTTATGGATCAAATACCGAAAAGATGAACTCTCCTCTAGCCAGTATACGCACTTTTCAGGTCGACTCTTTGGGAATCTGTCGATCGATTTCTGTTGAATCTCAGGTAGGCATTCACTAACAACTTTCAAGAGTGAAGCCATGCTGAGTGACATGTCCTTGGCATAATGGTGCAAGATTTTTGGGAGGTATATCTTTTTCTGCTTATGAACATAAACCGTAGCTTGTATGAACTCTTCCTTGGCAACATTCAGATCCTCGAATATACTCTTTGCATTGTAAATGCGTATCTGCAATTCAAATTATTCCGAAGAATGCACTCTTTTCAGACTCGAAAAGAAGGAAAAACAAAAGAGAGAGAGAGAGAAGAGAAACATATAATGAATGCTTTCTTACCGCAGGGTCAGAGCGTGCACCCGAGCTAAGTGCAAAATGAACAAGTGGTTCAGGATATTCAATCGCATAAGCATGTTTGGAAACTCCGTTTTTGAACTTCTTCCCTGGAGAGAGAAGTGTTTGAAGCCACTGCATTTGTGCATGCTTTAGTTAATAAGTTGCAAAATCAAGAAAACCATGGCAGAAGAAAGAATTTAGCTTTGAGTTCGAAAGTTAGCAGTTAAGAAAAGAGAGTCTCTCATTTCTTGGGAGCATATTTTATATTCATTATCGTTAATTTGAGTATATTGTGCAGCAATCCAGAACAATAGCTCTTTCAAGAGTATAGTACACAATGAACCGACACTCATGTTTAGGTATTTGTTTGTACATTGCAATAAGAAAGATTCGAGCAACAGACATGTACCGGAGCAGAATAGTGAGATTTTATCCCCAAAATGTAGCTTTGTATGTCATAGGCGTTGATGCAATGCCCACCAACGTTATACGCAGCCTGGGACAAACGTTTTTCAAATGGAAATGTCAGATATACAGAAAAAATACCAAATGGAAGATCGAATAAATAAAATTTTCTTACGAGTTATTACCTTTGTGACGATAGTGCTCTTTGTATAATTTTGAGTTTCGTATGCTAGATGGGCCTGCAAAAAAGTTTAACAATAAATGAAGTTGTTCCTGAATTCCAGTTTGTGTTTTTGTTGCTTGGTTTGTGCGAAAACACTATTCCAATGGTGGAGCAATAGTTTCTCTTCTCTATCATAAGTTTATGGTTCATGTTGATTTCAAGTTCTATGCTCTTGAGTAAAAATACAAAGTCAGAAAGTGTGAAAGACATACGTGCATAGCCAATGCATTGTGAATATTAATCCAAAAGGCGAGCTTCTGTTCGCGCCTCATCTTCTTGAGGTCAACATTCTCGAGACTCTTAACTAGGGACCTGCATAAATTGGTATTTGCTCAAGGACATGTGAAACTTTATATAAGAAAAAAGGACAATAGTCAAACTGCAAAAACATAAACATACAGTTATACCAAGGAGATACGATGAAATGTATAAAAGAAATATAAGGATCATAAAATTTCACCAGTTTCCCTATCACCTATTATTAAAAGATAGAAGGCTAAGTAGGTTAGATTCTCAAGCTTGCAAGTTTCACCAAAATAGGAACAAACAAAAATGCATACCATCGAATACTATTAGTTTGCATAAATGGAGTTGAATAGCAATATTGGTAAATACGAACCTAAATTTCTGAAGCATTGTAGCAGCATAGCTGTAACTCTCATCATCTAAGCATATCTTCAGGACTTCTACCATTGTAGCATAAGATCCATTATCTTGTTTCAGACCTTCAATATCGCAATTCTCAGAGAGTTCATCATTACATTGAGGGCTCCAACTCCCAGATAAATTTTTGGGAGAAAAAGTGCTCGAGGAGCAGAATGAGGAATTGGATGAAACTGAGTAGCCCTTTTGGCTTCGTGTGTGGTTCCCCAGTTTGCAGTAAATGGAAGATATACATCTTAAAATGTCTTCAGATAGTTTATCTGGTAAAATGCAGAAATCATCGATGCAAAAATTCCCGAGGTGGTCTGCAAGGCTACGGCGCCGTAAATAAGCACTTTTCCTTTCCTGCAATGTGAAATATTACTACATGAAATAAGTACCAAATATTAGATGAATGACTACATGAAACGAAAATATATGCGAGTACATAAAGAGTATATTACTCTTGCAGATGATGACTTTGGAGTATCGAACTGAAGCAAATCACTTGGGCTTGTAGGGGAGTTACATCCTTGAAATTCATAATAGTCTTTGGCCGTTGATGATTTTTTTCTCTGAGATGATTGATCAGATGTAACCCACAGATTTGCTCCAGTCATTTGTTGTACATGGGTTCCATGGTGTCCCAGATTACTTGGAAGAGTTTGCTGGAAAGATGTACGATAGAGAGAGAGAAGATACCGTTCCAAACGTACTATTTCAAACTCCAGTGAAGTGATTTCTTTCACAAGATCTGACGAAGACTGCACCAAACAGAGCCAAATCACTAACTCACTTCATCAAAGGCAAAAATAAGGAACTGAAACAATTAACAGAACAGACGACACAAGAAGCAACGATTTCTTGGCCAATAGGATTAACTTCAGAGCGGCAAGAAGCCTCTCATAATACAATCACAAAATGCAATTTCTGTTCAAGAAACACTGCTAATTCCATGAATAATCAAATTTGGACATTGGTCTTGAAGCTAGAAAATGAAATATAAATGATAGGCATTTTTTCAACCAGGAAACCGATTTTCTGTGTCAAAACTTTCAAGGCTAAAGAGATTAATGCATCACCAACACACCGTCATATGCATCAAAGTGAATGGCCAATACAATGCATTGGTTCAGCGGCTCAACTAGTAGCTTTTCGGAGCAAGAACTGAGTATTAGTTGATATCTAGCATGAGCAATACTGCTTCACTAACATGAATGCATTTAAACATAGGGAAAAGATTGCTGTTATCCTCAAACACTATGATGGGATTGAAATTTGAAGCAATACACAAAAGAATATGTGCTCAAGACTTGATTGCAAATCCATGTATAGAATTGCAGCTATTCAAGAACTCCAACACCTGAAACAACTGAATTCACAATACCTTTATATAATACCCTTTCAACAAAACAGCAAAAAACTTGTGAAATTCACAGCAAACAATTGCTAAATCTCCCAACCATTGCCATATTCATAATGCTATAATCCACTTTACCACGAATCGAAAATTCTCGCAGAAAGCAATTACAATTGCGCACACACACACACACACACACACATTTGCATGTAAAAAATGCAGATATAAACAGAGCAGAATTCAACAAAATGAGGCGGGGAGAAAGCTCGCTCACAGGGTTGAGATGGTGGGAAGGCGCAGGCGACATGTTGAGGATATGATCCCTAGGCGTCTGACCGCAGAGCGGCGAGGCGGCGGCGGCGGCGGTGGACGGCGGCGGGAGAGAAGGAGGAGGAGGAGGAGAGGAGAAGCAGTCCATTGACGATGTGACGAAAATCCCAATAAATCGAAAAAAACAGCACCGACACTAGGTGCGCAGTCACACAGTGGGACAAGGCATGGAATTCCGAGAACCAGAATCAAAATCCCAAGGTAGCGACAACAAACTGCATCAAGACGAAGACAAAAGGGAGTAAATGCAGATGACCCACCTTCGCAAAAATGGAGGAGTGGGTGGCTAGACAAAATAAATGGGAGCAGATTGAGTGAATAATAGTAGCAGTAAATAAAGAGTAGGTCGACACCATTGAAGGGATGGTGAAAGGTAACAACGGTAACATTGGGCTTTGAGTGCGGGTGGTAATTATGGAGTGGGGAGGTCGATCATCAACCGTGATGATGATGCTCGCTCACTGTTGTGGGTGTGGAGCTCAACAACTGCCATTTTTTTTTTTTCCTAAGACCTGCAAAAATAATATAAAATCATTTTGTATTTGTTTTTTTTTTTTTGGATAATTATTACCATTAAATATACAAAATTGTCATCATGAGCTTTAAAATCCAAATTCAAATACACAATCTTTCGTTATTATTTGGTTTTTTGCACGTAATATGAATTTGTGTGAAAAATCGAAGATGGTGTCAAAACAACGTCATTTTGATTAACATAAAATAAAATAAAATGCCAATACACACCATTTTCATGGGCGAATTGCTTTTGTATTTGTCATATCGTCTTCGATTTCATGCAAATTTATTTTACGTGCAAAATTAATTTAAAAAATCTACTCTATATGTCCCATAAGCTTGTTACTTTTGATTTGGTTGCGGATATTAAAGAACACGTTATTGGTGATAAACCTTTATTATTTAATATTTTAATACAAATTTTATTAATGAAAGATTTCAAGTGAAAAATTGTATTAGAACTTTTAATTTAATATAAAAATTTGAAAACAAACAAACAAGTAATGCTAATTTAAAAGATTACTAGCATTTAATTTATATTGGTGTACATATAAAGTTATATAGTTACATGTATAGAAGAGCGATAAAGATAATAAATTGATTTAACCATTTTGAAATGTACCAAGACTATTATTATCTTAAAATAAAAAGTGGGACAAAATGTGTGTGTAAGTTAGTCTAACGATAGAGAGGTTAATATTTGAGGCCAAATGTCTTGAATTAAAGCCCTTCTTGACATAACTTTTAAATTTTCTGTTAAATTGTTTTAGAAAAAATGGGACAAAATCAATGAGACGAAATCAAAATTTATTATCGAAATCAAAATTTATCGAATGATGTTACATTCATAAACAAAATTGCTAAAAAAAATACTCCAACATGATAATCGAGTTGTGGGGTCGGCCTCTTGCCGCGTGTGGAATCTTTGAATAATATTTTGTTTTCTAGTTATGTTTATATTATGATTTTTGTATTGTACTTATTCCGGCTCACAAATATTGAGGCTCTTTTTTTATTGGGTCGTTTCAAGATTTCTGAACTATTTTCCCTTTTGAGAAATAATTACCATATTAATAGCACAATTAGTAAACTCCTTATTATACTTAATATTATTTAATTAAATTCACCTCTCAGCACGAATCTCAATATAATTTAAATCTTAAAAGTTTAAACTATCATAACTTTCTTATTTGTTATTCGATTTTTATGATTTTTATACCAAATTAAAGGCATTGATACGATCTTTCATTTAAGATCAAACATAGATATGTTTTTATGTATCTATGATGCTCTAGTTTTAAAATATGTCTAAATACATAAACCACATCATATCCTTACACACATTACACTTTACACACTAAATACATCCGTCTTAATTCATGTGCCGAAAAGAAATGACTCACCATCTCTGAGCCGGAGGAAGTATTAAATGAATTGGAGAAGATTCGTTATGCCAAAAGAGATATTTTTTCTTGACTTATGCAAGTTTTAGTACATAAAATGTGTGTTGTCTCCTTATTCTAAAAAATAAAAATAGAAAATACACGCATTGTTTCGATATATGATAACACTGACATACGACACGAATTATCATAAATTTATGTAACGAAATTGAATGGACTACGTTCGGAAAGGGTTAATAACTTTTTGAATCATAAGTTATTCCCATTTTATTAAAAAAAATATTTAAAATTATAAAAATATAATTTTTCGGCGATGGAATGTTAATGTGGCATGTCGGAAGTATAATGAAATTACCACGTTTGGGTTTATTGTTGAAATGCGATGACATTTACATTCTTTTCTATCTCCATATTTTAACCGTAAATTCATCGTAATGTTTTTTACATCTATACCAATATATAAAAAATAGCCTTATTTTACAAAATATAAATTGCCTATTATGTCCTTATTATATTAAATTCAAACTAAATTTAAACTAATCCGTATAGTATAATTCATTATTATTTACTTTACCTTATAGATAGGTGTTATACGTAGTTATTATTTACATTACCTTATAGATAGGATTTATACGCAAATAGTTTTTTATAGAAGGATTACTTTACCTTAATTACAAATATCAACACTAGAGGTTTAACAAAATAATTACGAAGAGATGGCCTTGGTGCTCCATTTTAATTATCTTAGTTAATTTTGCATGCCATTTCTCGCAAATTCATAATTAAAATTAAGCATATATATGTTTTTCACTATATATATATAGTGTATATATATATGTGTATTTATTTATTTTTTATGCAATTTCTTATACCTAAAGAAATTTTAACTTACTAAATTATAATGAATTGATTGAGAACATAAAATTAAACAACTAACTAATTATTGAATTTTTCAATGCACATTATGGGCACGCTTAATGTGTCCACATATGACGTAGCAATGGTATAAATAAAGATAAAAAAAATAAAAATCATACCAAAATTAATTAAATCTTACAAAAAATAGCTAAATCCTAACTGAAAAAATTGTAGACGTGGCAATGCCACATTAAAGGTGGGCACATTAAATGAGCCCACAATTGACGGTGAAGAGTTTTTGTATATTTTAATTTAAATTTTTCATTGGTTATTTCAAGAAACAATACTTTCTCTTAGAATAACAATAATCATACTAAAATACTTAAAGTATCTAAAATCTAAAATGCAGATAAAACAAATGATAAACATACTTTTCACCTCTAG
The DNA here is from genome assembly GCA_001642375.2 of Mentha longifolia. Classification (NCBI taxonomy): domain Eukaryota; kingdom Viridiplantae; phylum Streptophyta; class Magnoliopsida; order Lamiales; family Lamiaceae; genus Mentha; species Mentha longifolia. The sequence goes on along the minus strand of CM038110.1, from coordinate 5,510,757 downwards.
ATCTAACAAACTATGAATGAATGAGAAATGATTCAATGCCGACCATGGACACGTTTAATGTGTTCACGGATGACGCGACAATGATATAAATGAAGAGCTTCATAAAAATCTTACTATTTTTTTAATCCTTCTTAAAAAAGCCCCTTCCTAAGAAAAACTTAACCTTAATTAACAGAAAAAATTGCCGATGTGACACCGTCACATTAGCGGTGGACTCATCAAACGTGTCTACAATGAGTGGTGGAACGTTTATATGAAATGAATAATATCGAAATCATGTTAATTTGAGTTTTACTATACAAATTTTTATTAAATGAAAATTTGAGCAGCTCAACATTTAATAATGGTTCAATTAAAATAAATTAATTAGTTTTGTACTTAAGGTTTGCAACACAATAATTCATTTTATAATATGTCATAAAATATTTTGAATTAAAAATAACAGTCAATACATTAATGTGTTCTCTTTTTGATGGAACGAGAAAATGAGGGATACGAAAATGATGGAAAATTTTATCCGATATTGTGGTCCCCCACTTCTTTTATCTTATATTCTTTAAGATGAAACAATGTGAGAAAATACTATATATCATTTCAAATGGGTGGGAAAATATTATTATGATTTGGAGTGGAAATGTAGAAAATTGGATGCCCAAGGAAAAAATTCACTCCTTCTTGCCCGGGAAAAATTATCCATCATAGAAAATAAGGAAAAAAAGGAAGAAAATGATAGAAATTTTTTCTTTTCCCTCATTTTCCATCAAAGAGAACACTCCCTAAGAGAAATTAGATATCGACAAAGAGAATTATTTATAATAAAATATTGGAGCTATTTTTTATTTTAAGCAATCATTACTTATAAAATTTTGATATTTTTGACAATTGCTCATAAAAAAATATGTGAAGTTATGCCAAGGGGTAGTCATTTCGATCAATTTATAAGTTTGTTTTTTTGATTGGATTTTAAAATCCCTTAGTGCCAAAAAAAGATGTTGTCAAAGCCAAGTATCATAGGTTAGAATATCACTGGCACTAACATTGCATGTTAAAAGATCTTGGATTTGATTTCCACTTCACAAGAACTCGCTGAATAAATCTAAATGGAAGCTCAATAAGATCAAGAAATATCATGTGAAACGATGGAGTCAGTGCCAGTGCTTCTCAGAAGACCATCTCAAAGGTTACTGGCTTGAAAAAGTCGATTTGAAGTTTCTCAATAGAAGTGAAAATTAGAATACGACATTAATGGCCTAAGGAAAAATTAAATAATTGAATGAAGAATGAAAATAATATTTTATTTAGATACTAGAATAACATTGTACAGTATACACTTAAATATATTTTGCTGAAAATTTAAGTCTTTTATGACGAATAATTTCAATAGAGAATATTTAGTTAAAACAAGATATGTGATGGGACACAAAGAGCAATTGGAGAAAACTTCTTAACTCTTCTCATTGATTTAAGATAAAAATTACAAACTCTTGACTTGCGATTGAAAATATATCTCTTTGAAAATATATGCCTTTGTTCCTCAAAAAGACATTCGGAGTATAAGAAAAGGTGTGTTATTTTTCCCTAATATCTCCTCATATTTCAGGTCAATATTAAAATCCTCTCTATTGTTAACACCTTCAAAATAATCTATAATTCTTTATGATTCATACAATACAAAGTGTAACTTTTTTTGTTTTTTGTTTTTTCTTTCTGTGTCCTTTATTTCTATTTGTTTAGAAATTATTGATATTCTATTTTCATGATTAATATATTAATCATGACATAGATTATCAATAATTTATATTTCTAACGGTAGTGTAGTTAATGACTTAATGCGTGATACCTTTGTAGCAAAAGATCTCAATCTCGAGTTCTTTAATTCGTGACACGGCCTTTAATTTCATTAAATTGTTTTTTTAAAAAATAAAGATTAAACGTGCAACACACGTTACATTTGCTAGTATATAAAAAAATGTATACAAAGACTCAAAGAAGGTATTTTTTTCGAGCAATGTAAAATTTCATAAATTCAAGTGTAAATCCATCGAGGTTTGACGTCTCACGTCGACATTCAAAGTAGTTATATCAAAACACCACATTAATTTACACTCCTCCATCTTTCATTCATATTTATTTATCCAAAATATGTCTATGTCTATATTCACTTATAAATAAAATACCCTCCCTATGAAATACATTATTTCATCCTCAAACATATATCTCCCCTTCCTTGAATAACCTATTGGAGTACACTGACCCACCGATAGGGTTTGGAAACTCTTCGAATGCAAATTCAACATTTTTTAAAATAGTTCGTTGTTTTTTTAGTGTAATATTGGTTTCAACCACTAAACTAAATGCATGCTCAAATAACCATCCGTAACGAAATTTACAACATCAAATACTAATGGAATCTGATTATGCATTCTATAATCAAAGTTATAATAACTAACAATTTTACAAACTTAATTCAAATCATCCCTAGTCAAGGTAATAATTCAACATTTAATACTACAATCATAAATTCTAAGTATCATAGTCACCATGGAATCAAAGAAAATCGAACTTAAGGGGAGGATAGAAATAAATTGTAATCACTTATTGGGTACCATATACAGTATTTATTTGATGTGAAATTTATGCTAATTAATTACATGAATTAACATTAATTTATATTAATTAAATATATGAAGTTGTTAATGACTGAAATTCATGAAGTATTGAATTGAACATTATATTTTTTCTACCAAAAATAATGTTCCATGTAAAATTTTACTCCCTCCGTCCCATATGAGTAGTCCCATTTGTTTTGGGTACAATAATCAATGTTACATTTGTTTAGGTAGGTCTACCATTATTAGATGTGTCATTAGCACAAATTTAATCCTTTTAAATTTATTTATTTATTAATTTTCAAAATAATTAGATTAAAAAACAAATTAATGTAAAAAATAAATTAAAATTGGACTCCTAATTGTAATTGGGTTTGGACTTTTGACTAATTTTTTCCTCTTTAAGAAATGTGACCTCTCATATGGGACATCTCAAAGTAGAATATGGGACCTCTCATGTGGGACGGAGGGAGTATATAAGAATAATCTCCATACAAAAAATATTACCGGTTCTAAAAATATAATTGTATAAAAGTCTTACAATATCTTTAAACACAATTACTCGAGTTTTATAGACGATGGACCATTCATAGAACAACAGTGATTTAGGCAATAACAAATTTCATTTGTAAAAGTATTCATTCATTGTACTAGCTCTAGTATAGTCCCGCCAAAACATGACAGGTATGAAGCACCAGATCTTATTAAATAATACTCCGCATTATTTATACTTTTTAGTTTAAAAAAAAACATTAAGAATTATTAAGTATTATTTTATTAGTGTAAAACATCATATTGTTTGGGGACTAACAAAATTCGCATTTCATGTTTTTTGTACGATGAGCTAAAAGACTTCAAGAATGCTAGATTGCATGGCTTGTTAAATGCCAATATGCCTAATCTCATGTCTCAACCTAAGGGCCCGTTTGGTAGCAATACCGAGAAAAGAGCAGATAAGAAAATGTGTGATAAGTTGAGATAAAAAAAAGTATGATAAGTTGGTATAAAAAATGTAAATGGGTGTTTGGTATGTCAAATAACAAAGAGGTATGAAACATAGATATCTTATTTTGTGTGTTTGGTAATAGCTTTTACACCAAGATAAAAATACAAAATTACATTTTTATCCTTCTAAAAAATAAGCGGGAGTTCTTTAAAAAAAAAAGAAAAAAAAAAGCGGGAGAAGAACATGTCATATACAAATTCACGATTTTCTCATCTTTAATTCAATTCAAAAAAGGGGGAATGCAAAACGGCGCAAGAAAATGGTGACCTAGGGCATGAACTCCGATTTTAAGGGCGAGAGGATCAGAACCCAGAAGCATCAAATCTTCAGAACTGCATCAATGGCGCAACAGGGTTAGTGTTCTATTCATTTTGTAAAAAAAACATGGATCTCCAGAACGCCATATGAGCTCGAATTTTGAGTTTTTTTTTATAATTCAGTGATGGAAAATTATAAATGGGTAGAGTAATCTCGCACTTGTGATAAAATAAGGTATTGAAATATTTATTTTCCATCTCACGGGAACGATTCTTGAAAGTTTGTTTCACAGTACAAATTTTTATTTGAGAGGAACTTGGTAGATTTTTAATATGTTGTATTTGAGGAAACTTGCAATACTAGCTCTTTATCCACAGAATCTCCATATAAGTTGAATTCTTGTATTAGGTAAAACTAGACGTAGCTGGACTACCAATGAGGAAGAGAAATTACTGAGTGCTATGAAGGAAGCAGTAGCTGAGGGATGGAAATCGGATAATGGTTTTAGAGGAGGTTATTTGAGGTTTCTAGAAGATGCAATGAGGAGGGAGTTTCCTAATGCAGTTCTTAAGGGCGAGCCCCATATTCGTTCTCGTATAAAAATTTGGAAAATGAATTATGCCTCTTTGACCACAATCCTAAGTCGGAGTGGTGTTGGATTCAAGGCGGACTTCTCGATCGATTGTACCGATCAGCAATGGGAAGAATAATCAAGGTATACGCTGCAATTTAGAGCAATATTTTATAATCTTTCACTTGGAAAAATCACAAACTTGTTCTCATTATGTCTTTGTAGGTTGATAAAAATGCAAAGAATATACGAGGCAAAAACTGGCCTATTTTCGAATCATGGAAGCTAATCTTTGGCAAGGACCGAGCTACTGGAGAAGGCGCTGAAGATGTGATGGAATCTGTGAATAATACGATTCACCAGGCCGGCATGGCAGCTGTGGGACAAGATAATTCCAACACTATAGATCTTGACAATATCGACGAAGTTGATACAGCGGAGGATAGCGCGTTCCAGAGTTCACAGCCACCCAAAGAAGCACATTCAGGCCGGAAGAAAAGGAAAAAAGTTGATCCCATGCAGAATATGTGTGATTTGCTTTCAGAATTGCGTCGGGATACAAATTCTCGCCTAGATGATCTCGTCAGTGGAGTTCGCTATCAAGCTGATCTTGGGATGGCTAGGAAGGAGGTCTTTGATCTAGTTGGGGACGTACCTGGATTGTCCATTAAGAAGAAGTTTGAGGTATGTGACATTCTAGCTGATAAAGTAGAACGTCTCGAAGTGTTCATGGGACTCCCGGCATCTGCGAGGCCAGAATATGTTTTCATCTCCTCCAGTGAAAGCAAGATTAATGGGTTGTTGGTAATTTACGCAATATGGCTTATAAGTAGGAATATGTATATGTGGAATATCAGAACTTCATGTAGTTTTTTGGGTTTATGAAGACCGATGTCATTGGCTTCTAAGTAGGAATATGTATACAGTGGAATATTAGAACTTCGTCTAGTTTTTTGGGTTTATGAAGACTGATGTCATTGGCTTCTAAGTAGGAATATGTATATAGTGGAATATCAGAACTTCGTCTAGTTTTTTGAGTTTACAAAGACTAATGTCATTGGCTTCTAAGTAGGAATATGTATATGTGGAATATCAGAATTTCGTGTAGTTTTTTGGGTTTATAAAGACTGATGTCATTTGTGTTTTGACGTGGTTGAATTTAAGTTACTAGAATGTTTATTAATTTGCAGATTTCTGGAGTATTTTTATTTTTCTGTACTATATATATACATTGTTATAATTACATTATCAGCATTTTGCTCTAGCAAAATAATAATAAGAATAGCGCAAGATTCCAAGTTGTATCTATATTAAAGAAGGCGTGCTTCATATTCTTTAGGTAATTGAATGCAAAAAATAAAAATACAGTAACAAAAGTCCACGAAAGGATAAGTTGAGATTGACAAATTTAACTTCATTACATCACTCATCCATGTGTGAACTTGGAATGAGAAGTGCGTACTACATTTGAAAATGTACAAAGATTACAATAGCAAAATAAACAATTCCACATGAGAAGTTTACAATGAGCAAAAGTAGTTGTATTCAAGTTCATCACTCAAACTATTTAGGCTTGGAAAGAATTCCACATGAGAAGTGCTAAATCGTCTCTACTACGATTCCATGCGGTTGTGGATTCAACTCCATCAACATAGACAATGTTTTCTTCATCATCATCATTAGAATTATTCAATGCCTCATCCATCAGATTTTCAATTGGATCTACAGCCATATCCGTTCGAATAAAATTATGGAGCAAGAAGCATGCAGTAATTAGCCTGATTTGGACCTTAACTGGGTAGTACGAGGCACTCCGAAGGATTCCCCAGCGCATTTTCATGATACCGAAAGCCCGCTCTATAACATTACGTGCCTTCATATGACGCATGTTAAATAATTCCTTTGCATTTTGAGGCTGGGAATTATTTGGACCCCACTCTTTCAAATGATATCTCACGCTCTTATACGGTGTCAAGAATCCTTCACTATTTGCATAACCATTGTCACATAAATAGTAATTCCCTAAAAAAAGCAACAAACAGTTTTGATAGAAGGGTTATATACTTGCATTTCCACGAAGAAATTTATATATTATATGATTAAATGATGATTAAAAATGAAAATTTGAAGAGTCTGTACCAATTGGAACTTTTAAACCATGAAGTCGATTAACTGAATCTCTTAGTACTCTGGAATCTGCTGCAGAACCTTCCCAACAACGGCAACACATAAACAAACTTCAAGTTTCTGTCATATACAGCAAGCACATTTGTGGAAATACTACCCTTTCTTGTCCTATACCGTGGCGTATCCACATTGCTGACCATCACATTAATGTAGGTGCTATCTAAAGCTCCTAAGCAACCCTATGGGTAAATAATGGATAAATTTTAAGATAAATACTAGCAATCATAAAGCTACATTATAGACATTCGGCTCCAAGTACGAAAAAAGAGAACATAAAAATGTATACCTTAACCACTTCCATCTTGGATCATCACAATCGTCTGTAACAGGTTGCGGCTTCACTAGTAGTATCCCATGCAACTTCAGTAATGCGATTAAAACTACATGAAGGTAGTGTGATATTGTCTGGCCTGATCTGCAGAGTCGAAGCCCACAACCCGATTTTTTTTATGATGAGATAGAATTCCTAAGAACAAGACAACTTGTTCCTCTACGGATACATATTTTCCATCTACTAAGCCGCCTAAGTCTCGCAATAATACGCATAACCTACCAAAAGTATTACGTTCCATTCGGAGATTGACCATGCAATCGACATCTGTAACTCCTATCATCTTATGGAGTCTTTTAACCTGATCAGGTATCCTATTGATCATAGAGTACATTTTCTCAATTTCAGAACGCTTTCTTTTCCTCGAATGAATGATTCCAACCAATTGCACTATTATAGAAATTTGTAATAGATAATTCCTAATAATCTCTTGTATGACTAAGCAAGTATTGACTATAGGAAACTTCTCCGGCATCTCAAAAGTTAGAAAAGTGCAGTGAAAATATGTCTTTGCAACTGTACAAAACAGAAAAGAAAAAAAAAGTTCATGAGGAGACCATCAAAGAAAACTTCATCTTTCTGTAACTACATCAAAAGAAATCCACAAAAAATGTCTGGGAATTTTTAAAATTCAAAGCTACCATTGTGGCAAAGAGAAGAATTATGACCAACAATTCATGAAGAGACCATCAAAGATTTTATAATCCTCCACTCCAATTTCAATTGTCATTCTTGTAACAAAATTAAGAAAGTGGAGAGGAAGAAGCAAGAGTTTTATACAACAAATAACCATGTACACACTCCAATCTTTTCACCCGAAACATCATTCTTAAACAACCAGAAAATAGGGGAGCAAATAAATTTCAGTTTTTTCAGCATTCTTGAGAGGTGCTTCAATCAAATCGATCAATATTATTCGAAGTTGTTTGCAGGCTAACTTAAGTAGGAAGCACAATAGATAATGGAGCAAAACTGAAAACACCCAACTTTGAACTCATCTATCGTTGCAGCTTCTACAACTATTTTCGAGAGATTGATTACCTGTGCCGTCTTGCCGGGGACGGAGAAACGCCGGTGGTTGGTGGTGACAACGGGAAGGGAAAAATTTGGCTGCAAAGAGAGGGAATGAGATACATAATCTGATAGAAACAAATAGGAGGGGGAGAGAGAGAGTAATTACCAGTCGATGGCTGGCCCGCGGTGGACGAGCGGAGCTGCAGAAATCGGTGGCGGCGACGGAACCGACGCTGCAGACAAAGAGAGTGATGTAGAGAAAGAAAGAGGAATCGAGAGAGGGGAATTGTAAATACGGCAGCGGCGGCGGCAGGGGAGCGGCGGCGATGTCGTCTTTTCCAACAATTTCATCTAGGGCAAGAACTCGAAGGTATTTTCGAGTGGGTAAAAGAGGAATGGGAAATATGCGAGCAAAACTGTTAACCCAAGAAAATATTAATACCAAGGGTGAGACGCAAAAATTTAAGACGGTGTAACAATGTTATAATTTCGGGCCCGGGTCTTTTCTCGGGCCTTTGAGATTATTTTTGAAGGATATCAAACACCTAATAAATCAAGATAAAAATGGTTTTCTTGGATTTTACTGGTTTATCATGCCTACCAAATGAGGCCTTAGGGCATGACTTTGGCAGACTTTCTTGCATAGAATTAGAATAATATCCACAACAGTTAACATAAACCCAAATAAATCCAAATATGCATATTTTTCTTATAAACTAAGAATCTAAAACAATATAAATAGAATTTGGGAATTAGATAGAATATAAACCCTTGAAACAAAACCATATCTTCATCTTCACTCACTTCCACTTCCACTTCCACGTCATGTTGCACCCTCCTAAGAGTCTCACTAATATATAATTCAAGAATTTAAAAGGGGAAGGCATTAACGCAAAATGCAAAAGATAATTACAAAAAAAAATGAATTAATTGCTCAAAAGAGTATATTGAGTGTACCTCATATCTCTTGCATCCAGTATCAAATCTTTCCTCTCAGTCTTCGCATAGGAAAGGACCTTCATGTGATTGGGATAACTATAGATGCTCAGCTCCTTCGATTCCTTCGTGAGCAAATCATAGACTCGTATTTGCCCGTAGTTATCATCAAACTTTGAAGACAATGTGTCCAGAAAAAATATATATCTTTCCACATTCCCACTGGTATATCAACATTAGGAAGAGGGATATAGTATATTTTCTTCCAACACGATTCGTTCCGTTCTGAAATCTCCATGGACGAGGCAGGATTCTCTTCTCGATCATATCCAATCGCTCCCAAAGCTCCACGATACTCGACGAGATAATATTAGGCATCTAGAATCGTGGTTGGAGGTAGGGGGAAGTAATTGAATCTCTCGCTACCTAAGTCAAATGATAGAACATCAACAATCGCACCAATCTTAGTTTCATCATCATTTAGAGTTGTCCAATACATACTCCCGTTCTTCTCAACATAAACACTACTCCATGAGACACTAGAAAACTCAGGCGATTCAACCTCTCTCTAAGAACCACTTTTCAGATAATACGCTTGAGTATGTTGTTTAGCACCCTCATAACAATGTATCCCCGATTCATCTGCTTCATCACTTAAGAAATATTCCGAATAATTTCTGACGACTCTATAATCATCAGAGATAGCATCATAACCAAATCCGTGATTCGTCGCCTTTTAAGATCACATAGCCATTCAGACAAATTCTAAAGGAATATTCAACACACAATAGCGATCATAACAATTAATCTTATATCCCTCAATATTTGCAAATTTAGTCCAAGATTCCTCAACACCATACTGCTTCATCATCCAGACCTCACACACATCTTCCCTAATACAGATTATAGATAGACACCCATTGCAACTCCTAACGTAGGGCAAGACATTGCGCAATTTTTTGTGGGAGTAATACTCAAATCGGAGAAATAACAGTGTAGAAAACTGCATTTTTTTATCCTTATCTCAATGTTCCATTTTAGTCCTGAAATTTTGTACTATCAAAGAGTTCTTTGAAAGTGATCTTGGATCTCCTTTGCATTTGCATGTCCAATATGATTTTTCTTTTTCCTCCTTAATATTTTCCATATTTAGTCTAGAAACTAATTGATACATAGAATACTGGCAAAAAAAGTGCTGAATATTTTGACTCCATTACATCCCTTTGACATATCAAGTACTAAATTGAACATTATATTTTTTCTACCAAAAATAATTTTCTATGCAAAATTATATATAAGAATAACCTTCATATTAGAATATTTTACCGGCTCTGAAAATATAATTGTATAAAGGTCTTATAGTATCTGTAAACACAATGACTTGGGTTGTACTGGTGATGGACCATTCATAGGAACTACAGCAGCTGGGCAATAACAAATTTCATTAGTAAAATAATTCATTCATTTGTACTAGCTCGAGTATTCTTGTTTTAATGGTGTAGAGTCCCACTAAAATATGACATGATCACTAAAATATGACATGATCATATTTTTCTAGGATAAATCAGCGGCATAAATGAATCAAGTAAATTGTGAGCAACTCAGAATATACCGATCTGATTATCCGAAAAACAATAGATTCTTTAAATGTTTTTAGAATAACTAATTATGCACATAGAATTAATTTTGTAAATCCAATCGGCTTATTTACTCCACGTTATTGATTATGGTTTACCAGTCAATGTAAGTTGACTATTTTATTGGTCACAACATTAAGTGACACTGAGTGGAATCTATAAATACTACTCCACATACTAACAAATTCACCTACACAAAATATTCAAATTTGCTAAATAAAAATCACGTTATCACGGACATAGACACAACCAATATATTCATCGTTAATAAAACAACATTGTGTGAAAGTTATAATCGAGAGTTTAAATATTTGGTAGAATTTAATTTATACAACATATATAAACGGTACTCTCAAACATGTATATATTATTTCACATTAATCGCTCTTAAAAAATATATGACTACAATTTTTCTATGATGTAAACATTTTCCTTAGTTAATTTTGGCAGTAAAGCAAAACATGACGGATATAGCTGGAGGACGTAGAGAGTATATATTAAAGAAAAAAAATCAAACTATAACCACTTATCTTAGTAAAAAAAATAATAATAGCAATTTTCTTAAAATCATATTAATAGTCACTTTTTAGAATCTGGACAAAAATAACCCATAATATAACAATCTTCTGCAACTGCAATTTTCACGTGATAATGTATTTTGTTTTACACTATTTCGCGAACACGTGACTACACAATCATGCAACAATCTTATGTTTCGCATGCATAATAGACTCTAATTTTTCAGTAAGGTAAATTAAAATTTTATTTGCAACACAAATGACTAGTATTAATATAATTTTAAATTATACTCCTATCAATCATTTATAACCAAAGTCGCTATTTGCCTGTATTTTAAAATTCACATTCTTTTGACTCAACACATTCATGAAACGTGTTGGTTTCTTGAAAAAGGGTTAATGGTTTTGGTTAAGGATGTTCCCTCAAAAAACTAAATTAAGAAAACACCCCCACCATCATCTATTAGATATACCAGCAACACCAATATTTTCAACTAAAAAACAATACTAATGTTTTAGTTCCCAAATTATAATTGAGGTATTAATTAAATATGGAATTTGGGAGTTGATGTTAGGTGAGAATCTCTTTCTAATTAAACAATGTCGCATCTTAATTCTTGCATACCCAACTTTCTCTTTCTTATGTTTTTTCTTCTTTTGCACGATAGATATTTTGTAGTTTCAATTTGTGAAAGCATTCTGTGTACTGTCTACCATACTTTGGGCCACACATGATAGATAGATATTGCACTAGAATTTAAGGTAATAAATTTTAATGAATTTATATATATACATATATACATATATATATATAATATTTATGATGAATGATACATTATTATAATACTAACAATGCATTATAATTGCATATAAGATGCGTCATTTTTTATTTTTTACAGGATCTCTTTCTCTCACCCTCTCTCTCTCTCACGCGCACACATACACACACACACATTTTATATATATATATATACAAAATAGGTTTTTTGTAAAAAAATAAAAAACTGATGCATTTTATGCATAACTATAATGCACGGTATGTACAATTATAATGCATTAGGGCACCACTTAATATGAACCGTAAATTACAGTAAGATCGATGATTCATATCATTTCTCTTATTTTTTTTCAAAAAATCCATTTTTATTCGACCTTTCACACATATATGTGTGTGTGTGACTGCGATGATACTAGAAGCACCCAAGTCCAGTCTAGTAGTCTTGACATCTTACAAAAAGATTGTTCAATGCTAATATAATAAGATTAATTCTCATATGCATGCTATCGAGCCTTCCCAAAAAATAATTAAATATAAGAAGATTACAATTGGTCATATATTTGATCCACAAATGACATAAGTGATGAGATGAGTCTAATTAAATTGTGATTAGTTGTGGATGCTAACCAATATTCAAACATGCACAAATTGAAAATTCTTAATAAATACTCCCTCCTATTTTTTTTAATAGTCATTCTAGTTTTTTTATTATTTATAATTTAATTGTCATTTTGATAAATTATACCAAAAGTGCCCTTATTTATTACTCACATTTATTTTTGTATTCTCTTTTTTTTTTTGAAGAAGAAGTTGAATAGAGTTATTAGGGAAAGTAATTTGTGTGATTTTTCACAAAATAAATCTTCATTAAATAAGGTTAATTTAGGAATATTAATTATTTATTAATATGTATGCAATAGGGTAGAATGAATATTAAAAAAATGACAGGGAGTAAATAAATAAAGTATATTCTTCCATGCAAAACCACCAATTGAATTTGAGAATCAATTAATTGAATTCGATAACGACGTCATCACCCACGTAATTCCATCTCCATCTTTTTCACCTATCCTTTTCTGTGCTTCACGGCCCCACCCCTCTTTCCAAAGAGGAGAAGTTGATGTTGAATTGAAAGTCGGGTAATTCTAAACACAACCCTCATATTACTCCCCAAAGCCCCCAATTTATATGTAATAATCAAAATAATTATGAATTTACTACCATATCCTCATATTCCCCACAGTTGCACACAGCCCCCAAATCGTGTTTTTCTTTTTTTCTCTTCTTCCCTGCTAACTTTCTTTGCAAATCATGTTCCATATTTTCCCTTTTTCTTCTCATCTTCCCCATACGTCTTGCCACTCGTTTGTTAAGTTCTATTTTATTCCCAACATATTCTAAACAAAAAAAAAAAACCAAAAAAAAAACGAATTGGACAGGCGCACGATATAAAAATCGTACCTTGAAGAATTACGGATTTGATCATATGGTCGCTGAAGATGTGTGGATATAGCTTTTGTATCTTTTTTTTTTTCTTTCCAGATTTGATGTTTATAAGTATTCCGCATGCTTGATTGTTAGCATTTGGATTGTAAATGTTAGTTTGTTATCAATTTGAGTTTTCCAGATATTGAGTTCATTTGAATCTTTGGTGGTGAATGTTTTCTTTTTTTGTTTTGAGTTCTATGAATTTGTTGTTCTTTTTTTTTTGCTTGAAGGGGTTCTGAGAAAAACGAAGTGAGTCGGAGGTTGTAGAGTAAATATTGTTTCAGGGGTTAAGGAGGCTAAGGGCTGAATTAGTAAACTTAATATTGTTTGTAATTTAATTTTAAAAAAATGGGCTGTGAGGAGTAAATTGGGGGTCGTGTATATAATTACCCTTGAAAGTCTTGAATTTTGTTGGTCCCAAAAATAAAGCACGAACTCTTAAGACAAGATGTATAGTAGTTCGGAGGTTACGCTCCTACTTCCACTCTTCCCACCACAACCCGGTGAGGAACTTCACTCAACTTGGGGTTTTAACTAGGTACCCAAGAACCATGTGAGTTTATATGATAGGCACTCACGAGCCTATGAGTTTATACGATAGACACTCACGAGCCTTACAACCTTTATATACAAAACACTCAAACTCAGTTTAGGGTTTGGGTTTGTGTTCGTATATTTCCAAGTAATGAGAAATCCTTTTACAATGAAGTACAATGTAGAAGGCTTGGATTTCTCTCTAGGACTTATGGATTAATGAGATTGAAGCCCTAAGTTGTGAGCTCGAAGGTTGGATCGGAGATATTGAAGGTAGAGAAGGAAAGATGTTTTTCGAAGTTGAAAGCGCCTTCTCTCTTCTCTTTTGCTCTTGATTTCACTTAATTTATCTCAATTATTATGTAGTTTGAACCTTCTATTTATAGGGAGGGAAAGCAAATCTATCCGTTGGAAAGATAGATTGCGTGCACCTCACCATGTCCAATCTGAATCAAATCTTTTACTTTATAGCACACAGTCTTAGGGGAGTAGTTGTTGACTTGTTAGAACCTAGGCATGTGCATTCGGCGACTGGACGGCTCACCGTTCTTTTGAGCAATCAGAAGCGTACACGTGGACTAGCAGGTTGTCACTTCTTACCTGTTTGTCAGACGCTCTGGCTCAAGCTGGAAGCTCGAGCGGCTAAGGGTGGAGACGCTTTTACATGGTGAAAGCGAGCTCCTTCACGCTTTAAACTAAGCACGCTCTTCGAGCTTGTTCAGTCGCTCTGTTTAGAAGCACGTTTTGGTTTTGACAGACGCTTTGACCTGAAGAGGCGCTCCGACCTTGAAAGATGCTCTCTTTCCTGCGGCTTCCAATCCAGACGTTTTGGTCTTCTTTCAGACCGGCACTCTCACTTAGACGCTCTAAAGTTACATTTCAATAAAGAGCTCCCTAACAAGTAAGCTCTTCTAATATATTAAACTTTACATTGTACTAAGAATTGGATCATTAAAGATAATAAAGGAAATATTCTATGTAAATTCGGGTTTTGGAATCGAATCAAAAACATATTTTATTATCAACTTGATTCAAAGTTCCCCCTTACAATAATATCCTAACAATTTCCCCCTTTTTGATGATGCCAAAACCCGAACAAAGATTTAGGTGTACAAATACATAGCTTCAAAAATTGCAGCAAGTACTACAATTTTCAAAGCTAAGACAACTAAAGCTCCTAGAGACCTAAGTGGTGAGATAAGCGCTTCGGATGACAAGGTATTGCATTTCTACTTGTACATCCTTGTTCTTCAAGATCTTCTATCAAGAAATACATGTTACTTGTATTTCTTGATTAACTCGTTTTCTTTTTCCTCTCAATAAGATGGTACCAGACTCTTCATCCCTCCTTATGGGTGTAACAAAATCTCATTTCTTGAGGTGTAGGGCGGGCCTCCGTATGGAGCTTCGGCAGACCAAATAGAAGCTCCTAGAAAGAGGACCGTCCTTTTGAAGTGTTTTTGAAGAGATGTGCACCTTCTGGACGTTGGGAGAGGAAAGGAAGATGTTCGTCTTTGTCAACCACTTTGTAAAGAATTTCTCCCTCGAGCTTATCGTTCTCCCTTAGGTCGATAAACGAGACCTTCTTTATCTGCTGCAAGAATTGCTTGTCTGGTTTTGGGAGCAAAACCTTAAAAGCAATTCAGAGAAAGCAGTCACCAACTCTGTTTCACAAACTCGCTGGATCTTCATCGTCATAGTTTGTGAAAGCGTGAAGAGGAGATTTCACGCAATTGAGCGGGACGCTTTGTTGATGCTTTTGCAGCCGAAGCTCTGACTGAACATCCTCGCACGTAATATTCTTCTCTTTATCTTTCCGAGAGCGGGATGGATATGCTGACCCTAGAGACGCTTCCTTACTAGACTCAAGTATTTTGAGTTTGTGAAGCGTCATTCCTAGTGCCAGTGTTGATATTCAGAGTGGTCAGGGATGTTACCCTGATATTTTGCCACATCCCGTAGAGAAGCGCGGGTTACGATGATAATTACTTCCTCGTAGGAGAGATCCTTCCCTTGTGGATTAACGTCCTCAAGGTGGTTCAAGTCGTGAGACTCAAACGCTTTGGAGCCTCCAACATTCTCTTGCAAGAGCGTTGGGCATCTCTGCTCCGGAAACTTCTCCAGGCCATGGGTGAGCGAGCGAAGAGTCTCCCACAACTCCTTGTCTATGCTGCACCATATGATGTATGACAGCAAAGCGTCGGAGGTGGTAGATTGAATGTTGTTGCCAACGAAATTATACAGGCGCTCTAGCTCGAAGACGGGACCACGCTCCGTCATTCCCAAGACTTGTCTTTGAGGAAGTGATACTGTCTTCATGCCGTTAGAAGTGACATTAGGAGCAGTATCCTTGAGTGAAGTAGGGAGATCGGATTTTTTTTGATGGATCGGCTCCGGTTGACCCACTGTAACGCTTTCGCGCTACCAATATCAAGAACAAGGGTTTGTTGGAACCCTGGCTCTGATACCATTTCAACTTCGAAAGATTTATTTTCGTTTTAATTAAAATAATGCGTTTGAACGCGCAATTAGAAACTAAAGTGTAAAAGCGTGATTTCATAATCAAATTATATAAAGGTAGAATTAGAAAAAAGCCAACCATGATATATAATACGGAGGACGCAATTTGATCCTATCTCTTGACTTTTTTTGTTCTTGAACAATTATTATATTCATTCCTACTTTTCATGTGGATAGTGCCATTATATTTTAATTTTAAGGTAAATTACATCAATAGGCCATTATATTTTAACTTTTATTTATCAAGATACTTATGCAATCAACATAATATAATTATTATTTGATGGATCCAGTGAATTTACTGACTTTACTAAACCCACTAATTCACAAAATATCCCATCTTTTGTTTTTCCACTCACAATAGTCACTTTCTTTTGCTTATAATTATGACCTTCGAATTCTTTATTTTGACATGTTCTCGTGCACAAATCATTTTGTTTCTATCTCCATTAACATACTAATTTTGTTGTTTTTTTAGTACATTGTTTCAATTCGAATCATCTATTATATTTTTGTGTTGCATCTTATATGGCACCGATATACTCCGTATGTTGCATCATGAGTTGCAACACAAAAATCCATGTATAATTGATCTTTAATACATGACCTTTCACCAATTATAATTTTACACACGAACTTTAAAAATTTGAACTCAAATACTCAACCTCTCGATTTGATCTATTTCCTCTTGATGATTAATACACAACCTCTCGATTTTATCCAAATTATTTTCACGTCCAAATTCAAATCAAACTGCAAGGTTATGTGTTTAAGTTCAAATTTTAATATTTATGTACAAAATCAGAATTTAACAAAATATTATGTATAAAAAACCGAACGATATGGTATATTGTACTGTAGAAAAGTAAGTAGAATCTACTAATTAAAACTGAAAAAAATCGCAACGAGGCTTAAGTACCCTATAATATCTCATTGTTGAATATTTCGTATTAATAACAAATCATTGCCACCTAATTTTCTCTTTTATCTAATTAATGTTCATACCCAATACGAAAAAAAGAAAATAAAAAAACACTAAAGACTGAACAACCATTGGATATTAGGATTACTATATCCATATATGATCAATTCTTTTTATGGAATCAATACTTTTTTCTTTTCTTTTTTGAATCACACCTATGTGAAAGAAAAAATCCATGCGAGTTCACGCGCACGACCATACATTAAATTTCAATAACAATATTAAACCAATTCATATATTGTCGCACAATATTTGATTCGTATAAATTAATAGCATGAAATGCCGTTAAAAAATTAATATATATGTATATATGTGAATAAAATATATAAAGAGATCGGCGCAAAATATTGAGAATGATCGTGCGCATATAATTAATATGAACATGAATGTATTATTAATGTACAATGACAGATGATTTTGTCTGCAAAGGTATCAATACATCATAATTTTGTCTCTGTTTTCTGGAGATAATCCAGCCTGGTATTGTTCTTCCGATTCCCCAATTTGATGATTGAAATTTCAAAAAAGTAACAAAAAAAAAAAACTCTCTAATGCTAAACGCTCCACTTGATGAAGATGAACTATATTACTCGATATATTATACCGATGCAAAGTTTTTGAATTCTCAGAAAATAACTCAAAATTATTTACAGGCGGAGTTCCTTCGCCGAAGAAATTAATCAATCTCCCGAAATGGCGACCTTAATTAATTTAATTAAATTAATTAAGTACCTTTTCAAAATCAATTAATTAAGGAGCACGGATCCTTCGTTGATTGTGGAGAGCCTAATCCTAAAGGATCGAACGGCCAATTTCGCTCGTCGCGAGGAATACTTTTGCAGCTTCCTCACAGAACTCGATCTCGAAACTCCGGTCGATGCCTTGCGCACGTATTTAGCGTGAATACGCGAACCGCCGCCATTGATTTTGATTTGCTGGCCGGACTGCGGGTCTTCCTCCGCCACCATGACCGGCGAGATCCGAGATTTCCGGCTCCGGCGCGGGTTGAAGTCGTTGAACGCGACGCTCGCCTTGACGGCCAGCGCCGCCATGTCGGAGGCGGCGAGGCGGTGCTGCAGCCTGGACGCCGGCATCACGAAGTAGATCTGCTCCGGCTCCAACGCCTCCTCCGCGTCCAGCGACGGCACGTAGTCGTCGAAGTAGAGACGGTCGGAGTTGCAGAGGAAGACGGAATCCGGCGACAGCGCCTCGAACTGGATCACCTGCGCCACCGTGACGGGGAGAGGATACCGGCGTAGTTCTCCGGCGATCGAGATCACCGTCGCGCACGGCTTCTGATGGTGAGAGCCTTCGGAGCTCGACGAAATGCAACCTCCCATTTTTGCGTAGATGAATTTTAATTTAGACTGACTCTCTGAAATCAATGAGAGAGAGGTATAGAGAGAGAGAGAGGAGTGAATGTGGAAATGAGGAAATGAGGTGGTGGGGGGCCATATATATATATAAGGGGGCGGGGGTGGGGGATGGAGGGGGAGTGATGACGTAGGAGAAATCACGTGATGTAAGGGGTGAGTCAGCTTCAAGGAAGTAACCTTGCGTCTCAAGCATGTGCTGCTTCCACGCCGCGTGCCCACATTCTTCTAACAAACTTCGCTAATGTTTCCACCACTTGTTCCCTTTTTCATTTTCTCCCTTTCATTTTCTCTCTCTACCACTACTACTAATAAACATAAACATAAACATAAACATGCAAATATATAATTTTAATTTATTATTATTATGACTTTTACACTTTTATATTTGACTCTATTTTAATCCATGCTACTATACCACCTTTTGTGTGAAGTATAGTCATTTGAGTTACTTAGGTTTTAATACTTGTGATCTCGTCTAAGTTTTTTGGCAAAAAAAAAAATGTAATATTAGGGATATAAACAATGTTCATTTTTCCATGAATTAATGAAATATTTTCTGTGAATCAGAGGTAGTAATATTTAGAACAATTCCATGTAATCCTTCTGTCTAATTCATATTACTCCAATTCTTTGAAAACTGCGTCCCATTAATATTGCAACAATTTTTGAAATCTGTTTCACAAATTTGATAAATCTCATAAAACTAGAGCAATATGAATGAGACCGAGAGAGTATCGTATTTATAATGTTATTGGTATTTTGTATTCCCTCCGTCCACTTAGTCATTGTACGTTGTGTATTTATAATGTTATTGGGTAGTGGTGGATGTAGGAGGGTGCTAGAGGGAGCACTAGCACCGTCCACCAAAGATATTTACATGTCAAAAAATATTTATATATTTTTGGATTTTATTTAATTTTAGCATCTCTATTTATTAAAAAAATTGGTTTTAACACCCTCCGACTTAAATTTCTGCCCCGTCACTGAACTTGGGTTTCATGGAATAGTTCGATAGATATTTAGTAATTTCTTAGAGTGGAGAGCATGAGGTCCACAATAATAGAAATTAAGTTATAAAGTGTTTTTTTTATAATGAGAGCATTTCGATTTAAAATATAAAAGGGTATGTGAGGTTATTAATTAAAATAAAAACACTGCACTCTCTATAAACGTATGAAAATTACGAAAAAGAATACTACTACGCTACGGAGTATTATTTATTGGATTCAGATCCGGATATTTCATATAGTAACCCGGTCATTTTCTTTTAAGAACTTATGTAATTATTTCTATATATTAATGTACGGTCAAAAAGTATCCACGAATTAAAATTAGAAAGTCGCCAATATATTTAGGGAACCAACACCTAATATCATTATTGTACAAAGTTTACACGAACTAAAATTAGATAGTTGCCAATATCTTTTAAGAGCCAAACACCTAATATCATTATTATAAAAAGTTTCGCCACGTCTCACCATTAATTACCTTGTAAATATCTTTTAATTCGTTGGATTTGCACTACTAGCAAGACTCAAGAGTTCCAAACGTTTGTGTTTATTTTTACTTACGAGTCTATATTTTATTTTTATTTTTTCAAAATAATTTTGAGTTCATTGAAATTATTTACATCATTTGTGTGAAATTTATTCCGTTTTTCTTTTGGGAAAATAAAGTATACTTCCTCCGTTTTTTAAGTTTCCCAGCTGCCAAATTGCACATACCAAAAAAAAAATATGTAAATTTATATTTTAATCTCATTTATTATTCTCTTTTTATGAGCATCAACTTATATATATACATTAGTTATAGGGGTAAAATTGAAAAAAATGTAGTTATTATATCATCAAATTTCGAAATGGAAAACTTAAAAACAAACAACAAAATAGTTAATAGGACACTTAAAAAAAATGGAGGGAGTATATTCTTTATGTAGACTTTGGTTCAATCCAAATTTTGACAGCAATTTTTAATACTAAATGAAAGTAAAAAAAAAAAAAAAAAGTTTATTTGCATATAATTAAGGCCTGTCTTGGACAGCTGAGCATTAGCTGATTCCAAATCCAATTAGTGTTAATTATAATTTTAAACTCAATACAATAATTCATAAAATAAAATAATAAATACTTATGGCATTGAAATTAAAAATGAGATTGTTCCCTAGAGAGGAACCTAAGCAAATGTTAAGGTCTACTTGAATCAAATTGTTATAGATAAAAACAGAGATATTCGATTTTCTTATTAGGTAGTTGATAATTAAATTATATTTTTCCTGGATCTTGATTCTTGTTCCTTGGTACTACTACTTGCTTATATAATTGACTAGTATTGCACCCGTGCTATGCACGGGATGTTACAGATGTAAGTAAATTAATACTATTAAAAAAGAAATTGAATAAACAAAATATAGAGATAATTTAAATAGATTTTAATAATTCATTATATTTAAAAGAAATTTTAAAATAATAACACATCAACAACAATAAACAAATAATGTGGGTAAATTGTTATTCTTAGTAAAACTCTCTCGAAAATAACTTTAATTGACTACATCATTTAGATAAGAAAAAAAATTATATAAATATATTAAAATATAAACACAAGCATATAAAAGTAAATAAACTAAATCAAACAAAACCTTGCTTACCGTTGACAATTTCACTAAATTAATGTAGTCGGAGGTATCTATTAGAATCACTGTAAGATAACCATGACCCCAAGATCGAGTATTTGTATGTTTCAATATGGGTCAACGATTCAACTTAACTAATCTATCTAATTTGTTTGGGTTCAATTTCACTATTGAAGTGTGGAGTATTTTTTCTATCTTCATGTATGGTAGAATTTGACCTATGTGTGAAATTGAATTGTATGTGTGTATGTGATGAGCTAATACATTTTTCAAATAAAAATAAAATTGTGAAAGATATGAAATATCAATAAATTTATAATATTTAATTACAATTGCACACCAAATATAGACCCTAATCTATGAATATAATATTATTAAAAGTAGGTTGCATTTTGGCGGCAACTTCCTCTATAAGCCACTACTTGGCTTTTATATAAATGTTTTGCGCCTGCTAACGGTCAAGTATTCCTCTTTAATAATTCAAGCCATATCATAATTGGCTATTATACCATTTAAACATATGTATCTTTATATAATATAAAACATCCGGTTCAATCAATTCCAGAATTTATTTTTTAAGAAGTTTAAAAAAATTATATTAATTTCACATAAGTTTATTTAAAATTTATACACTTATAATTGTTATAGATTAAAAAAAGCACAATTATAAAGATGATTACTCTATAAACCCTATGTTACTCTCTAATAACCATATGTAGAAGAAAATGGCGGCATCTTCCTTCACAAGTCACTACTTGGCTTTTATATATATATAGATATAGATATAGATTGATAAGTGTACATTATTAATTTCTTTTGCTAAAATGCGCGTAAAGTGAGAAATATATGAAGAATAATAATTAGTAGTAAGAACTAATGATATTTATACCGTTGAATA
The DNA here is from genome assembly GCA_001642375.2 of Mentha longifolia. Classification (NCBI taxonomy): domain Eukaryota; kingdom Viridiplantae; phylum Streptophyta; class Magnoliopsida; order Lamiales; family Lamiaceae; genus Mentha; species Mentha longifolia. Next base: position 5,488,482 of record CM038110.1, on the reverse strand, counting down.
ATTTGACTTCATTTATGGTCAAAGGTTATGACTCGCGGTAAAAGTTGAGCAAATTGCATAATAGTATTATTACCCAAAAAATAGAAAGTAAAAATCAATTTGAGTAGAATACAAGAAAAAAAGTAAATTGTACAAAGCAAAATGAATAATGAAAGCTCAAAATTAAACTTATTCAATAGCTAATTATATTTATATGTGCCTCGATGTTAAATTAACGTGGTAATTGAAGTAGATGAAATAATGACTAAAAAATTATACATTCAAATATTATTACTACCTCCGTCCTCCATTTAGTAACCTTTTTTTTTCAGCATGTGTGGCACGCGTTTCCACGCTTATCGTTGATAAGTTTTAAAATGAATTTTTGAAGTATTCTTTCTTTTACGGGATACTACAAGTGTGTTGTAGTATCCCGTAAAAGAAAGAATACTTCAAAAATTCATTTTAAAACTTATCAACGATAAGCGTAGAAACGCGTGCCACACATGCTGAAAAAAGAAGGTCACTAAATGGATGACGGAGGGAGTATTACTTTTTAGATTGAACTCGTTAATTTTATACCGCTTATTTACGTGATATATGTCCCCAAAGTAGAAAAAATGATTATTGAATTATTTACAGAAGTTAAAATTCACGTATCAAGAAAGTGAATATATTTATTTATATTTATAACCTTATTTATTGTTCACTTTCTTTAAGACCAAGTGACCAACTTTAAATTGTATTTTTAAAAGAAATTGTACAAAATAGAAGGGTAAAATGAAAAGAAAAAAAAATGACTATTTTACATTTTCTCCCAAAAATACTTATTGGGAATGAAGTGAAATGCAAAAATAGAACATTTGAAAAGGAAAAAAATAGTATACTGGTTCTCATTATAGCATTTTGATAGTGTAATTTAAAAAAAATAATAATAATAATCAAATTATTCTCTAAGAGAAATAATATATATATATATATATATATATATATATATATATATATATATATTAAAAAAAACTAAAAACAGAATTATAAAAAAGATTCTGCAGCCGTGCAGGAAATGCCGAATATAGCGGCTGATTAGTAATTTAAAATAAATATAATTGTTAATTGAGCTAATCAATTAATAATGTCTTGAAAAATTAAAAATAAGTAAATTTGGCCGGTGAAGGAATGGTGAAGGCAGATGCCTGATTAATACCTTGTCCAAACAACGACCTACAATATGTTGATTTTTGTAGTGTGAGGAATCTACAAATATTTATGTCTAATTCTACCCGACCTTAATTAATTAGTTTAAGTTTAAGCATCTTTTAATTATTCTTTTTTGGGATTTAATTAATAATTTTATATTTCTTGCTGGTGCAGCTGAGGTTTCAACGCTAAATGATTATTTAAAATTATCAAGTCTTCAATTATTATGATGAGTTCTATACTTTCATAGTTTCGTTACTCTGCAAATTAGAATTACTTTGTGTTCCCTATCAAAAAATTATTTTCCGTATATATAATCAAAAAATTAGAATACTTTGTGTCCCCTTTCATGTTAACTTTATTTTTTTTAACGAACACCAATTTATATATATCATTAATTATGAGGATAAAATAGGAAGAACATAGTTATTAATTCATCATTAAATTTCGAAATAAGACACTTAAAAAATATCAAAAATAAAAGCTAAATAGGACACTTAAAAAAAACGAAGGAAGGGAGTAACTTTTTTGTTAGAGTAGTTATTATACATAAATGGGATACACTTGGGTCAGCTAGAGGTACCGTGCGGACGGCTAAAATACTAACAATTTTATTCGTGTAGATTAACACTTTTCTGTATAAAGATTGACACTTTTAAAAATTGACATTTTATTCGTAAAATAATCATATTAAAGATTGACACTTTTATTCGTATAGATTAACATTTTTCTGTATAAAGATTGACACTTTAACCCGGCCACACTATGTGACCGACCTCACCCAAGTTTTTGTCAACATAAATATTGAAATTGAAATTGTTGTTGTTTAGTTATTGTTGTAGTGCCTAAATGGAACATATTGTTGTATCAATTAACTGTAATTGTTCAAATATAAAATAAGCAAAAAAAACGAGGTTTCTTATTTTATTTATTATTATTATTATTATTATTTTTGAATTGCGGTTCCCGACCTAAATAATAGAAGAGCTTCGAGCTTCATTAAACTTATTTTATGGTTGAGTTTTCAATTTTATTATATTTTTGGATTCAAATAATAATAAACTGAAATCGAACTTATGTTGGTAGTTTTTTTTAAAAAGCAACGTTGGTAGGGTTAAAAATTGAATTTTGTTTTTATCTAGTGACTATTTAGTCATGTTAAAGGGAATTGTTGGGAACCTTTTCTCTCTTTGAACTAAGTTTTGATAATGCTATTAGAAACCACACTTAGACAATAAATTTTAAGTGGAACAGACTGGTCTCCGTGTTTGGATCAGTCAAGCTTAACCCGAACAGGTTGCTATGTAAAGGTCAAGGTTGGCAGTGCAACCTTGTACCTAATCTACTCAAACCTGTCATAATGTTCCTTTATGTAATCTGTCTATGTCATCTGCTCTAACAATACTCGAAGATTTCTTGCGAAAATTACAGAAGACTGAAGACAGTTCGAGGTATAGAAGCTTGACCTGCAAGGTTCAACCTGAGCTGTGGCTGAGGAACCTGTCCTCAACTCAACGACCATAATTGTGTCAGTGTACGGTTCTGCATATCCTGACACATACAGCGGCTCTATTTCAAATGCTTCTCTATAAATACCTCAAGTCATTCCTAGAAAGAAGGTACGGGAAACTCAAATTACAAGCTGAAACGCTGCAGAAATCTCAAGCTAAATATTCACACAATCAACACTCGAAATCACTAGAGCTTTCCCAAGTGTTGATCTTTATAGATTTCTATTCTTTCTAGAATCTGTCTTACTAGAACACAATCCACACTCTCACTACCATCACTGTCGATATTCAGTGTAGTTGATAGAGTTGTATTCCAAACGGTGATAAGTTTTCACAGCTTTCCAGTTTGATTATTAGTGCTAGTTGTTTAGCATTCGTAAGATTGTATGTAAGTTTGTATGTAAAGTTAGAAGAGACACGACTCAAGATTCGTGCTAGATTCAGTCTAAAGAGAGACTTGAATTTGGACCGGAACCTCCACCAGTGTTAAAAGGAGCGAAAAATCTCAAGTTAAGGGATTACAGATTCGACGGGATCTGGCGTGGACGTAGAAGCTGTTTACTCCGAACCACGATAAAAATTCCTCGTGTTTTTCTCGCTATTTATTCTTACATTTATTTACACAGTTTGCATGTTCACAACCTGCACCTTTACAACCTGTCTTGCATAAATTGTTGATGAGCTGAAGTCTTTTCTAAAACTGCTTTGAAAACTGTTAGCCAACCTTTCCACCAAACTTCCGCACGCAGGTTAGTTTTGCAAGCTCAGTAGTTCACTGTTTGAGCTGGAAAAACTAAACTGTTCTGATAAACTGAAGTGACGACTCAGTGAGATCAAATTATTTTAAAAGTCAAAACTGTTGGCTAATTGGTGTATTCCCTCCCATACACCAATATCTATTTATCGAGACCTACATGAATTAAATCAATTCCAGCACCAAGCAGACAAAATAAATAGTCCGCGCGTGAATTAAATTTTGTTGAAATGTGTGCCCACTGTTTATTTTACTAATTTCTTATAAATAAAGATAAAAATAAACTCAAGTCGAGCTAGGAAAATGTGTACGGTACAGTATAAGCATTACTTATGTGTGAAGATTAATTGCTGTATTCAACTTGTTAGAAGTGATCGCGTTTAATGTTATCAACGTTGATATAATTATGTTACACTCACAATTTTCTTACATACTACCTCCATCTCATTGAAGTAGTTCCATTTAATTTTCGACTTTTTCGACACGCGTTTCCACCGAAACCTAGTACGGATTTTAAAATATAATTTTGAAATATTTTTTCTTTTACGGGATACTATGAGTGTCATAGTATCCCGTAAAAAAAAAGTATTTCAAATTAATATTTTAAAACCAGTACTAAGTTTCGGTGGAAACGCGTGCCGAAAAAGTCAAAAGTCAAATGGAACTACTTGAATGAGATGGAGGATAGTAGTAGTGTATAATTTATTTTTTTTGTACTAGAGTTTAATTTTGACGAGATATGTTTATAGTAGTTTCATTTACATGTATGGTCACGTCAATTGCAGTGGCGGATAAAGAAAAATTGTTAGACGGGAAATTATTTTTTAAAATTTTTATGTTCGACACAATACTCCTAGAATTCCATTTCTTGGTGAGAGCGCTGAAAGGTGATGTATAAAAATTACTAAAAAAAATGCCAACTATTTACAACTTTATAAGATTTTTTTACCGACATTGGAGCATTGCTTACTTTTTTTTTTTTAGATAAAGCTTGCTTGCTTATAATTTCCAACAACTAATATTTACATGTTGATGTCTTCACACTCTTGACTTTTAAAACGAAGTCCGTACTTTGTATATGGTGAAATTGTCTTTGTACTTTTATATATACATAAAACAAATTTAGCGATTGTACTTTTGGTTTAAGTCAAATTTATTGCTCGTGTTGGATGAATTGAGTAATACAATGTACTTATTAATTATAGAATTATATTCATTGATACGCATGATTCATGATTGCATGTGTTAGTGGAAGTCTATTGACTAACACAAAACCTAGTAAAAACGCAAACTCCTTTTTGTTTTTGGGAAATATCTCAACTTTAACCTAAAAGAAAATTCAACTAGTTTATTTTTATATATGCAAGTATACAAATATAGAATTATTTTTTTACCTACTATGAACAAAATTAACATGTCCATCGTGATGAACAATATTATCATGTCCATCGTTGTTGCGACGTGGCATGGAAAATTAAGGTCTTAACATTCAAACATTAGATTTAAAAAATAATAATAGTCCACACAACTTTGGCCGCATTAAATAGTGGTACTCATGGTAGATAGGGAATCAATCGTGTATATACATATATTCATCATTTTATTTTGTTCACACAAAAACTGTACTTTTTTATGGACCCTTTTTCAATTCACACAACATCGAGGAAGGGAGTACAAGATACGAAAGGAAACTCTTCGGGAGAACAACAAATCTAGATCAAGCCTAATAATTTAATGTTTTAACTTTTTACTTTGTTTTGTAGATTTATTTATATGTAAAAATTTGAGGCACAAACATGCTAGAAGATGGATCACATTTATAGGGCGAAATCAATTATTAATTCTTTAAGCTTTTTGCAACCATTTTTCATACTTACTAAGTTTTGAATAGTTGAACTTTAAAATGTGAGCGAAACTCATTTATATATATATATATATATATATATATGTGTGTGTGTGTGTGTGTGAGCATTGGCGGAGCTAGAAATTTCAATCGAGAGTGCTAAATTAAGATTTTTATATAAATATGGGTGCTAAAACTAAATAATTTCTAAAAATAATTTTTTTTAATGCTAAAATATTGCATATTCTTAAAAGGAGGGTGCTAGTGCTCTCTCCAGCAACCCCCTCCCTCCGCCACTATGTGTGGGCGAAAAACTCATCCATTTATCCTATTCAACTTCAATGATAGTATGCAAAAAAATTACTTTCACACATTGATTTTGACGATGTATTATTGCATCTTAATTTCTCAAAACAATAATAACAATAATTAATAATAAAAAAAACAGTGACAGCCTTTAATTATTTTACAACGTACAGTATACGATATAGCAATAGGTTGAGCTAAATTGATACACTTCATTCCACTTCTTCAATTTTGTTTATTTTTTTTTTTTTTCTTAACTTTTTCGTTAAAAACGAAAATGTTGATTGATCTCCATCTTTGTTCTACAATAATAAAAAGGGGCTAAATGTACCAAAATAAAATTAAAACAAATCTCGGTTAATTTTCGTTTTCAACAAAAATTTCCAACGATTTGGGAAATAGACCAACTTTAATCTTTATTCAATTTCGACATAAATGTAATTTTCGCCCGAATTAATTATGACGTGACGCACATATTAACATGTTTAAAAAAGCCAAAATCTTTTTCAAATACATTTTTTGAGTAACATGATTCGACTTAAACGCGTGAATTATCAGGTGGAACTTACATTGCGGTTTATGTGCCACAATATAGTACGGAGTAATTAATTTAGAGGGAGAGAGAGCATTGAAGGGAAAATGGTTGGGCTTTTTGAAATTATAATGGGCCGAAATTAATATATACTACTACCAAAATTGAAAGATTGGGCTTTTTGGCCCAACAATAAAGAGAAATTAGCCCAATTTGATGCACAAAAGTATAATTAGGGTTTGAAATTGCAGAACCACTCTTCGCTCACCACTTCAGCTCAGCCGCATCTTTCCTGCCGAAACAGAGAACAACAGACGAGAAATGGGTGAATACATTCGATCTCGCGCTATAATTTCGAAGAGCAATTGATTAGTTTACTTTAATTTTTGCTGGATTTTAATGTGTTGATCGTCATGGTTTTGTAGCTCGGATCAAGGTGCACGAGCTCCGGCAGAAGAACAAGGCGGAGCTGCTAGCGCAGCTGAAGGATCTGAAGGCGGAGCTTGCGCTGCTGCGCGTGGCCAAAGTCACCGGCGGCGCTCCGAACAAGCTCTCCAAAATCAAGGTGGTGAGGCTGTCGATTGCGCAGGTGCTCACCGTTATTTCGCAGAAGCAGAAGTCCGTTCTGCGCGAAGCCTACAAGAATAAGAAGTATTTGCCCCTCGATCTCCGCCCCAAGAAGACTCGCGCCATCCGTCGCCGTTTAACAAAGCACCAGGTATCTCTACTATTTATTTATTTATTTATTTTTGAATAAATTTTCTGTGTTTTTATTCATTGTTTCGGTTTGCTATGGGAATTTGATTGCTCGATTAACTGAGTTCGCCGTATAATTTCGCCGGATTTTGAAGTTGAATTCATCTGAAAAGATGATTGGGTAATGGTTTTGTTTCGGTTCAAGTAGAAAATTGTTCGTGTTTAGAGCTTTATGAGTATGGTGTTGCAGCTTTGAATGTTGTTATCTCCTAATTTCATTGTTCATATAGTTCAGTTTTGCAGTAAATTAGAGAGAATGCATGAAGAACATCATCACTTCAATCCCTTTCTTCCCCTAATTTTTGCATGATTTTAGTGTTCTTGTGATTTCCTAAATGAACTGTGTTTTTTTCTCATTAATTCTGCACTCCTTTTTCACAAGTTCTTAACCGAATCCCTGCATTTGAAAATTGATTCAACTGTTTGATTTCAGGCTTCTTTGAAGACGGAAAAGCAGAAGAAGAAGGAGATGTACTTCCCATTGAGGAAGTACGCTATCAAAGTCTAAAATTTTCTACGGTTGAAAGCCCCCACCATTGGAGTATTATCAAAATTTGTGTGCAATAGAATTTTGGAATTTCTTTTTTGGCAATTACTTCAAACAACTCATGAAAAAACTAGAAGCCTCGTATTAATCCCATTTACATGATTTTGCCAAATTTTGTTATGATTGAGTTTCACATGTTCATTTCTTGAGCTTGGCTTCATTTCTCGTCTCTAAATTGGATTCTTGCTCTATACATTAGTCTTTTTAGGTGTGAACCCTTTCATTAAGTCTTTTTGTTCGTCTCATGTGCTACCTAATAACATTTCATTTGGACTGTTTGTTGAATATTCCCTTCATCTCAAAGATGGTGTTTTGTTTCATTTGATAATTATTTTATGCTCCTTTCGTCTCATAAATTTGGGAATGAGAATTAAGAGAATGTGTATTTTTTCCCAATTATGAATAATATTATACTTATACTATTCATAATTGGAAAAAGATTAGAGAAAATATAGTCAAATATACATTCTCTTAATTTTCGTAACCAAATTTATAAGACAAAGGGAGCATAAAATTATTGTCAAAAAAAATATAATGCTAGTTTTGGGATAAAGGGAGTATATATTTAAGGTAGTCCCTCCGCCTCATTTTTCTTAATATGTTTTTATTATTTTACATTTATATAAATTCAAAAAACACGTCAAGAAAAACAAGACAAATTGATAAAATAAATATATTGGCCAAATTAAATGGAATGAACGAAGTAGTAATTTTATGAAAACATTTGCTGAATTTTTGCTTGCGTTTTTAAAATTGGTTTCGTGTTTTAAATTTTGATAATTTTGGAGTAGCATCCTCAAAAACCTGATGAAGATTGATGTTTTGAAAACTGATATTGATAAATTTTAAGAAGTATAAATGACCAGTTTATAATGAATAGGGTATATACAACTATACATGATACAAATCATGTACAAAATTTAGGGAAGTTTTATAGCTGAAAGCAGATTATAGTGGAAAGGATCAGAGATGTGGTCGAGAAGGTTATGTACAGGTCCTTTACCAGTTAGAGCAGCTTGAGCATAAAAACCTAACCATGCAACCATGGCGAGGCGCCCGTTTTTGATCTCTTTGATCTTCAATTCCTCGAACGCAACTGGATCTTGGGACAGATTTAATGGGTCGAAAAGAGCACCTCCTGGATAGTTTATATCTCCCGGTAAATATATGCCTAAGGGCTCCAAGGCCTCAATGCCACAGTATCGCGCATACTCTGGACCAACCTGCGTTAACTTTGAATTATTCTCGAGTTGAGAAACATTTGCAATCGTGACCATATTTTGAAGCACTCTCGAGTTGAGAAACATTTGCAATCGTGATAACACTGAGGAAAAAGTTTGAAAATGTAAGCTTGTTGAGGGTATTGTAGTAATATTCTTACCATGAGAAGGGCTTGACAGATGGCTATGATGAGGACTCCTTGGCTTCCGGCCACATGGAGACCAGGGATGCCGAGGTAGTCTAGTGTGTCGCCCTGGCCAATGATTTTAAACAGAAATGACGAAAGAGTGAGAGACGACCTAATCAAATCAATTCTTCAACTGGATTTTTTATAAGTAAGAAGGCATTCGAAGATTGGAGATTGAGATACGAAAGGTGTGCTTCTTGCTATTTTGCAGCTGCAATGTTTCGAAGCACTTGTGATCGGTTAAAATTAGCACGATTAATCTTTTGTGCCGTAGATCAACTGTATATATAAGAGAACATTGAGGGGATGATAAGAAGAATAGAAGCAATTAAAATTGATTCCATGCAAGAGTTCCATGATCTTCTCTATCTTTTGATCTAAACTATATCAAGTTCTTACCTACCTGTAATCTTCAAGCGCATTTGTCATCATCTTTTGTTTATTGAATAAAATTTGTTCAAAATTGATGAGCAAATGAATGCAAACCACTGAAACACAATGGTATACGAGGCTATAGAACAAATGAAAGGCATAACATACTAACCTTAAGCTTTGAGTATCCCACTTTCCACCAAACAGGTTCCACGAAATGAAACGCTCCTACCAGATCTAATATCTCTGGAATTAAAGCACCGAGAGCAGCAAGCATTGCCCACCTCGCATGCAGAAGTTCGAAACTACACAGTAATCATTTCGCTATATAAATAAGCCGGTTCTTTACCATGGAAGATGAGTCTATGGAGCCAACTTACCATATGTAAATCAACAGTATAGACCAATTTGATAATCAAACTTTCAAATGACCCAATAACTTCATCATAACTAAAGAGTCCCAAGTTAAAGATTTCATTACATAATTACCACAAATGATGATTTAGTCTAAGAAGATGAAACCACATGATACAGTCAGTGCAGTAGCCAAATCCAAATTAGTACTGACTTCAACAACGCACGTAATCATTCATGATAAAGAAGTATAGTACTCACTTAAAATATTTCTGCAATGCCACGGGATCCTGGCTCAAACCAGCAATATCGAAACCATAATCCCCGGGCAGTTCACCGGTGAGATAGGCAGGATACTCATACGAGATCGGACCAAGCCAACGGGGGCGATCCTCCCCATACCAAATGCTGAAAAAACCAGAGGAATTCGAGTTCTAAACCCTAAATAATTATCAATAATTAAATAAACAAAGTAATCTATTTCTCATCCCTGTAATGAATATCGTACTAGTAAATAGATACATCTAAGAATGCAGCATCAATTGAAAATTCTATCGGAAATTGGTAATTTCACAGCTAGTTGAGGTTGGATGAGACAGATCGATGTTCAATTCTGCAGAATTCAGCAGAAATCAAGTAATAATAGCGAAGAAGATTTGGGGGAAAAGACTACCTCTCCGTTCTAGCCTTGTCGGAGAGAACCTTCAGTTTTGAAGAGTTGTCCTCATAAATCTTCTTCTTCTCCTCCATTCGCCTCTGGAGTTCCTCTCCCACCGGACTGTTGGCAATCGCTTTGACCGCCGTGAAAGGAATCGCCGAGAACACCACAACTCCGGCAACCTTCACACAACCGGCAGTTTTAGTGAGAGAAAGTTACATAAACCGATGCATTGGTTTGCAGGTGTGACTACCTCTTGCCATGAAGCGCTAAAGCGGGAAAGGGAGTTGCTGAAATTGGATCTCGCCGCGCGTTCGCAGCGGAGGAGCGGCGGCGGAGGGCGGAGCAGAGACATTGCTGCGGTGGCTACGTTTAGTTGTTTCTCCTCAGCCACTAGTTTGATTTTTCCTTTTCATTTCTTCGTTCTTTTTCTGCTACTACTATTTTCTAGAATACCTTGTGAGAAACGGCTTTCGTAATGCCACGTCTGATATAATATGATGGTGAATTACCAACTTCATTCTCTTTCACAATACTCAGACTACCATTATCGGACAACTAGTGATGGTGTTTGAACACCCAAAATAATATTAAAAAAATAAAATGGGGTGGTTGTTTGCTTGAAGGTGTTCGGACACCTTGAATGAACAAAACAAGGTGTTCATTCCAATTTGCACACATGTGATTTTTCATGGACCAATGACATGGTGACACTTGTCACCTTCTCATTGGTCCATCAAAATTTATTTAGATTTTTAGATAAATGATTTTATCTTTTATATTTTAAATAATTAAAAAATAATAATTATACCAAAATTCATAACTTTTTATTGTCTATAAATAGAGACCAAACATGATATATTTTCACACACTTTCAGATTTCATATTTCTTTATCTACACACAATATCTTTTGTAGTTTTCTATATTTTCTCATAGTTTTTGTCATGTTTCATATTAGGATGATGCTATTCGGCCATAATGTGGCCGACCATAATTTTAGTTATTTTTTTTTAACATGTAATAATTTATATATTTATGTCAAACTTTTTTTAGATTATAAGAAAACTGAAAAGTGATTTTTCGTATAATTTATGTATTTTTTAAAAATTAACCCTTTAATTATTTGATTATTTGATTATTTAAAGAATTTACTACTTTTTATGTTAAAAAAAAGAAAAATATGTAATTTTGGGGGAATTTTTTTTTTGAAATTCAAATATAAAAGTAATTAATTATAATATTAATTATTTTTAAAATGACACATATTATGAAAAATGCCGTTGTGTGGCCGGCCACATTATGACCAAATATCATTATTGTTCATATTATAAGAATCAATTGACTGCATCTTCAAGCAATTTTCAATTTTTTAAAATTATAATTATTTGTATTATATTTAAAAATACTTAAAAAAAATATGTTATATTATGTTGTTTGGGTGTTCATTGATAAACTACCAAAAATAAGGATGTTTGAGTTGGTGTAAATGAAAGAGAGAAAAATTAATTAAATATTAAAAAAGTAGGGTGTTTGGATGTTTGGGGTGTTTGTTGATAATGGTAGTTTCATGGACAATTAATTATATTAACACTTTCTTTCTCAATGAAATGAAACCAAATCATTTTAGGAGCGTTTGCTTTGAGTGATTATGCCAAATTGATTAATTTTATCCTACCTAATTTCATTTTTACTTTGTAAGATTAAAAATAAAGGATATCTCAAAATCGGTTACTGACTCGCATTTTATCTCTTATTCTGGTAGTATTCATGTGGTATGAATTCCACCCATACCATGTTTTGTCCCAATTAATTTAATCACATCCCTTATAGTATACGTTCCCTTGCAATTTTAGCTACCATGTTTAGGGGTGCAATCTAGCCAAGCCGAACACCGTCGTGCTCAGGTTTGGCTCGTTTATTATCGAGTCGAGTCTCGAACTTTGTTTATCGAATACTTCGAGCTCACGGGCTTATTCAAGCCCTAAATGAGCCAAAATAGACTTTCTAAATTTGGATTTATAGTAATTATTTCTTTGAAAATAGATGATTTTATTCACATTAATAAGATAATATTAATCATGTTCTGTAACAAATAGAGTTAATTAAATAAATAGCATTAATAATTGTATATAATACAAGTCGTAGTTTACTAATAATTTAGTATTTTTATACTAAATTAGTTAACGAACACGTTTACGAGCTAACGAATCGAATGCTCACATACTCAAGCTCGGCTTGTTTAATTGACGAGCTTCACTAAACGATCTCGAACGAATTTTTATCGAGCCGAACTCCGAATAGTTCACGAGTAGCTCAACTCATTTGCGGCACTAACCATGTTTAATGTAGGGGATACAAGTATAATCCACAATAAAATGCTGAAACAATGAATCTCAGATTATTCTAATGAAATCATCAATCAAAGAACAGTCTAACTTATGTTTGGACAGAGAGACAAGTAATAAACGCAATATTATCACTTCAATATTTTATGTTCAAAGGATTAAAAAGGGAAAAAAAAAAAAAAAAAATGGCTACCAACCCATCATCTAATCATCTTTGAATTTTCACCAGCAAGACCATGAAAAATTATAACATTAGGCAAAACATATGTCATTTATTTCCGTATTTTATTATAGGTATCACCTTGTCTCGATTTTGAATGTTATTTTGTGAGTAGCTGCTTTATATTGCTATGTTTTGTGTAGGTAGATGAGTGATTTTTGGACTAAAAAAGTAGATTAGTTTGTGTATTATTCGAAGAGACCAAAATTATTGAAGTCCAAAAAGAATGGAAAAGCCCAACTCCAAAGAGTCCTAATTATATTAGGATTTGTTTTTAACAATGAAAGAATCCAGATTCAGTTTAAAGTTATTTTTGTTACTATATATATATATATATATCAGGTGAAAACTATATATTTGGTGAAACCTAGAAACTTTTTTCAGCCTTTGATTATTGCCATCCAACGGTTACAAATAAGTAGTCAGATTTAATATTTTTAATTAGAATTCACACATATTTAGGGTACAACCGTCTTTTGCTAAAATATACCATAACTGATTCTCCTTAAACGTGGGGATCTCTTTAATACGTGTTTAATGTGCAATCTCTTCCATTGGCTGCATGAGTTTATTTTGATTATGCTTATTTTTTATGTTTTTCTTTAAAATACTTCATTTGTTTTACTTTGGCATCTGCATTTTGAACACGTTTTGCCACTTAAGCATTTTATTATTATGTGTTTTGCTTTGTTAGTTTGATCGGCAACAATTTTGGAATTTCTTTTAATTGTACCTTTCGTCAAAAATATTCGATGCATTTTATATTTCGTCAAAATTTTTGGAATTTCTTTTAAACAATACGGATACAGTATTAGCCATGCATTTAGTAAATATGATTTGATAAACTTTCTAAGCCATTATTATGTCAAAATTCTTATGAAGACAAGATGATGATTTCTATTATGCATAATGGTATGCAATTATGTGCATCAAGTTATGTAATTATTATATGCACGATTAATCCGTCCCAAATCGGTGTCACAATCGTGTCACAAAAATTAATTTATACTAATTTTATGCATTTTATTCAATATATTTATTTTATAATGATTTAATTTAATTTTAAGATTATTCCAAAGGGTTCACCTGTCTCCATTAGGGTTTATAATTAATTTTTATCATTTACTTTCACTTTTACTATTATACTAGAGTTCATAAACTCAAAATTATATCATATAATTTTAAAAAAATCTAATTTTTTTTAAATATAAATGTATTACTCCCTCCGTCCCAGACTCCCAGACCACTTGGCATGCTTTCCTATTCGGGCCGTCCCACACGAATAGGCCTGTTTCCCAAAAATAGAAACAATAAGTGCCTTAACACCCCTCCTTCTTTTCCCTAAACCAATACTTCTTAAATCCCGTGCCGAAAAGAAACAGGCCAAGTGGTCTGGGACGGAGGGAGTATGATTTACCATATTGTAGTATTTTTATTTTTTTTTATAAAAAAACAATATAAAAGTAATAGAAATAAAGTTTGGGACACGATTTTGAGATAGAGGATCCCATTCATAGTAAATTAGTGTTTGTATCTTCTATCCATAGCAAATTAGAAATAAACGGTTAGATGTGCAACCAACTATAAAAGATATATTTTAAAAATATTATGTCCAGTTCTTATTAAGACAAGATGATGATTGCTATTATGCATAATGATATGCAATTATGTGCATACAGTTATGCAATTATATGCATGATCAATCGATTACAATTAAAAGAATTATACCTTTCGTTAAAAACAATTAAAATACAGAAGCTTGTTGTTACCCATAGATATATAGCTTCAACGTTGCATACCATCTAAATTTAAGTAAAACTAGTAAAAATATAAGTGTGGAAGAATAACAAATGTTCAATTCACATAGAAAAAACAAAATATAATTCATAAATAAAGCATGTTTTGTGTCACTGTGTGCAATGATAAACTAAAATGCCTTTAAAAAAATATTCCATAGAATTACTCTTGTGGACGCCAATTAATTAGCTTTGTTTCCAAATCATATTCTCCTTAGAAGCAAGGGAGTAATAAAATTCAGCTTCCTCAATGGCATCTTTCTTCAGTTCGTTGCATTGTGCTGCAGCGATGGCTGCACAATACTTCACCCTTAGATAATTCAATTGATTTTTTATCTTCCAACTCAAACAATGCTTCCACTTGGTGCCACCTTCCCCCATATACGTTTCCATGTGTCGCATAACATATATCCCACAATCAGAACCATTATCCAGATCCACCCATGGAAGAGAAGCTACACAAATAATCGCCCTCTCGACAATTTTTGATCTTTCTATAAAGCCCTTTTTATTAAGGAAGAATGTAAATAGCCATACCTGTAGTTTACATAAAAATGTTTAAGATATTAGTTTAAGAATAAATTGTATGCAGATGTAATGGAGTCAACTTTCATCAATATCAATTACACTTACCAGTTGTTGAGATAGCTTTCTATACTTCGCTATGTTGCATTCCTTTCCGAGTGATTTAGGTTATTAATAATAAACTGAACTTAGTGAACCTCTAAACTAAACTTCAAAAGATTTCAATTATAAATAATAAATTCTAACTACAAAATACAATCAAACAAACAATATAGATATATCTCCATTACAAATGTCGCAGGTTTTCATACTATCCATGCCATGCATCATTAAAAATTGACTTATGTATTACCTCAAACAATTTGTATGCAATTCAATAATATAAACTACTGCACATTCATGAATTCAACAATGCCGAAATCAACCATAAAAATAACTTCAATTGTTGCCCTAGCATGACTAAGCTTACTCCTTCCAGCATATAAGTGTCAATCTCATAAAACTACGTCACATGCAACAAAGTAAAATCATATATGCAGATTCAAAAACTTATATATGCATTAGTGTAAAAAAACTGAACTTATGGAACCTATAAACTAAATGCCATACGATTTCAATTTCTAAACAATCAATTCTAAATACAAATACAATCAAACAAACAATAGTGTCGCAAGTCTTCATAGTGTCCAGGCTATGCAGCATAAAAAAATGACTTATGCATTATCTCATACAGTTGGTATGCATGATTCATTAATTCAACCTACTGCAAATTCATGAATCCAACAATGCCGAAACCAACCGTAAAAATAACGGCAGTGCATAATTTCATTAAGAATCCAACTAAAATAAACGAATGCATCAATAATGAACAAACCTTCTCTATCGTCACTCGCCATGATCTTTCTTGATTCGCACAAAAAAAAAGTAGGCTAGGTGAATAATGCAGAAACCCTAAGAAACTAAAGATTTTGATAGCGAGATTACACGAAAAAAATGAAAAGAAAACACATAGAATGCATATCTATATTTTGAGAAAGATTTGAATGAATCCCACAAAATCAGCGGCTGCAATATGCAGCGTGTTTGAAAGAGAGAATTTTTACATTACTACCCTTTAATAATATGATAACGATAATTGATACGCATTATCTATTATGAAATTATTTAGATTCATTTAATCTCAGTCATTGATTCTATTTAAATCAATGGTGTAAAAAAGTTTCTAGATACTATATTAAATATAGTTTCCACCTTAATTGAACCCTATATATATATATATATAATATATATATATATATATATATATATTTTTTGAAGGGTTGTTAATATTATTATTAGAAAGCTAGAATAGGACCGCTACTTTATCATACGGTATATATATGTACCGAACCCTTTATAAGAATTAAAACCCTCTGCATTATTTTTTCGAGGGAAGACGGGCACTTTCTTGGGAGAAAAAGGAGCGGCTATTTTCCTGTCTTCTGTTTCGGTAATTTTTAGTTCAATAATAATATTTGGCCACAATGTGGCCGGCCACATTATAACATTTTTTATAATATATGTCATTTTGAAAATAAGAAATAATTATTATAATTAATTACATTTATATTTTAACTTCAAAAAAAATTTCCCCCAAAAATTACATATTTTTCCTATTTTTTTTAAAATAAAAAGTAACAAATTCTTTAAAATAATTAAAATAATCAAATAATTAAAGGGTTATTTTTAAAAAAATATATAAATTATACGAAAAATCACTTTTGAGTTTTCTAATAATCTAAAAAAGTTTGGCATAAATATATAAATTATTACATATTAAAAAAAATAAAATAATTAAAATAATGGCCGGCCACATTATGGCCGAATAGCATCACCCTTTTTAGTTTAGTTATTCTATAATTTTTGCTAGTTTAGTTTTAATTATGTTTTGTAGCTCATTTTTTTTTTTAATTCTAGTTAAATGGTTATTGAAACCTTGTTTATGCAATTCTTAGATTGAAATGTTTGTTTTATTTATTTGATTTGAGATATTCCTGTATTTATTTCTCGATTATCTTGTTGATGACTATTATAGAATGTTGAATAATTGATCATTATTTGATGCACATAGCCAAGTTAAAACGATAAAGACCTTGTATATTGGAGTTCTAATATTTGTGGTAATTGATATAATTTCATTGTCTTAGAAGCTTTTTAGGAATTGTGTCAAGAAAATAGATCATCTACATTAAACTCGTTTTTTTAGTGTAGTGAACGGTTAGGTCACACCTTTTGATTTTTTTTTTTTCCTTCTAAAAAAGAAAACTAGGCGGGACACTTTTAGACGAGATGGGGGAGCAATTAAATCAAATTATTTTACGAATTAATTATTTTTATTTAATTTTGACAATTAGGCAGAAGAAGAGAAGACGTAAATAGACTCTAAAACAAAACATATTTGATTATTTTATTCTTAAAAAATGACCTCAAAGATTGATTTGTCTTCGAAACGTATGTAGAAAAAAGACAAAGTAATATCTTAATATTGCAGTAAAACTCTCAATCATCAGATTTTGTACGGTACTAATTTGCAAGTATAATTTTTCTTAAGCAAAATTCCTCACATATACATGTGCTTTTTTCGACACATGAATAAAGAAAATTTAACGGATGATTTTGTTAATACGTGTGCTATGGCAAACCGATATTTTCTTGAGAAATACCCCAATCTACCTAATACTACCTCCATCCCATATAAAATGTTCACCTTTCCTCTTTGAGGCATTTCAAAATTTAGTTCACTTTCCTAATGTGGTATGGATTAAAATCACTTCAGTCAATCTCATCACACTTTAATTAGTTCAAAAGTAACTTTATTAGCCTAAAAGTATATTTATTATCCCAAAAATAACTTTATTATCCCAAATTAATATTACTTCAACCCATCACATCACATTATTACATAAATGCATTGGTTTGTGATTCAATTTCAAAATAGACATTTTATATGAGATGGAGGTAGTATCACATAAGAAATACAAATTTCACAAATATAAGAAAATATAAAACTTACCCATTTTTTGAGTGGAGAGACAAAATTACCTTTTCTCTCCCCTCTTTATCTCATCTCTTATCTTCTTTCCTTTTCCATTTCTGCATATCTTCTTCTCTTCTTCTCTCTCTCTCTCTCTCTCTCACACACACACACCTTCTTCCCACAAGATCTTGAAGCCGGAGGCGGCGGACATTCGCCGGAGCTCGTCGAAGAACTCGGTGTTATCAATAAGAGCTACAAAGCATTGGAGAAGGAGATCGATGAGCTGAGGGAGAGGAGATCGAGAGGGTCGTACAACTTCAGGTCGGCGTCGTACAGCTTCAGCCGACTAACCGCCTCCGGTCGGCGAATCCCGTGAGGAAATAAACTTTGGGTTTGTAATTCTCTATTGTTAGAAATTGGTTTTGGGTTTGTAATTTTTTTGGGTTTAACCTCGGCGGGTTTATTGATAAATTTTTGGGTTTGTAATTTTTTTTTTCTTATTTTTTTTTTGTCGTTTGTGATTTTTTTTTCTCTTTTTATTTGAATCGAGGTTTGGTTCGTGTGATCGGTAGCCGAATTTTGGGATTGGTTGGGGATTGTATTTTGGGGATTGATTTGATTTTTGTGATGTTTGTTGGATTGTGATTGGTTACTGTTGATTTTTATAAGGAACTAGTGTTGCCCGCCCGCTTCGCCGGGTAACATTTAATCTATTTTTCTACCTAATATTTTGATTTTTTTGATTATTATTCCCTCCGTTCACAATTTTTGGACTTAAATTTTTTGGCATAAAATTTAATGCATTGTGATGATATATTAATAAATTAATATGTTAAAGTGTTAAAGTAGGATAATTGTGAGATCCTCTAAAATTTTTGTGAGTGTTTAAGTATAAAGTGATAAAGTTGTGGGGCCTATTACTAAAAAGGAAAATGTCTATAGATGGTAGACGTCCGAATATAATATTAGTATCTAAAGATTGTGGACGAAAAGAGTATTTTTTACGCTTATTTACATTTACTTATAGCAATTTGAGAAATTTTTCAACAATTTATTGAAAAAAAATACTGCCTTTTTTCAAAAAAATTTAAGGCATACACGACTATTAATAAATACTTGTGTGACTTTTGTTTGAGTTGAAAAAGGAGACTCACGTGCATTTTTGTTTGTGTATAAATGATATCTTGATATTCAAAATTAAGAATATATAAAGGGTAAAAATTTGTGAGTCACATGTCGTTTTATGTAAATAAAAGATCTGATAAAGTTTTAAAATTAAGAGTAGTTGGTGTGCTATATGTCTAAAAAGGGAACTGTAATAATTTTTGTAGACATACTAAAAAAAAAGTACAATAATTTTTATAAATGGAAAAAGTAATTTAAATGATGAATAACACCCAAAAAAATATACTACCTCCATCTTACCTATTAGTCTACTTCGCTTTTAGAACAATAGTCAATGCAATGTAAGATATGTGGTTGTAATCAATTTTAAGGAGAGAGAATTAATTGTAGTTACAATTTTTTTGTCATTTTAGGAAAGTGGACTAATAAATGGGACGGACCAAAACGGAAATATAGACTAATAAGTGGGATGAAGGTAGTAATTAATATAAATTCATAAATTATATAATCATTATATATATATATATATATATATATTATTGTCATTTGTTCAAATATTATGATAGGAAACAAAAAAAAATAAAATTGATGTACGAATACAAATACATTAAATAAATGAAAAAAATATTATTGATACAGTAGCAATGTATGCATAATGGGAAATACTACCTCTATCCCATATATTTAGACCTATTTATTATTTAGCACGTATTTCCACCGAAACCTAGTACGAGTTTTAAAATATAATTTTGTAGTATCGTTTTTTTTACGAGATACTATGAGTGTCATAGTATCTCGTAAAAAAAAATGATACTACAAAATTATATTTTAAAACCCGTACTAAGTTTCTGTGAAAATACGTGTATAAAGGTAAAGTGGTCTAAATATATGGGATGGAGGTAGTATGATTTCTCATGAAAATTAACCTCGTGATATGTGTTGGTAAAAGATAAATATGGAGATATGTCGAAAGAAAATACAATAATTAAAATATGGAAACCAAAATAAAAGAATGAATATATGGTGTGGTGGTGCCGACACATTCTAATATTGAAGAAAATATATTCTGACATTTGGAAGAAAAAATGGGACACGCAACTTGCAAGTGCTCTGACCGTGTGATGCATATTGGAAAAGAAAAAAATAATAAATAATTTAAAATATATGAGGAGATATTAGTTTGGGCGGGAAAAAAAAGTTCCTCACAACTCTGTTTTCTTATAGTAAGATATAGTTGAATTTTTGTAGCAGGAATTTATGGCCTATTATGTATAAAAACACTTAATGACTATTTTCATACATGTGAAAAATATTTAGTCTGTCTTCTTGTAATTACTTGACAAGATATAGTCAACTTCTTACAATATTTTTTTCTTTCTTGTCAATTTTCGCTTTGATTGTTTCTTATATTTTCTGGGCTTTTCTCGATTTTGCATGTTGACCGATTTTGTGTTTTATTTGGGAATCTCGATTTTGCTTTTTGCAAAATTATTGCCCTTCTTTCAGTTAATCTAAAAAATCACCCCCATTTTCTTGCCTTCTGCGGACAAGTAACTAAAGATTTCTTACTATCAGTAGGTAAGAAATGGTGTAATTTCTTGCCTCGTCTTTTCCACGGTTAATGATAGTTACATTTCCCCATTTCTTGTCTTATCAAGGCAAGAAGTTAACTATTTATTGTCATCAGTAAGTAAGAGTTTCACCATTTTTGCCATCAGCAACTAAGAGCTACGAAATACCAACTATTCTAGCTTTTTGTTATAAAATTATGTGTATTTTTTGGAATGAAAAATCTGATGCCAACTTTCTAAACCTGATTGGTAAGGAATTGTCATATTTTATATGCTTCATAATTTTGATATACTAAATAAACCGAGTACAAATAAACTTGATAGGCAAGCAATCTGCATCATGTTTATTAGTTTGCAAATACTTGGCAAGATATAGTCAACTTCTTACCACTGACAAAAATGACTGGTAAGATTTTGGTAGATGGCAAGAAATGTATCACGTCATACATACAGATGGTAATAATTGTATCATATATTACCTAATTATATTCCAATATAACTTGGGATTACCTTAATATTCATACATATAGATGGCAAGAAATGTATCAAATCATACATATAGATAGTAAGAAGTGTATCATATCTTGCCAAGTTATTCGGTAGAAAGTAATCATAGATAATTATCGACATCTTGCCAACCATCTTACCATGAATGACAAGATTTCATCGATATCATACCAACTATGCAAAATCTGATGGTAAAAAAAAGAAAAAAAAAATAAAAGAAAGAAAGAAAACACTCAAAAAGCAACGAAAATTAGGAAAATAAAAAAGATAAAGAAAAACAAATTGAAAAAAAAAAAAAGACATAATAGTAAAAAAAATAAAAACAAAAAGAGAAAATAAAATAGAAAAGAGAAAAACAATTGACAAATTCTAACAAAAATAAATAAATAAAAAAGATGAAGGGAGAAAATATGTGTGTTCACATAAAATAGAGAGAGAAGGGAGAGTGAAGATATAGCATAAAGGATGAGAGAGAAGGAGACAAGAGCACATGGGGGAGAGAGAGAGAAGGGAAAGTAAGGGTAATTTGGGAAGATTTTTGAAATGTTGGGTACATATTGTAGTTTTTTAAATTTGTGTTATATTTTGTATCCCATAATAGGTAAAAAAATTCCCCTCTCTATTTTCTTTTCTTTTAGATATAATGATTGTTTATGGGACAATATATATATATATATATATATATATATATATATATATATATATATATATATATATATATATATATTACAGTAGTATATCTTGATGAATTGATTGTCTTGTGTTGGTGAAGATGATTAATTTTGTTCTTCTTGTTTTTGCTTTTATTAGGTATGACCGAGCTTGTTGTGCTACGTTATGATATTGGCGATGATGATATTGGTGGTAGTGATGTAAAACATTACTTATCTGTTATTTCTCCACGAGATTTTTCCGTGCTTGTTGATTTCGACCTTCCATTTCCAAAAAATCAATACCAAGGCGTTGCGGGTAGTAGTTGTCGTGGATTACTGCATTTTCATGACTTTGATGGTCAGTTTGTAGTTTGCAATTTAACAACCAAACAATTTAAACTTCTCCCTCTGCCCGAATTGAAACCCTATCCAAATTTGGCCGTTTTCACTAGCGTCGGATTTGGTTATGATGTTTAGCTCTGAGACTACAAAGTCATCAGAAATTATTCAGAATATTTCTTGAGTGGAGGAGTAGATGAATCGGGGATACATTGTTATTTGGGTGATGAAGAACATACTCAAGTGTATTATGTGAAAAGTGATTTTTGGAAAGAGATTGAATCGCCCGAGTCCTCTATCATCTCACGGAGTAGTGTTTATCTTGAAAAGAACAATAGTATTTATTGGACAGCTCTAAATGTCGATGAAACTAAGACTTTTGGGATTGTTGATGTTCTATCATTTGACTTAGGTAGCCAAAGATTCAATAACTTCCCTCTACTTACAAGCACGGTTCCTGATCCCTTGTATGATCTTGTTGAGTATCGTGGAGCTTTGGGAGCGATTGCATATGATCGAGAAGAGAATCCTGCCTCGTCCATGGAGATTTGGGAATTGAATGAATTGCGTTGGAACAGATTGTATTCCGTCTCCCTTTCTAATGTTGATAGACCGGTGGGATTGTGGAAAGATCAATTTGTGTTTCTGGATGCAAAGTCTTCAAAGTTTAGTGATAACTGCGGGCAAATACAAGTCTATGATTTGCTCAGGAAGGAATGAAGGAGCTGAGTAATCTATAGTTACCCCAATCACATGAAAGTCCTTTCCTATGTGAAGACTGAGAGGAAAGATTTGATACGGGATGCAACAGAATTGATTCCTATGCGAAGACCAAGAAGAAAGATTTAATACGGGACGCAACAGAAATGAGGAAGAGGGACCCGTTGGATGTTGGATACTAGTACAAAAAAACATTAGCCGAGTTATGGAAAAGTTATCTCTGATAGTATGCTTTTTTTATCTCTTGCTGCAGCCATTGGTTTTTAATTGGTAAAATCATAAATAAATATGTAAGCTTTTTGGTTCATCTTGTCATAGTTTGATATGTTAATTAGAGATTTCTGATGTGCTAAAATTAATGCTAGTTTCTATTATTCTAGTCTACTAGTAATTTGTTTGCAAGAACAACATTTCTTATAATATAAGCCAAATTTCTTTGTCTGCTTCAATTCTGGAAAAAAAAATTCCAAGTAAATTAATGTTGTTACAAGCAAGAAGTTGATGAAGAAACCTTCATAAAATGTGAATGTAAAATAATAGAAAATGCTCAACTCAAACGGGTACTCTGTATATACAAAAACTTCCTAAGCTAGCATATGAAATAAACAGTTCATAGCTTCAATTTACAAATCAAAAGGCTATGATTCGATTTTCATCAGATTTCTATGGCCTTCGTATTGTAAAGTTTAACCCACGCATACCACACAATGGCAACCATAAACCGATAGTAATTTACAATAACAGAGGTTTACGATTGGGATTAAATCAAACAATACCAAATACAGTTTTACAGGCGGCGGATGAAGAGATCGAGAAGACGAACAACGAACATCAATCCTCATAGACGCGGCACTCATCGGTTTCCGGATTCTCCTGGCAGAAGTGTTGGAGCGGATCCTGCTGGAACTGGTGGATTTTGACGCGGAGATCGGCCTTCGCCTGGCTCACCTCCTCCACGTCGTCCCACGCCACCTTGCACTCGTCAGACCTCTCGTCCTCGCCGCAGATCTGCTTCGCCTCCGCCACCTTCTGCTCGATCATCTCCGTCAGCCGCTGCTCTCTCATGTGCGTCCCTTTGTACACCTTCATCTCCGACCTAACCGTTCGCCGGCCGGATCGGAGAGATGGAGCATACGACGGCGGCGCAATTGATAGCGGCGGCCTGAAATTGAAGGCGGCTAGGGCTAGAGAGGCAGACATCAGAGAGGAATTTGGAGCCGATTTCGTGCGCAACAGTAAGGTGTGCTGTAGTGGAGGAGAGGAAATGTGAATCGATTTGAAGGAGGGAGGAAATTGGGCCTGGTTATGAGTAAAATTACTTTCATACCCTTCGGTAATGGTATGGGCACGGGTTGGGCTGAGCATAAGAAATCGGAAAACCGAATCGACCGACTAACCAGACCGAACCCGATCCGAAAATATAGGTAACTGAACCGTATGGTTCGGTTTTTATTTTTAATTTTTAAAACCCGACTCTAATGGTTCGATTTCGGTTTTTGTGGCTAAAAAACCGACGGTTAACCGAACCGGTACAAATTAAATAAATATATGATTATATATATATATATGCATATTATATTATATTATATTTAATTTTTTTTATTTGATATTACTCATAAAGTTTGACAAAAGATCACTTGCTTTTGAGTATTGAAGATGAGCCAAAAGTTAATAAGCAATTGAGATAGCTCGATTGTTAGTTTGAATGATTGCAAAGCTTATAATATCGGGATTACGCAATTTAGTTTCACTATTTTTTTATTTTTTTAATTGTTTATTTTGCATGTACATTCTAAGATATGAATTATTTCGAATTTTCTTATTATGAATTATAGAAAATTGAATATTTCTTTTATTTATGGTTAACCGTTAGATAAATGGTTAACCGACCTGACTTTTAGGTTAACCGCTCTCATGATTTTTAGTCTTTATTCTTCAATTTATAATTATTAACTGACCCAATAAAAACCCGTATGATCGGTTTTTTTAGGTGCAAAATGGTCGGTTACCCGACCCGTGCTCACCCTTAGGCACAGGCAGAGCTAGCAGGACTTTGAAGGGGTAATCCGAGGACCATTTGGCAAAAGTAATTTGAAGGAGAAGGTAATGTTTATCTAATAATGCAATCCGAATTTTATATTGTATTTACGTATGATAAAATTTAATAATTATTAAAAAATATCAGCAGAAAATGCCACACGAAAATACGATAGATGATTCAAATTGTGATCGGAGGGGTGGACGATTTTGACAATTCTAGGTTCGGATTGTTGCATGCACAATATCTTGTCTACTTCCTTTTGTAATGACGGGTAAAATTTGTCTGAAATCTCCGCCAATACAAAAATTTGACAATAATAAGTATTTTTTTAACTAAATAATTTTAAAAATTTATTTGCCAACGCGCCATCTCAAAATTGATTTTATGTCTAATATATTTTGAAGTATCTTAATCTTATTGGCCTCAAAATCGATTTTATGTTTAGCTAATATATTGTGAAGTGTTTTAAATCAAAAAATATATTATTTGTAAAAAAAAATTGACAAATATATTTCAAATACTAATTGGTCAACGGGCCACCTCAAAATAATCATTTTGTGTCAATAAAAGTTTGACAACCATAGTTATGTACACATACTAAAAAAAAATTAAAAAAACCTTATTGTAGGTCCCGATAAATAAATATTGGTGTATGGGGGGGGGGATACACCAATTAGCCAACAGTTTTGACTTTTCAAAACAATTTGATCTTACTGAGTCGTCACTTCAATTAATCAGAGCAGTTTAGTTTTTCCAGCTCAAACAGTGAACTGCTGAGCTTGCAAAACTAACCTGCGTGCGGAAGTTTGGTGGAAAGGTTGGCTAACAGTTTTCAACACAGTTTTCAAAGACAGTGCACATGCAAGACAGGTTACAATCGTGCAGGTTGTGAATTATGCAAACTGTGTAAATAAAGATAACAGAGGCACGAGGAGTTTTTATCGTGGTTCGGAGTAAACAGCTCCTACGTCCACGCCAGATCCCGTCGAATCTGTAATCCCTTAACTGAGATCTTTCGCTCCTTTTTAACACTGGTGGAGGTTCCAGTCCAAATTCAAGTCTCTCTTTAGACTGAATCTAGCACGAATCTTGAGTCGTGACTCTCTAACTTTACATACAAACTTACATACAATCTTACTAATGCTAAACGGCTAGCACTAATAATCAAACTGGAAAGCTGTGAAGAGCTATCACCGTTTGAAATACAACTCTATCAACTACTCTGAATATCAACAATGATGGTAGTGAGAGTGTGGATTGTGTTCTAGTAAGACAGATTCTAGAAAGAATAGAAATCTTCAAAGATCAACACTTGGGAAAGCTCTAGTAATTTCGAGTGTTGATTGTGAGTATATTTGGCTTGAGATTTCTGCAGCGTTTTAGCTTGTAGTTTGAGTTTCCCGTACCTTCTTTCTTGAATGTCTTGAGGTATTTATAGAGAAGCATTTGTAATAGAGCCGTTGTGTGTGTCAGGATGAGCAGAGCCGTACACTGACACAATTAGTCGTTGAGTTGAGGACAGGTTCCTCAGTCACAGCTCGGGTTGGACTTTGCAGGTCGAGCTTCCTATACCTCTATCTATCTTCAGTCTGTAACCTTCGAATGAGATCTTCAAGTATGATTAGGACAGGTTACATAGTGGAACAATATGACAGGTTTGAGTAGATTAGGTACAAGGTTGCACTTCCAACCTTGACCTTTACATAGCAACCTGTTTTAGTTGAGCTTGACTGATCCAAACACGGAGATCAGTCTGTTCCAATTAACGTCTATTGACTAAGTGTGGTTTCTAACAACATTATCAAAACTATTGAAGGGTTCCCAACAATTTCCCCCTTTTTGATAATGCCGAAACCCACACTTTACATCTTGACTTAGAATGTTTGAATTTCACAAGAAAAAGTGATCAAGATTCGATGTCCAGCCAGCTGCATGAGAAAAAGTGTTAGGAAATTTAAAGCATAACAAGCAGAGGCCTGGACAATGAGATTTTGTCGTCAGGAACAAAATATGATCATTTCTCATTTATAGTATCAGCAGAATTGATGTGTACAGTTTACAGGGTTGATACGATAAATGAATGAAAAACGATCAAGTTACTTCCTCAGAGTCTTGAATCTTTCTTCAGCGATCTTCTCATTGCTTACAGTTCCAGTAGATGCATAGATTCTGTCGCGGATCGACTTGTACTCGTCGCAGCTTGTGGTCTTGCAACCGTATTGACCTGCGATTCTCCTTATGAAAGTGTTGATCTGGTCGATATCTGGGGTATCAGTGCCGCAGACAGTGGGAAGTTGGAAGGTCTCTATCTTGGGCGGATTGATTGTGACCTTTACCTCTGCAGCTTTCGCACGAACTCTTTTAATGAATTCGCGGTCAGGAAAAGATTGCATCCAGTTGTAGAAGGCAGTTCTGGTGTCGCCAGTGAAGCGAGCATCAATCTGCAACCAGTAATGATGTAGGATGAACTGGTTCAGAAACTCATCCCACAAAGGTTGATCATCAATAGGTAGCCAATCAATTGGCTCTCTGTTGTCCGCTTGCTCCTTGCAGCTTTCAAGACCCTGGAAGCATGCTAAGCGAGCTTTGTCCTTGGCTCTCTGTTTCCTCAGATCTGCGAGAAACAACTTCTGCTTGCCTTCATTTTCGCATTCATCTGCGGTGTATCCAGCTTCTGCCATCATCTGGATAAGGGCGGCAACACCCAGTTCCTTCTCTTGCTCAGACAGCTTCTGGGCAGCAGGTTGAGAGACAGCTGTCACAGGCGGAGCAGCTTCTAATTGAGTGAGAGGAGGTTGGGTGACCTTTTTCTCCTTGCTCTTTGCTTTGGTAGCAGTGCGCCTTGCCTCTCCCTTCCCCCTTTTCGGCATTATCAATTAATTGCTGAACAGTGGTGTTGAGGGAGGCTTGCTCGTTGGAGAGTAAGGACAGGTCGGTGCAGATCTTTTCTTTAAACTGCAGGAGGGAATTGATGTTCCCTTGCATCTCTTCTTCTGTCTTCAGGGAGCTAGATGAAGCATGAGCGAGCTTTGAGGAGAAGGTGTTGACAAGCTGATTGAGCTGTTCAAACTCATATCGCAGGTTGTCAACCGAAGATGAGTATGCGACCTTCAGTTCAGACAGCTGGGTGGGAAGCAGCTTGTCCATTGCAGCTTTCAGACGGGCAGAGAAGAAAGTTTCAAGCTGGCTTGCCACTTCATCTTTGATAACCTGTGGCATTTCAGACTTGATATTTTCGAGCATGGCAGACGCCGCTGTGTCCATGGCATCGATTTTGTCCGCGATCTTCTGGTGTTCAGCAACCTCGGTGGCCTTCACCTTGGAAACTTCCTCAATGATAAATTTCTTCAAGTCTGCTTGAACAGAAGTGAGAGAAGTTCCTGTGGTTGCGACAGAATAGACCGGTGCATGAACATGATCGGACACTGCGTCTCCACTGTTTCGGGGTGGAGAAGGAATGGGACTGAAATCTTCATTCTCTAGAAACCTGTCATTATAAGATTCGCGATCGTGAGAGTAGAAAGGTTTCAAATCGACATTAACTACCTTGGCCTCTCTCTTCATCCTAGAGAGGACGAACTTCTTGAAGCAGTCACGAGCTTCAGGAATGGAAGCGTAGCCAAAGAACTTCCCAAGACTGTGCTCTTCAACCTCTAGCTGTTCGATGGAGTGGACAAGAAAGATTGACTTCAGATCACAGTACGATCTATCCTTCCCATCAAGCAGAGCACGAAGCCGGATTGCCATTGACCTGGTCTCCGGAGTGAGATCAATTCCGGGAAAAGACTCCGTGACAGTCTTCTCAGCATCGATCTCGATGGAGTTGACCAACATGGCAGCTGCAGTCTTGATCGGATCTTCTTGTACATCATCATCATCGGAAGAAAGGATGAGATGGAGTTCAAGCTCTGGAGGCGAGCTGTGATGATGAGAAGCTTCACCGGACTGCTGGTGGATGACGATGGAGTGATCAGGAATTTCTTCCTCGAAATCTGTGTCATCCTCCGGTTGAGATTCGCTGTGACTTTGACCAGCTTGCTCCGAAGCTGTTGATTGGAAGATATCACGAACAGAGGGCACGGGTATTGAAACCTGTGCATCGAGAACTGTCTGTTCTGGGATGTCTTCGAGTGTTTGACGAGCAGGTTGGTGTTGAACTTCTATGGAGGCAAACTCCGTATGCAACCTGCGTGATATGGGAGTTGGAGATTTGATGCGAACAGACTTGGCAGGTCTGTCGAGCTGCTTGCTGGGGGCAAGCTGTCTCTTTCTCCTAACGTCACGCTGCTCTGGAGGTACCCAAGCTGGGTTAGATCGACCCATGGCATAGAGGAATGGCTTCACCATATCGTCATTCTTGGCAAAGACAGTCATGTCAACACCAATTATGAGTTCGAGCTGCTTCTGGTCCTTGGGGACCTTCTCTTTGTTGAAGTGAGTCATTCCACTCCAGTTGAGGTTGGGGTGGAGGCAGAGAATGAGAGAGCAGATCTTGGTGCCTAGACGCAGGTTCCTGGCAACGCGGAAATCGGTCACCACATCTCCGTCATAGGTGATCGAGAGCTGTTTGACTTCTTCATTGATGAGCTCGAGGAGAAATCGGGCCCAGTTCACGTTTAGACGCTGCACGATTGCAGTCATCACCCTAAACTTCGCTGGTGTGACAGCGTCGTGGTTACCAGAGTAACCAAGGAAGACTTTGTGAACGAAGTCAAAGAGAGCTCTGTACGCAGGTCTCAGTAGAGGGCGAGCGAACTTCCTTCCATCATACTTGACTGCGGGCTGCATAAGAGCTTTCTGGTAAACTGCTTCCAGATCTGCATCCGGAACGTTCAGAATCAAACCCATGGGCTTGTGATACAGAATCTCCACAGTTCCTGAATCAACGATGCCGTAGGTTCGAGAGATGAGCGAGAGAATCGGAATAGGCTCATCTGGTATACCAGGCAAAGGAAGATGGAATTGGGCGGAGTCGACATCTTCAGGGCAATAATACGATAGAAAGAACATGGCGACTTGCTGCGGAAGCCAGAATTTCAGCTCATGAGTAACGATCTTGTAAAATCCATCTGTTTCCTGGATGGCGGAGTACATCTCGTTTAAACCGGCGTAATCATAGGTTGAAAGATTTGCCGCGAGCTCTGTGAGAATGTACTGTTGAAGATATTGGATCTTCTGTTCGGTGGTTTGAGGTGGGGATTGAGACGTAGATTCTCCTGCCATTTGCAAGAATAAAAAAAATTGTGAGTGTGAAATTTTGAAAGTGAGTTGCAGAAAAAAAAATGGCGGAAGAATACAGAAATTGAATTGAGAACGACGATGTACAGTCATATAAGAGATAAAACGGGCGGTTGAGATTGAAGTAAATCAACCGTTCAACGGATGGGATTGAATCCCTGGAAATCCGTGAGATAGTGGGCGCGTGGGGTTGGTTGAGTATCCCACTCGCACTACGTTATCACTCAACCGTCGCCTAGCATTAAATGCGGATTTGATACTATGCATGCGCTTTTTGACACACATGGAAAGTGTAGCAAGAATGTTAAGTACTGTGTCAGAATATCCTTAACAAAGATTTCAATAAATAACAAAATACATGCTTCAATAAATGAAAATGATTGATAAGGTAAATAATTGATTAAGTGAAGCAGAAGTATTTCATTGAAATTTGAATATTTGGAAGAATTAAGGCATATCTTTGACACATATAAAACTTGATTAAGAAAATGGAGACTGATACAGGTCATCCATTACACTTCCCTATTCAAACTGTCTTATTCACAGTTTCTGATCCAAAAAGGTTCCACTGGTTGTCAGTTCACAGCTGTTATCTAGCTGGACTGTCCTCTGTCCTTTGTGAACTGCTCTTGTGCATTCTTTTCACCGATGTGAGCTTTGATGAATTCCCACAGCTTTGCGTTCTCAGTTTGCAAGGCTGCAACCTTTTCATCAATATACAGCTTGCTCTCCAATTCCAGCATGTTGAGCCTTCGAGACATCTTAAGAAACTCTGCTTTGTAGAAGGCTAACATCTGGTCCACTGCTGTGGAGCTGTTGAGATAAGATGTAGGGGCTTCAGTGACAGGAGCTTGGGACTGAGCTTTGGACGGGAAACCTGGAGGGGTGCCTGGAGAGGACTGTTCGACAGCAGGTTTCACTCCAACCTGTGGAGAGGCAGGTTGCGTTGTGGACGCAGGTGGTGTGAGATCTGCCTCTATAAGGATTGCTGCTGTTGATCTTGTGATGCGCTTTCGAGAAGGCGCAGATTGCAGATCCTCCAGCTTCCTCTTTCCTTTTCTAACTGACTCAGCCTCGACTCGGTCTCCTTCATTTTCTTCACTGCTATCTTCTTCTTCAGCTGTATCTTCCTTTGATTCACGCATTTCTGTGAGTAGAAGCTTGGCTGCACCTTTGGCCTTGTTGATCTTGTGTGGCAAGATGCCAAGAATCATGATCAACTGGTTGCAGGTGTGAGGTACCAGCTTGTCGTCAGGAAATCCAGAGCAGACTCGCCATGTGCGATTTGTAAGCGTTCTCTGCAGTATAATAGAGAGCTTGGTGCCATGACGAAGTTGCATGTTGGCCTTGATCCTGGCAGGTAGCTCTGCAGCTTCCTTGATGAACAGATTGACCAGCAGCCTGGCCCAGTTAACATTTAACTGCTTCACCACAGCAGTTAGCAACTTAAACTTCAACAAAGTAACAGATTCGTTCGATCCTAGGTAAGAGAAGAACACATTGTGAACGAACTCGAATAGAAATCTGTACTCCGACTTCAGGTCGTGGCGGTTGAACGTTTTCTGATCATAAATCTTCTTGGGCTCAAACAGAGCTTGTTGATAGACATCGTTGATAGATTCCATGGGCACATCATCAACCTGTGTGATAGCCCCTGTATCTGATAGCCTATAGGTCTGAAGAACGAGTGGAAGAAGATGACGCCTTTCTTCTTCGTTATTGACGAGAAATGTTGTTGTTGCGGGGTCTCCGTCCTTTGATTCCAGAGAACACAGCAGGTAAGCAACATTTTCCGGTAGCGTAAATCGTGGATGTTGAGTGATGATGTTGAAGAAACCATCACATTGAGTGATAGCCTCAATCATCTGATCCAGACCTCTGTAACCGTATGAGTCTAGCACAGCAACCTTCTCAATGAAGATGAGAGGGGTTGCTTTCTTCACTAGAGCATTCAATGAATCTGCAGACATATTTCAGAGAGTAAGGATTTTGAATTTCTGAGTTTATGAAGTTGAAAGATCGAAAGTAATTTCTCAGAGAGTGAAAAAGAAGTTGAAATGTAATTTCAAAGGATTTCAAGAAACGCGTAATGAAATCAAGAATTTTCTTTCTATTTGTAGAGATTTCTCCAACGGTCAAGATTTATTTGAATGGTTTCAACGGCTAGGGAGGCGCGTGAACAATGATGATAAAAGAGAGTGTATATCACGCGCTTCCTTTCTCGTCTTTTTCCTTCTTAGATTGACATAAATCCCTGGATTTTCGAGAAAAACTTTTCAAAACTTAAATCAAAAGATTTGAAAAAGATTTTTGAATGAATAAAGAAAGGAAATAATAAATTCTGCAAAGAATTAAATGGAGATTGATACGATATCTCCAGTTCCCCCTTAAAGGTTGACCGTTGATTGTTGACTTTCAACGCAGTTTGTGACGTCAAGCTACGTGTCGCCTCACTGCTTCTCTTGAGCTGCAGTTTCCAAGTCTGTCTGCTCTTGGCTGACCTGTGCTTGTGAACTGCTGCCATTATCTGACTTGGTCTGTGTATCCATTCTGAGCATGCCGAGCTTTCCACACAACATGTTGAATCTCTCTTCCATGAGAGGTTTCGTTAGTATATCGGCTCTTTGGATGTCAGTATGGATTTTCTCAACCGTTATATCTTGTTTTTCCACGTGATCTCTTATGAAGTGATGCCTTATATCGATATGCTTGCATCTGGTGTGGTAGACAGGATTCACAGTGAGAGCTATGGCGCTTGTGCTGTCACAAAAGATAGGAACTCTTCGAACAGTGACATCATAATCTTTGAGTTGTTGTTTCAACCAAAGAATTTGTGCGCAACAGCTTGCTGTTGCCTAGTACTCAGCTTCTGTTGTTGAAGTTGCAACTGAAGTTTGCTTCTTTGAAAACCAAGAGATCAACTTGCTTCCAAGAAACTGACAGGTCCCTGATGTGGACTTTCTATCCAGTTTGCATCCTCCATAATCTGCATCTGCATAGCCAGTTAGTTCAAAATTATCATCACAAGGGTACCATAAACCGAAGTTTGCAGTTCCCTATTGGCTGCTTCTAGATGCGATTCCTTTGGATTAGCTTGATACCGAGCACATATTCCAACTGCAAAAGAAATGTCAGGTCGACTTGCAGTAATATAAAGTAAAGAACCAATAATTCCCCTGTACAGAGTTATGCTGGCAGGTTTTCCTTCAGAATCTGGATCCATCTTGCCATTTGCAATCATTGGAATCTTCAGAGGTCTGCTATCTTGGACACCAAATTTGGTTGCCAGCTCGTTAGCATACTTGGATTGACAGATGAAGATACCATCCGCAGATTGCTTGACCTGTAGGCCGAGGAAGAAGTTCATCTCCCCCATCATGGACATTTTGTACTCACACTTCATGAGTTCTCCAAACCTGTCACATAGAAATTTTGACCTAGATCCAAAAATAATGTCATCAACATAAATTTGTACAAGAAGAATATCATCCTTATACTTAAAAGTAAATAATGTTCTGTCGACTGATCCCTTTTTAAAACCAGAATACAGTAGGAATGTAGACAACGTTTCATACCAAGCTCTGGGAGCTTGTTTCAGACCATATACTGCTTTGTGCAGTTTGTAAACTTTCTCTGGACCTGTTTCCTCGAAACCTGGAGCTTGTTCAACGTAAACTTCTTCTCCAAGAATTCCGTTGAGGAAAGCACTCTTCACGTCCATTTGGTAGACTTTGAATCTTTGATGAGCTGCATATGCTAGAAACAATCTTATTGCTTCTAATCTTGCCACTGGTGCGTAGGTCTCATCATAGTCTATTCCCTCTTGTTGACAGTACCCTTTTGCAACTAATCTTGCCTTATTTCTTATCACATCAGCATTCTCATCTCTCTTGTTTCTGAATACCCATTTTACATCAATCACTCCTTGATGTGTAGGACGATCAACTAGTGACCATACTTCATTTCTTTTAAACTCATTAAGTTCCTCTTGCATGGCTATTACCCAGTCGTGGTCGGCAAGAGCTTCTTCAACAGTTTTGGGTTCAGAGTAGGAAAGATAACAGCTTAGTAGACAGCTTTCACCGATCTGTCTCCTTGTCTTCACACCTGCTCTTGGGTTCCCAACAATGAGATTTTCAGGATGAACATCGACCCATCTCCTTCGACGAGAGATTTCTTCTTCTGTGAGAATCGGTTCAGGGTCTGGTGTGGGATCTTCAAACTCAGGTAGAGATTGAGAAGTGAAGGGGTTGAGCTGTTGAAGTTGTTCAGCAAGCTGATCCACTGACAGTTCTGCATTAACTGCAGGTTCCATTGAAGTTTCTGGATCAGTTGAAGAGGTGCAGGTTGGAGGAGCTTCCGTTCCCCCTTGGTTCATTCCCCCTTGCTGAATAGGTGGAATTTGTGAATTAAAATCTTGTACAGGCTGAGCTTCTTCTTCTTCCATGTCGGTTGGACTCCATATTAATATTTCATCTCGAAATTGCATGTTGGAGCCTTTTTAATTTTGACTTGTACCTGTAATTTCATCCGGTTGGGTTTCCCTGTACTCACAAATAGATTCATCAAAAACAACGTGTGGAGTTACTTCCACAATATGAGTTTTCTTGTTAAAAACTCTGAAAGCTTTGCTGATCTCTGAATATCCTAAGAATTTTCCTGGATCTGCCTTGCTATCAAAAGTTTTCAACTGTGATTTCCCATTATTATGAATGTAACATACACAGTCAAAAGATTTAAGATATTTAAATCGAGGTTTCTTATCCTTCCATAGCTCGTATGGAGTCTTTCCATGTCTTGTATGAATGACTGATCTGTTCTGAGTGTAGCAAGCTGTGTTGATTGCTTCCGCCCAGAACTTCTTTGGAAGATTGGTTTCATTCAACATCGTGCGAGCTGCTTCCTTTAGTGATCTGTTGCGTCGTTCAACAACACCATTCTGTTGAGGTGTGCGAGCTGCTGAAGTTTGATGAGTAATTCCACTTTTGGTGCAATATGATTCAATCATTTGATTAAGAAACTCTGTTCCGCGATCGGATCTGATTGAAATCACACTTTTGCTCTTCATATTTGATAGTTTGGTGAGTAGCGCAGGTAGCTCCACTAGTGTCTCCTTCTTCTTATGTAAGAAAATAACCCAAGTATATCGTGAGTAATCATCAACAATAACGAGAGTATACTTTTTACCATTGACGCTTCTAGGAGTCACTGGACCGAATAGATCCAAGTGGAGTAATTCCAAGATTCTACTTGTGTTGTGAGCTGCAATGCTTGGGAATGACGATTTGGTCTGTTTTCCAGCTTGACAGGCTTCACAAACGTGATCTTTGTAGTAGACTATGTCTGGAAGGTCATCTGCGAGCTTCTTGCGAGCAAGCTTGTTGATGGCTTTGAAGTTCAAGTGACACAGTCTCTTGTGCCATAGCCAGCTTACTTCAGGTGCAGATTTGGTGATCAGACAGGTTTCTTTTTCATCTGACCATTGTACTATGTACAAGTTATCCTGCAAAATACCGGTAAGAAGAATTTCTTCTTCTTCCTCATTCTTTATAGCACACTTGTTAGCAGAAAACTCTATTCTTTTTCCGTTAGAGCAAAACTGGCTTACAGAAAAGAGATTATGTTTTAAGCCTTCAACATAAGTGACATTAGATATTGTTGTTTTACCAACAATCAGATTACCGTAGCCTCTGGTTTTCCCTTTAGAGTCTCCTCCAAAAGCAACTAGAGGTCCATCACATTCAATGAAGTTTGTGAGCAAGCTTTTGTCGCAGGTCATATGCTTTGTGCAGCCACTGTCGATGATCCAGATCGCCCCGCGAGCTGCTCGCCTTCTTCTTTGAGTTTTCCCATCCTGCAATTAGACAGTTTTAGCAACCCATATGAATTTGGGTGCTTTGTTAGCAGGTTGAGATTTAGCAGCTTGGTTTCCAAGCTTCTTCTTTTGTAAGCTTCGGTTAGCTCGTGACTTATTCCGTTGCACATTTGAGTAGGTTCCTTTTGAGTATGCAGTTTGCAGTTGGTGATGAGCAGGTTTGTAAAGATCATTTCGATAGTACTGCTTTCATACCCATCGGTGATGGTATGGGCACGGGCAGAGCTAGCAGGACTTTGAAGGGGTAATCCGAGGACTATTTGGCAGAAGTAATTTGAAGGAGATGGTAATGTTTATCTAATAATGCAAT
Source organism: Mentha longifolia (assembly GCA_001642375.2). Classification (NCBI taxonomy): domain Eukaryota; kingdom Viridiplantae; phylum Streptophyta; class Magnoliopsida; order Lamiales; family Lamiaceae; genus Mentha; species Mentha longifolia. The sequence goes on along the minus strand of CM038110.1, from coordinate 5,451,983 downwards.
CCGAATTTTATATTGTATTTACATATGATAAAATTTAATAATTATTAAAAAATATCAATAGATAATGTCACACGAAAATACGATAGATGATTCAAATTGTGATCGGAGGGGTGGACGATTTGAGAATTCTAGATTCGTATTGCAGTAGCAGCTTCATTATGAATTGATCCGAACTTATGTACATTATTTAAAAAGAAATAATACAGTTTCACCCATAAAATTCATTATATAATAGGTTTAACCTGAACTTAAATTAGTACTACTACATTTTAGCCATGTAAATTTAAATTCTTAACAATTTTAACCATTAAGTTACTTTTTCCGAATGGAAAAAGTTCAATTGGAAAATGGAATTCCACACATAAGAATTATTCCACGTCATTAAAATTTATGGGTGCAAAATGTCACATGTAAATTTTGATTTACAACTAGACTTTTTAACACAATAAATCAATTGGGATAAAATTCAATTTATGTGGACAGAATTCGGTATTAGATTAATCAAAACTAAATATGTCATGATAGGATATGACCTAGCTACTAGGCCCAAGCATCGAACCCAATATAATTGGGCCCCGACAGTTAAGCTCGGCCCAACTAAAGCCCTATGCAGCTCGGCCCAGTCAGCTACAACCTACTTCAAAGAGACATCGACTACAATTCAAGCTCCAAGAGATATAGAAGCTCGGTGTTTATCCAATAAAGGAGGAGATCAAGCCAAAGAGTCCTAATAGGAAAAGACTTGTAATCCTAGTCGGATTCCATATGTAAATACCTATAAATAGGGGTTTAGAATAGATTGAAGAAGGAGAACAATCTTGTAATCACTACTCATACAAGCAATAAAGATCCATACTCTTTCCGCCCGTGGACGTAGATCTATTCCAATAGATCGAACCACGTAAATCCCTTTGTGTTCTGTTTGCTTTCGTGTTCATTAATTCCTTGTTTACGCACATTAATTACCTTACGAAAATAAGTTCGATCACTGGCGCCGTCTGTGGGAAACGGAAATTTATGATTTTCGATCAAAAATTTTCTAGGTAATCTACAGCCATGACAGGAAGACCAACGCGATCCCCCCAAACGCGAAATCGCGATTTGTTCGGAGCAGCTTCTGTTATTCACCAATTTCGGGCTGAAATCACCACCAAATCGGACGAAACCACCCGGAAACATGTTCTACTCGTCGAGAGGATTCGAACGGTATTTGCCCGTTGAAAACCGATCACCGGTGTGGCAGGAATCGCGTCTGGAAGTTCGTGCTGCTGCACGACTTGCGAAATCACGATTCGTTCGGAGCAGCTTCTGTTATTTGCCAATTCTGGACTGAAATCACCACCAAATCGGACGAAACCACCTGGAAACATGCTCTACTCGTCGAGAGGATTCCAACACGATCAATCACCGCCGCTACCGCCGCCGCTGCCTCCGCCAACAAGGAAAAGGATATTCAGCAAACCGGACAAGGTCCGACAGCAAATCCACCGGTTCAGGAAGCCGAACTCCACAAAGGCGAGGCAAGCCAGGCACAAGATCTAAACCCGGCAACATACCGGCTATCTAGGAAGGAACACGCCAGAGGCTAGACTCCAGACAGACACGTTGAGCATGTTGGATAAGCATAGCAAGATTTTCTCCAGCTCGCCAAAAACAACACAACGCTCAGCCGTGAAAAAGGACAACCCTCACGCAAAGATGGTGGAGAGCACGAAGCTTACCTCCGGATCGCGGCATCGGCAAAAGTCCTCTAGCGTCAGGATCGTAGACGCACGGGACGCCGGGATCCGCCAACGGGGCCACCATCGCATCTCACCTCGCCGCAACGTCATCTCACCTCGGCGCGACACCATCTCACCTCGACGCGATACCCTCTCACCTCTGCGCGATGAGGACAATTACCTCGCACTACGAAGCTATTATGGATCATAGCAGATCGGTTCGCAAGAGCCGACAAAGCTGATAGGTGCAAGCGCGAAGCCGACAAGGCCGAACTATAGGATCGGAAGGAGGATCAGAACGACCGAGGCCAAAGTCGGCAAAGTGCCTTCGACAGGCTCCAGCATGCACCCCTGGAATCCAGACTCGTACCTCGGCAAAACCATGAACGAAGCCAACTCACTCCAATGACGAGGCCGAAGCCAACTCACACCGATATGTTCGAGAAGCCTCGGCCCATGTCAAGTGGAAGGGCGAAGCGCCGATCCAAGGAGTACTGTCGCTTCCATGAGGATTACGGGTGAAACAAGGAATGCAGAAAGCTTACTGCGGTCATAGAGCAATTAGTACGCGACAGCACCCTCAAGAGGTACCAAAGTCGCGGCCGACGTTCTGACCAGTACGAAGCACACACTCGAGGCAAAGCGCAATGAAGACGACGAAGTCCTCTCAAGGCCAACGCGACGAAGTCCTCTTAAGGCCTAGGCGACGTCCTCTCAAGGCCGAGGCCGACCGAAGTCCCTCAAAGTCAAACTCCTAAGTACTGACGAAGCCAAGGAGACAGGTCCACTCTCAAAGCTGAGGCCCGAAGTCCTAAAACGGACGAGCCCTCACATAAGAGCCCCAAAAAGGACGAGACCGTCACCTTTTTCGATAAGGATCTGGTACCAGCCTCTAGGAAAGATTGCACTGGCATTAGTAAACGCTGCAAGGAGGCTGCGACCCTATTTCCAAGCACACCCAAACAGGTCCCATCGACCTGTCACTTCGGCAAGTGCTAATGAAACACCGAAGCCATCTGAGCCCACCTCGAAAAAGCCGAAGCCGAAGCTACAAAAGAACCGCCTAAAGATTGGTGGAAAGTATACGTGAACGGGGCTTCGGGAAATTCGGGAAGCGGGGCAGGCATCATACTCCTCAGTCCAGACGGACATGAGACAACCTATGCACTTCGTTCGACTTCCCTACAACAAACAACAAAGTGGAGTACAAAGCTTTAATCGTCGGACTTCACCTAGCTTAAAGTCTCCATACACGAGCTGTCAATTTTACAGTCTCTCAAGTCATAGTGAGCCACATGCTAGGAGGTTACGAAGCTAAATGCGACAGAATAAAAAGGTACCTCCACAAAGCCAAGAGCCGACAACAATACTACTCGTATTTTGAGTTGGTTCGCATCCCGAGGGGGCAGAACAGCTGAGCAGATACTTTAAGCAAATTAGACTCGTCATCCACAAGCCCTCCCATGGAATAAGTCAAACACCGAAGTGTAGACGAAGCCGAGGTCAACCCAGTAACTGACGACGAGCCTAACTGGATGATCCCTTCAAAATTACTTGGAGAAGGGCGAACTACCCAGTGATAAGCTCGAAGCTAGAAAAATCTTGAGCAAGTCTCCAACAGCATGTAAAGCCTGTGACCGTTCATGCAACGGGGGATAGACATCGTTGGTCCAATAGACAAAGCTCTCGGCCAATTCCAGTTTCTCATCGTAGCCATTGACATTTAGGCTTAAATGGTTGGAAGCCGAACCCTTGGCAAAAATCACGAGCAAGAACGCCCTCAACTGGAAGAACATAGTATGCCGCTTTGGCATAACCCATATCCTCGTCTCAGACAATGGGACGCAGTTCATAGACAAAATTTAGAAAATGGTGTGAACATATTCAGCAAAAGTTCACCTCGGTAGCCCATCCCCAAGCAAACAACCAGACTGAAGTCACGAACAGAACGATCGTCAAGGGACTCAAGACCCGCCTCGACAAAGCCAAAGGAGATTGCAACAAATTTACCCCAAGTCATATGGTCGTACCGAACAACTCCCCGGACCTCGAACGGCAAAACACCTTATAGTTTGGTGTATGGAACCGAAGCAGTGATCCCGGTAGAGATTGGTCTGCCGAGCCCGCACACTCTCAACTTCACAGCCGAAGTCAACGAGGAAGACCTCCGAACCGAACTGGATCTGTTGGAAGAGAAACAAGAGCTCGCCTAGATAAGAGAAGCCAAGTACAAGCAACCAGTAGCTCGGTACTACAACCAAAGAGTGAAGTACCAATAATTCCAAGCAGGCGACCTCGTACTTCGGAACAACGAGGTCAGTAAAGCGGAAAGGCTCGGCAAGTTTGAAGCCACATGGGAAGGACCGTACCGAGTTGAAGAAGTCCTCGGCAAAGGGTCGTACAAGCTCGCCCACTTATCCGGTAAGCCAATACCCCGTGCACGACATATTACTCATTTAAAGAGATACCTTGCACAAGTGGCCGAGAGTAATGTCCAAGTTCATATAGTTCATTTAGGTCATTTAGGTCGTCTTTTTAGGGTCTTGCATACATCTTGCATTGCATACATCTTGCACATCTCTCTCTACTCCACTTATGCATATTATCTCGACAAATAAGGAATGTAAAGCCAAAACCTCATCCTATGATGAGGTAGAGCTATTTAAAGCCAAAACCTCGTCTCATGATGAGGTCGCGCTACCTAAAGCCAAAACCTCGTCCTATGATGAGGTAGAGCTATTTAAAGCCAAAACCTCGTCCTATGATGAGGTAGAGCTATTAAACCCTGACGAGGGTAACTTAATAAACTCCATATTTGGGGTAAATTCCAAATGCGCGTACCAACCTAACCTTGTTAAAAATAGAAGTACGAACTCCCTCTGCTTAAAACGAAGTCACCACCTTTGTTAAAAGTGAAGAACTACTTTTGTTTAAAACGAGGAGGCGCCACCTCGGTTAAAAACAAAGATACGACCTTTGTTTAAAACGGAAAAGAGCCTAAACCTCGTCTGAATATGAGGTCGTGCTAATTAAAGCCTAAACTTCGTCTTTGACGAAGTCGTGCTATTCAAAGCCTAAACCTCGTCTGAAGATGAGGTCGTGCTAATTAAAGCCTAAACTTCGTCTTTGACGAAGTCATGCTATCCAGAGCCTAAACCTTATCTGATGACGAGGTCGTGCTATCTAAAGCCAAAACCTCGTCTTATGACGAGGTAGAGCTATTTAAAGCCAAAATCTCATCCTACGACGAGGTAGAGCTATTTAAAGCCAAAAACCTCATCTACGACGAGGTAGAGCTATTTAAAGCCAAAACTTCATCTTGTGACGAAGTGAGCTATTCAAAGCCTAAACCTCGTCAGAAGATGAGGTCGTGCTAATTAAAAGCCTAAACTTCATTTTTGACGAAGTCGTGCTGTTCAAAGCATTCCGACTTTGTCGAAATCTAATTTCCGAAGGGGCAATGCGAAATTAAGCTTTACCTCATCCTAACGAGGCGGTACGCATTCCGACTTCGTTGAAATCTAATTTCCGAAGGGGCAATGCGAAATTAAGCTTCACCTCGTCCTAACGAGGCGGTACGCATTCCGACTTCGTCGAAATCTAATTTCCAAAGGGGCAATGTGAATTTTAATTCGACCTCGTCCTAACGAGGCGGTAAGCATTCCGACTTCGTCGAAATTTAATTTCCGAAGGGGGAATGTGAAATTAAGCTTCACCTCGTCCTAACGAGGCGGTACGCATTCCGACTTCATCAAAATCTAATTTCCGAAAGGGCAATGTGAATTTTAATTCGACCTCGTCCTAACGAGGCGGTAAGCATTCCGACTTCGTCGAAATTTAATTTCTTTAGGGGTAATGTGAAATTAAGCTCGACCTCGTCCTAACGAGGCGGTACGCATTTCGACTTCGTCAAAATTCTAATTTCGACGGGGCAATGCACTTTCACTACTACTTCAACCTTCTACCCCGAACCGCACCCTCACTTCCATATCTTTTTTGGGGGGGATGTGATAGGATATGGCCTAGCTACTAGGCCCAAGCATCGAACCCAATATAATTGGGCCCCGACAGTTAAGCTCGGCCCAACTAAAGCCCTATGCAGCTCGGCCCAGTCAGCTACAACCTACTTCAAAGAGACATCGACTACAATTCAAGCTCCAAGAGATATAGAAGCTCGGTGTTTATCCAATAAAGGAGGAGATCAAGCCAAAGAGTCCTAATAGGAAAAGACTTGTAATCCTAGTCGGATTCCATATGTAAATACCTATAAATAGGGGTTTAGAATAGATTGAAGAAGGAGAACAATCTTGTAATCACTACTCATACAAGCAATAAAGATCCATACTCTTTCCGCCCGTGGACGTAGATCTATTCCAATAGATCGAACCACGTAAATCCCTTTGTGTTCCGTTTGTTTTCGTGTTCATTAATTCCTTGTCTACGCACATTAATTACCTTACGAAAATAAGTTCGATCATGTCACAAATTGAATTTATGAGAATAAAACTACATTGTAATTGCTTCTAATAATTGTTTTTGGAGAAATGAAATATTATTATTTTAAATTATGCTAATACATTATTGTACAATAATGCCAACTATAAATTTTTTCGAGTCAATCGAAATTATGACTAGTCTATATTCGTATAATCTCATCTTTTATATGGGCTATTGACTATTTTATTATTAAATGTCCTCTTTAAAAAAAGGTCCAGCAAACTAGCAACGGCTAGAAAAGAATGTTGGCATCATTTCAAATTTCAAAAAACAGCGAGAAACAACAGCAGGAAGCAGAAGAAGAAGAAGAAGACGACGGAAGAAGAAGGAGAGGAAGAAAATGGCGAGCAGCAAATTGGATGATTCGACAGCAATCATGCTAGATCCAGAGACGGAGTTCTTAGCGTCGAAAGAGAAGACCGGCAACGAGTGGGAACTCTATAAAGAGAACGTCCGCCCATTGAAGCGCGGGCGCAACGTTCGTCTCCTCAACCACGCCCTCAAATCGAGCTCTCATTCCCAAATTAAGAACTCTCTTCTTCATCATCGAAGGTGCCGAATTCATTGCCAGTTTCTTCTTTTCCCTTCGGTTGTTCTTCCGATTTTTCTATAATAATGCGCATTCGTTTTCTGAAATTTGATTGTTGGAATTCGAAATCAACAGGAAGTTGATCGAGGCTATCGATGCGTACACCGGAGAAGACCCTCTCGAGCCATGGATCCAGTCAGTAATCATTTCTTAACATAGCTTGGTGTGGTTAATCAATCATTCCTTGTGAGGCTAGGGTTTAAATTTGGTGAAGGCGATTGCTTTTCGTTTCACGAGATCTATGGCAATGGCGTAGTCTGTTTAATGTTAAATTATAATGATCGGGAGGTTGATTATAGCATATTAAGACTCTAGTTCAATTGAATTAGGTTGGGGATTAGAGATGTTAACTGAATTAGGTCCTCCTTCTCTGTCTTTATATTGTTTTGTTAATCTTTGGAAAGGTGCATCAAATGGGTTCAGGAAGCTTTCCCTCCCGGTGGCGACTGTTCAGGATTGGTCGTGATTTATGAACAATGTGTTCGCACGTTTTGGCATGATGAACGATACAAGGATGATCTTCGGTACCTGAAAGTATGGTTGGAATATGTAAGTGTTCTTTAGAGTTCTCATTTTTGTAGATAAAAGCCGCGTTTTGATGCTTATGATGATGATATGATTTCATGAATGGTAACACAGGCTGAAAACTGTGTTGATGCTGAAGTCATATATAGTTTTTTGGAGGCAAACAACATTGGAGTAACACATGCGTCGTTCTACATTTCCTATGCATTGCTCATGGAACAGAAGAATAAAAATAAGACTGCAAATGAGATCTTCAATCGTGGGCTTTCTATGTAAGCCTTTCCTTCCAAGGAAAATAGTTTGTTAGTATAAATTATTGGGAGTTTCTGGCATGAAAAGCTTCCTGGCATTCGATTTCACTATGATTTCATATCCGACACACGTACATGCATGAGTGAAGCTTTGATTGGTTTTGTAGTATGTACCATAATGAAATCTTGATTACTTGGAGCAACTGAAATTTGCTGGAGAAGTAAGAGTATGGTGTGCATCATATTTCACTTTGATTTACAACGTATTGTAGCAGAAGGAGTAGTGTTTTCCAAATATTAAGATAGTAGTCCAACCTACATTAAGGGAAAACAGTTCTCCTCTTTCTTGCCTTCATTTATATGCTCAGATTTATTAAGAATCATAAACTAGCCCAGAAATTTTGGTATCTAGTCTTATAAGGATGACTTACGTAGGTAGCTTAAGTAAATATCTATGGAACTTTGGCTGTACATTAATTTATGGAAATTTCGGGCTGCAAACCGCATAAATATATCTTACTTTCTTTATTCTTGAGTTGGGGGATTGAGATTCGTATTCTGTTCTCTAGCCCTGACAAAGGGGAGGAATAGCACTAACTATAAGGATTGTGGTTAATAGATACCTTACTAAGTGTGATAAAGGACAGTTATTTTCTTTTTGAAAATCTTTCTGTTGTAAATGATAATCTGAGCTTTCGTTTGTCTACCAGGAAGGCTGAGCCAGTCGAGAAACTGACAGCAGCTTTCAAGAAATTTCTTGCTCGTTCAATGAGACAAACAAAAGCTACAGACGTAAGCAAGACTTTGTCATTGTGGTTGCATTTACATTTCTCTTTCCATTCCTTTTCTGTGATTGATTACTCTGATCACCCTATTTCCATTTAGCAGGATGATGCAACAGAGAACCATGCTTCAGCTCGAAGCTTCGGAACTTTGTTGGCTAAACCAGCAAGTAGGTTTTCTATAGACATTACTATGAACATACTCCCTCCATCCCAAACCAAATGCACCCCTTGACCTTGTCTGAAATCTGTGAGAGTTTTTTCAGACAAGGGGTGTGTTTGGCTTGGGACGGAGGGAGTATTTTTTTGCGAATCAGTATCAGGAGTTTTCCACTAATACTTTCTTATGGTTATCAGGAAACCAGGTGCCAGATAGTTCTGATATCTTTAGGAAAAAACAGAAGCCTGACAGGTTAGAAGTTAGAATCGGAAAAGAAAAACGAATATTGCTACAGTTTAGCTGATTATTCAAAAACTAAATATCTGACATATGATGCTGGTACCATACTACTGCTACACTCATATTTCTTGTAGGGCTACTGGAAGTACATTCTCCATTTTCAAAGACAGCACCAATAGTTCAATAGGTCATCACCCAGAAATGTCCAAGGCAGACGTAAAACCATGGCACTCGCTTGGTGCTCGTGCAGAAAGAAATAAAGAGAACAATGCAATTCCTTCCAAGTGGACATCAAATAAGGTAAATACAGAACATTAATCTACTCCATGAATTGCAAATGGTATATGGCTTCGTGTAATCAAAATATTCTTCGCAGATTCCTCAGAGACCAGGTCAAAGAATATCAAGACCACCTCCAGGCCCATGCATTGAGATCTTTGTGGATGAACAATGCACGGAGTAATTCTCGAGACTTCATAGCTGCTCATTAATTCTAAAGCATGTTATTGTTAAGATTGATCGACTGATTATTTAACTACTGTTCTCTTGTAGACAAAGTAAACCGGACAAGGAGGGGGAGAAGTCTTCGGTTCTGCATCTTAGACCTGGGGATGGAAAAGATATTAAGAGGTAACAAAGCAATCTCATCACGAAACTTGTTCAACTAACACGCGATCATCTTCTTCTAACTATTAGTTGTTTATGCTATTTACTTTGCTCTAACTTGTTTTCCGTTTCAGAGAAACGGAGTTGTTGAGGGAGAACCCTCTGCGCAACTTCCCTCCAAGTGCTCTGCCTCGATGATGTTCACGGTATTCTTTGTTGATGGGATCATCAGCTTCTTCCTCCAAAGCTTGATATCGTCCCTTTTACTTTGGTGTTGTTTGTACCACATATTATATATTTTTTTTGTGTTTCATTCTAAATGATTCTTGATGAGGATGGTTTTATCTCATTTATATCTATTTAGTTTTCAATCTGTCGTTTTAGTTATTCGCGGGTAACTAAGTTTCTGTTAGTTTATGCTGTTGTATTGGGTTGACCTTCATTTTTATTTTTGTATTTTTTTTATGGTAGATTGCAATTGGTATTCTTACTTAAATGTGTGAATTTACATTTTTTAAAGGTAAAACGGTATTTGAAATATTTAACTAATGGTGACGAATGACATTTATTATAATAATAATTATTATTATTATTATTATTATTATTATTTAAAAAAAGTCATCTCGTTATTATGTACTCTTTCACTCCGTTTATAAATTTAGTCTCATCGATTATATTTGGACGTTTCTCATATCTAAAATGAAAATTTCATAACATAGTACAAAATAAATATTTTTAAAATTTATTTAAATAATGTATTACAGTATGTTATTGCCGTCTACAAAAACTTACAAAATACAACAAATAATGAGAAAAGCCAAAAGAAATATTGTATTTTCTCTATTTTTTTCTCTTTCTATGAAAGACATTCAATCAAATTTTAACCTGTATATTTAAGGGCTCAAATCAGCTGACCTAATTATCAAAAATAGAATCGAAGAATAAATTTTATTTAAATTAAAAAAAATTAAGATTGGACAATTTTGTCGGTTTAAGACCATGGCTTCCTATAGTGGTAACTTGAGAACTCGAGCGTACCCAAAATCCAATCTAATTCTATGTTCCCCGCAATTCAATTTCTAGGGTTTCTTTCACTCATTCTCAAACCCTAACAAATTCAATCATTCCCCCCCCCCCCCCCTCCGCTTTACTTCTTCGCCATTAATCCTTTCTCCGATTCCATCCACCGATCCACAAGAGAATGGCGGAGCACCTGGCCTCCATTTTCGGCACCGAGAAGGACCGCGTCAACTGCCCCTTCTACTTCAAAATCGGCGCCTGCCGCCACGGCGACCGGTGCTCCCGCCTCCACAACCGCCCTACCATCTCTCCGACGCTGCTCCTCTCCAACATGTACCAGCGCCCCGACATGATCACCCCCGGCGTCGACGCCCAGGGCCAGCCGATCGATCCCGACAAGATCCAGGAGCATTTCGAGGATTTCTACGAGGACATCTACGAGGAGCTCAGCAAATTCGGCGAGATCGAGAGCCTCAACGTCTGCGATAACCTCGCCGACCATATGATCGGAAACGTCTACGTCCAGTTCAAGGAGGAGGATCAGGCGGCGGCGGCTCTCAACGCGCTGCAGGGGAGGTTCTACTCCGGCCGTCCGATCATCGCGGATTTCTCCCCCGTCACCGATTTCCGCGAGGCGACCTGCAGGCAGTACGAGGAGAACAGCTGTAACCGCGGCGGGTATTGCAATTTTATGCATGTGAAGATGATCGGTAGGGAGCTGAGGAGGAAGCTGTACGGCACTCGCCATGCTAAGTTTTGGGGAACTAGGAGCCGCAGTAGGAGTGCGAGTCCTCCCTATCATAAGCGTGAGAGAGAGAGGGAGAAAGAGAAAGAGAAAGATAGAGATTATGATAGGCGGGATCAGCACCGTGGTGGTGGGAGGAGGAGTGGAGGTGGAGGCGGAGGTGATAGGCATGGTGGGAGGTACGGGAGTGAGAGGAGAAGGCATGGAGGGAGTCCAAGGAGGAGCAGGAGTCCTGCGAGGGAAGGGAGCGAGGAGCGTAGAGCTAGGATCGAGCAATGGAATCGAGAGAGGGAGGAGAAGGGGCAGTGATTCTGTAAGGATTGTTGTATTTGTTTATACTCTCTTTTTTCGCATTGAATACTTCTTTTTCATGTCGTTATGTTTTGGTAGTTCGATTAGTTAGGCAGTAAACATGCAAGCTATAACTTAGGATTATGAATCTTTTTCTGTGGGATTTATGATTGCCGGATTAGATTATATGACCATTAGCATTCCAGACTTTGGTACCTAGTATCCAAAAGATTCAGACTTTGGTACCTAGTATCGGTGGCTGTTTTCATGAGTTCTAAATGTCTGCTAATATAGACGTTTATTGCTATCCTTCATTGCTGTCTTTAGCTCGTTGTTATGGTTATTATTGGTTAACAAAGATCGGTTTCGCCTATTGAACAGCTGCACTTGTGTGGTGAAAACCTTGTTAGAAATAATGAAATGCATGGTCTATGCAGAATGAAATGCATGGTCTATGCAGAGCTTTTTGAATGTATACTGAATAAAGATATGGAGGATGTGATAGACAAGAATGCTTTTCTACATTTTCCATTATCGAGTTTAGTTATATGATGAAGCTTGTGGATGGAGTAACTTTGAACTAGCTGGTTTTAGTGTACTTTTACTATATCTTGGGGAGAATTTTCGAATTGAGCTGTGGCTGAATAATCTGTGATCAGCATATTCTCCATTTGTTGTTAAGTTTCAATACCATATCAATATAACAAACTACTTATATGTCTCGTGGGTATGTGTGTATTGTGTGTTTAGTTTATCTTTATACATATTGCTGAACAATAAATTTTCCATATTACACCTAGCATCCAATTCCAAGGTCAGATTCTGAAAGAGTGTAGTCACACAGTTTCATTGAAGTCATGTTCTGTAGAACTTCTGATTGATTATTGCTTTGTATGGATAGATGGATATAATGGGGATTGTTGTGTTAACTATCAATCCAGGGTACAAGTATGTTTTTTTCTACATGCTACAATGGGGATTATTGCCTTGCCTATATTTAAGTCTTGAAGTTTAGGGAAAAGTAATAAGTTGATGTAGATTGTGCACAAAGACTGGGATCTAAATCTTAATCATTTAGTCTAGTCTTAGCATCAGCCACAAGATGTTGCAATTGTTTTTGAGAGACTCTTTGATATGGCTGTTTATGTTTACAGCAACCTGCCATATCCGGTTTGGGTCTTTGTTCAATATATCAATTGCTCAAAAGAGGTGCCACATTCATATATTAGCTCCACGCACAATCATATCCATTTTGAACTAGTAAAATAAACGATTAAGCTTTTGTGTTAAGAGTCATTCTTAGCTCATTAGATGTAGTGCATATTCAAGCACTTCTGATTATACATGCATAGGTTCTATTTTCCCGAGGCATGGCATGTTTTCTTTTTCGCGTTGCTATGGTTTCGACAGTGTACATGCAACTATGGCATATGGTGATGTTATCCTTTTCTATGGGATTCTGATTGCAGGATTAACCTATATTTCCTTTTATGTGGGATGCATTCTTGTTTGTCAAGAATGATTCACATCATTTTTATTTATTTTGTAGCATTCTGACTTTCTTTGCTCCTTTTTGATATATTTTTCTGGAACTCTTTTCTCCAGTTTTGTTTTTATTGAAATATACTACCTTCGATCCCGGTGATAATGAGCCCACTTTATTATAACGGGACGGAGGAGTGAGTAATTAGGGTGAATTAACTATAAAACCATTTAAACAACACGAATAGTGGAATGCAGTTTGTTTCTTAAAAGTTTGGTCTTAATTGTGTTTTCTTAGTTTCCAAACTAGTACTAGTATTGCTCCCGCGCATAGGGCAAGAGAATGTTACAATCTTTTATTACCATAAAATAAATTTAAAGTAAACTAGTTTGTATCCCGTCGAAATTCGACGGGTATCACTAATCACTTTATAATATATTTTATAAATAAAATGTTAAATAATATATTTTTCTTTACAAAAATTTGACAATAATAAGTATTGATACATACTAAAATAATTTTTAAATTTTATTTGGCCGCCACCTCAAAATTAGTTTTGTGTCTAATATATTGTAAAATATCTTAACCTTATTGGCCTATGGCTACTTCAAAATTGATTTTGTGTCTACCTAATATATTGTCAAATGTCTTAAATCAAAGAATATATTCTTTGTTACAAAAATTTGACAAATATATTTTAAATACTAATTGAAACGGGCCACCTCAGAATTCTCGTTTTGGGTCAATAAAAATTTGACAATCATTAAAAACCAATCTTATAGGATTTGCCATGGAAATATATTATAAAAAAACATCTTATTTGGATATCTTATAAGGATCCACACGATTATGTGGAATTAAATTATTATTATTATTATTATTTATTTTAAAAGAACAAATATATAGATTAGATAAATATGGAATGGAGGATGTAGAGAGCGCCACGTAAGCATGGCGATGGACGTGGTGCTCCGAATTCGCAACGGAACTAATTTAAAATATATACCCAAAATACTAAACCCTATAAAAAAAAAATACTAAACCCTACAAAAAAAAATATTAAATTCTACTAAAAAAACTCAACACTAAGAACGATAAAGAAAAAAAATGACAAGTCAACATAAATGTTTGAGTTCCCCCATAAGCATACCTATTGACATGGTGCTCAGAGTCCGGAACGAAACTAATTTAAAATATAAACCCTACTAAAAAAATACTAACCCTAAAACATATAATTGTCCAAGTTGAAAAAAGTTATGTAACCCATGCGATATATTGTACTCCATTATAGATATATAATCAAAAGTTGTCTTAACAGTCGAGTAGGTTTTGGTTTAGTGGCAAAATGGAGATACTCAGAGTCCCTCCTTAACGAGAGGTCTCGCCGTCTCGGGTTCAATTCATATACGTGGCATGTAGTGTGTGGAGTGGTTTTCTCAATTTTCCTTCATAGATTTAAATTTGAGATCAATCTTGATCTCTACCTTTGGCTGACGAGTCCCATAAAGAATTCTAAACACTTCTACATAAAACAAAGCAGTAGTCACCATTGAGTAACTCGAAAATTCAAAATGTGATGAAGAAAACACATACCCCATGATTGTGATCACTAAATGTAGCAACATTAGAATGCCTAAGTACATTGAATCGTTGATGATCCACAATTTTTTTCCCCATTTGTAACTATCATGAATACTTTCTACCCCATTATGAGCGCATTTCAAGTGTCATAGCTGATGTAGCAGTATCATGTCAAAAAATGTTTTATTTAAAATTTAATTTATTTTTATAAGCTATATTAATAATATAGTTAATAATAATTTTCTTTAAATACATCATCATTACATTATTTGTTAGCACATTAAGTATGTATATAATGTACGAGATATCAATATATCATCCCTCTTGTAATATAAACCGAATAAATTGAAAATAGTTTGTTCATTTTTTTATATATATAGAAAACTATCGCAAAGTAAAGAAGTTTGCTTATCAAGCCACGTGGAACCGAACTTCGTTCTGATTGGCTGAATGACTTGTCCCTCTAAAATACAATGTCGATCTCCGCAACTTGATCCGACGGTTGAGATCATCCGCCACCTCTCCCTTACCCGCGAAGGCAGCGGAAATATCTATGCAGTTGCGCACCCCGCCCAGCGCCGCCGTCCTCCATAAAACCTGCACCCACAATTCATATCTTTTCATCTTTGTAAATTCCATCTTCTACAGTCACAACCTCCGCTTTCACTTTCCAGTTTGCAGTCTCTTTTCAGCCTAGGGTTTGATGGTTGATCGCGGAGATGAACTGTTAATCGACTGGGACAATTTCTCGCAAAATTTTCCCGATGAACTCGATCTCGATTTAGGCGACTTTCTTCCAGCGGAGGTGCTGTCGACATCACCAGATTCCGGCTGTTCTCTGTCGATCGATGACGTAAAGCAGTTCCTCTTGAACGATGAGTTCTTTCCACCGGCTGAGGAGAAAGATGGCTTAGCCGATGGGTTCGTCTCCGACTTGCTTGTGGATTGTCTTCCCGGGTCTGAATCGGGGCTGGGCAAGGACTCTCCCTTAAGCGGGTCGGATTCGGATCGGGTCAAGGAATCTTCGGCCCGTCCTGAGTTGGTGGACGTTGTGAATTACGAGGAGGAGAGAGAGCGGGAGAAGCCCCGAGAGAATGGTGCGGATGCTGTGCAGACGGTGGAGAATTGCGCCGCCGAGGATGATGGTGATGTCGATGATCCCGATACGAAGAAACGGAAGAGGTATTGCTTCTAAACTTTGATGCGTAATGCTTTAATGTTGATTTTGGTTCGATAGAAGGAGATGCTGCTATACCTTTCTGAACTCATCATCTTCTGTTAATGCTGTATGAGAATTTACCACCTAATTATGTATTGGAGCTCGTTTGTTATGTTTCCTTATCAATCTTGAATGTTGTATGGATTGGAACCCTCTGCTCCAGATCGATACAGGGTCTAGTGATTGCCAAAAGTTTCTGATGTTGTGCGTTTGAAGTGTTTTGCCTGTTAAGTAAGAAGATTTTGTGGTTTGATCTTTAGCTTGTCTCTTCTAGGCAAATGAGGAATCGAGATGCGGCTGTTAGATCAAGGGAAAGGAAGAAGATGCTAGTGAGGGATCTTGAGATGAAGAGCAAGTACTATGAAGCAGAATGTAAGAGGCTGGGGATTCTGCTCCAGTGCTGTCTTGCTGAGAATCAAGCTCTACGTCTCTCGATGCACAGTAGTCAGGCATTTGATGCGTCCAGGTCCAAGCAGGAGTCTGCTGTGCTCTTGTTGGGTAAGAACTTCAAACTCCTTTACTCTCACTCTTTAAAATTTATATTTGCAATGGATCTGCTGCGGAGGAAGTAGCTATGTGATGCAGCAAGCAGATTAGATTATCATTGATGCCAGTCTTGAATACTATACAACAGATCCCATTGAACTAGTGTTTATCTATATGAAACCCGTGTTTGTCTTCCTAATGGACTAGGAAAACTGCAATGGTGTGATATCTTACATTTGAATTCTAATGCTGTAATGGGCATGGTGAATTATGTATCATCTTCATTACTATAATCCAGAGCTGCTTATACTGTGCTTTACCTATCTGAGAACCTCAGCTTCTAATCCTGCTGTCCATGTGATCGAGAAGTCTTTTCGTTGCTAAACTGTCTTTATCGTACTAGTGGACCATAGGGAACTGCAATTTGTGTGATATCTTACATTTGATTTCTTATCTTGTGATGGGCATAGTGAATAATGTATTATCTTCCTTGCCGTAAACGAAAGCTGCTTATACATAATACACTACGTCTTTATCTATCTGATAATCTCAGCTCATTATCTTGCTATCCATGTGATTGAGAGGTATTTTCTTCTTTTTATCTTACTAATGGGGCATATGCTGCAATGATGTGGTATCTTACATTTCAATTATAATGCTATAATGGGCATAAATTTGTGTTAGAATCAAACTGTTGCTGCATGCTATTTTGTTATTGTGGTTATGTACTTGCTTCTTTCTAACATAGTTATTTTACCTGAAGTTAAGATATTAATGATATAGTGCATTATTGTGCAGAATCCCTGCTGTTGGGTTCCCTGCTTGGGTTCCTGGGCATCATATACCTGTTAATCCTGCCCACCCACCTCCTGTCAGCTCTGGAAGCGAGTCTTCTGCAAAACGTCGACAGCACAGAGTTGAGAAGCGTGGGTCGAAGAAAGGCAGAAAATGAGGATTTGAGATCTCTGTTCCATTCATTTATGATGAGCAAGAGATGCAAGGCTTCAAGATCAAGAATGAAGTTGAGGCTACTAGTTTCTTAGGTGGAGAGTTGGAATATAGTTGTTACTAGCTTTTCTTCCTTTCTTTTGTTGTGCTTATTTCTTTATTATTTCTTTTCCTTTTTTCTTTTCTATGAAGAACTACTTCTGTGACTCTTTAGCCTGAAATTATGTCCATGATGCCTTTGTGGAGACTTCTGAGGTAAGTGCGC
Organism: Mentha longifolia; assembly: GCA_001642375.2. Lineage (NCBI taxonomy): Eukaryota > Viridiplantae > Streptophyta > Magnoliopsida > Lamiales > Lamiaceae > Mentha > Mentha longifolia. Next base: position 5,434,574 of record CM038110.1, on the reverse strand, counting down.
AACTGTTTTGGCTGTGTTGATTACTATAATAATGAAGGTTTTTATTTGGTAAAATTGTTTTTGCCTCTTTTCTCTCATACTCCCTCCGGTCCTTTGAAGTTGATACACTTCTTTTCGGCACGGAAATTAAGGTAGGAGTGTTTAGTGTTATAAGTAGGTTTGGTAATTGATGAGTGTATTGTATTAGGATTATAATTAATATTTTAATTTATTAATAATTAAAAAATATGAATATTTTATTTTTATTTTTTTTGATTTTTCAGTTTATATTTAATTAATTAAATATTTTTCCTTTTATTTTTTTTGCCGTTCATCTTGATTGAGGTTTTTTTTTTTGGTGTCTTCTCATTGTAAGTAAACCAAATATCAAAACTTCATCATCAAAATTCTGAAATGTATCAGCAAAGGCTACATCAAAGTAGTTCAAAGACATTCATCCAACAAAAACCAAACAAAGAAACTGAATAAACCTGCTAAGCCTCAGAACCAAATGCAGGGTAGACTCTACAGCATAAACCCAATAACCATGAGCTGCTTTATCACCCTCATCTTGCAGTTTCAGAATGTGTTTGAATCGTGCAATTTATGTTTGCCAGTACAATAAATTAAAGCGTTCAAAATAAAAATCCAAATTAACAAACAACAATTACATAAAATTTAGAAGAATAGAAGCAAAAACCTTTCTGAATATTGTAATCAGCAGGAGTTCGCCCATCTTCAAGCTGCTTCCCAGCGAAAATCAGACGTTGTTGATCCGGAGGAATTCCTTCCTTGTCTTGAATCTTGGTCTTGTCTTTGAAGAATTTCCATCGAACACAACACAATAGAGACTGACTCAATCCAAATTTCAAGATTTAGAGGGAGAGAGAGAGAGAAACAAAAAGAATAGCGCAGATTAATCCTCCATCCTCAAGCGGCGGTAGAAATCTCAAATCCCTGAACATCCTCAATCCCCCATCGCTCCCGATCTCCTTCGATTTCTTTAGAGCGCGTAGGGTTTAAATTAAGGGTTTTTGAAATTTAGGGGTTTTAGGGTTCTTCTCTTCCTTAGGGTACTAAAATCGAGTGGCGCCACTTCGATGTCGGAGGAATCGAGCGGCGCGGTCAACAGCGGCGGCACAGCGCTGCCTCTGCGTGGTGGGAGCAGAGCCACATTCGACTTGATCTGTGACGAGCTCGACTCTGCCGTCACCAACTACATCAACGATGCTCCGCGCGGCCATCCCTGTTCGGCGGCGCGTCGCCGTCTGCATCTGGCGCCTTGCCACCGGAGAAGAGTATGGCGACCCATGAAGAACAGAGAGAGAGAGATCGATTCCGAGAGAGAGAGAGAGAGAGAGAGAGAGAACGATTGATGATTGTTGGGTTAGGAGCGTTAATTAAAAAAAATAAGGGCCCAATTAGTGGCCCCTAATTTTCACTAATTATGTGTTTTGTTTGTTAATTCTTTCCGAAAATAGAAACGTATCAACTTGAATGGACCGGCCCGAAAAGGAAAGTGTATCAACTTCAAGAGACCGGAGGGAGTATATATTTAAGTGTAAAGGAGTTGAGACTCAGTTTTGCAATTTCTAAATTCTGTTTGGTTCAAGTTTTGAAAAAATTACAAACCTAATGTTTCAGTTGTGCTAAGAAATACTCGCTCTCTTATTATTATATCGGAACGTCCACTATATTTAGACGTTTTTTATTTTTGGTAGTAGGCTCCATAATAAAAGGACTTTAATAAACAACTAAAATACTTTAACACTTTTAACTTGTTAACACATTATCAAAATACTTTAAACTACATACATGGATATAAATTTTGGGTCCAAAAATTATGGATATAAACTTCTCTCTTTTTTTTTGAGATAAATGGATATAAACTTTGATATGAGAATAGTAGATATTTTATATTTATGTCCCTTTCATCGAAGATGTAATGTAATGTTTGTTAATATGATTTGGCATAACTCAATTCGCTTATGCCCCAAAGGTGTCCAACTTCCGTTGGAGATCTTTTACGCTTGTACTAATACACTTTCTCATTTGTGTAGATATTTTTTTCTCACCATCTTTATACTTTTTAACTATTATTATTGTTTTTTTTCATTTAAAAAAATAATAATATTGTTTTAAATCTTATATGAATATTTCTTTTCAAACACGGTATATTATATATATGAGCTGTATGTCTAAAATACCGGACTAAAAAAAATCGGGAAAATAATATTTGAGGATTTCAATGAGGAGTTTAGGTTGTTGGAATTGGAGTTTTGGATGCATCCAACCGACTAATAAGCTTGGGGAATAAGTAATGACGAGTACGGACAAGTCAGTTGGAGATATTTATGATTCAGTTTCTGAAAAGGCGTTGGAAAATAAATAATATAAAAAGAAAAAGAAAAGAGAAAAGGAATAATAATAATAATAATGTAAAAGAGGGACTTACATATGGATATGGATATACAACCAAAGCATATTCTATTCGGATCACATAATTCTCTCTTTTCACGAAAGTAAAAAAGTTGGTGAGTATTTCTCAAAAAAAAAAAAAAGAAGAGGAAAGTTGGTGATTGAAGGGTATTTATGGAAAATCAAAATAAATAGTCCTACCAAACCACACCTCTAGTCTCTAATCTCTATTTGCATTAATGACTTCGCAACACAATACTTTATTTGCGAATGCCAAAATAATTTCACCTTATTGCTAACAAAGAATTATTTCATCTACCACTATTATTTCTAGAAAGAAAAAATAGATATATTTCCATTTCTTGGGAAATCAAGTCTATAATATATAGTGAATTGGTTGGATGGCAATTTTCTCACCTATATTATGAATAAAGGGACCAAAATTCTTTGAACTAAAAGAAAAAAAGAAAAAAAGAAAAAATGGGACCAAAATTCTACTCCATTGACATGGTGCAGGCCACCTACCACATCACAGCACAAAACACATTTCATACATTCATGTACTAGTAGTATATGTTTCGCATTTCATTCGACTCATTTTATTATTTTATATTTTATATATATTCAATAAACTGGTCAAATGAGATGATATGAATAAATTATATAATCCCCGCATGAGAAACAATATACTCCTTCCGATTTATGTGTTTAGAATTTTAGGTCTAACTTGATATAATGTATCATACACTACATCAATTAAAATAATACACTATATCAAGTTAGACTTAAACTTTATCGTAATATCTACTTTTCGGCATATTAAAATACGTGCCGAAAGATTCTAAGTACGTAGATTACGGACGGAGGGAGTATATTGTCATTTGCTCATTTTGATCATTTTATACTTATGTCACATGTAGAGAGAGAGGAGTTTTATAGAGTGGGTATAGTGTGCTTACACTTAAGCAAAGGGCTAAACCGGTAATTTGGTTGTTGGTAATACCGCCCCTTTATGTAGAATATATACTGAATACAGGAGGAGAACACAACGAAAGACAAAATTTCGCAACTGGTTTTTGCAGAGATGGATTCTGATTATGGGATTGCAAGAGAACTCTCTGATCTGCAGAAGCTCCGATCGCTCTACCAACCGGAACTTCCGCCCTGCCTTCAGGTCTCTCTCTCTAGAAAAAAAAGTTGACGCTCGTACGATCCTAGTCTCGTAGCTTTTACGATTTTTCTGTCGTTGTTGTTGTTGTGATTGTTGATTTTTGGTTTGATTTTACTTGCTCCGAACTTGCGCGGTTGATGAATTTAGTTTGAACTTTGCGAGCACGTTTCAATGAAAGAGATCCGATGTGTTGGATTGGCTGTATCGAGCTCTGGCGTTGTGTGTTCGTGCATCTTCTAATTGTTGCAATGTGACAGTTTTTTTTAGGGAGTGTGGTGTTATGAACTTCTGCTTCGACTGATGAAGAAATGGTGTACTATTTGCTGCATAATATGTGAAGTTCGTCAAGGATCTGTCAATTTTTTATATTATTTCAGTAAATTCTGTTCTATAGGATTAAAGGCCAAGCTAATAATTCCTTGAAATGGTCGTTGTGCTTGTACTCGTTTGTGCATTCTGCCAGTTAGTTCTGCATAATTGATCTAAAATATGCTGTAATTTTGATGTTGTGTCGAAGCTTATGATGACTGTTCACGTGCTGATTAGACAGAAAAGAGAGTCTGGCTTGCTGGTTTCTGTATGAATTTTACAATTTGTGATTGCATTGGATAGGGGACCACGGTTCGTGTAGAGTTTGGTGATGCAACCACAGCTGCAGATCCTTTGGGTGCTCACACCATAAGTAGGTATTTTCCTCACACTTATGGTCAGCCTTTAGCACACTTCCTCAGGGCCACGGCTAAGGTTCCCGATGCTCAAATAATTACAGATCACCCTGCAGTTAGGTATGCATTTCACTAGTTTTTAATTTAATACAAAGAGCACTTGCAGTTAGGTGTGTTGTTCCAGTACTATTGAGTTAACTTCTGTTTGTTTTGTCACAGGGTAGGAGTGGTGTTTTGTGGTAGACAATCTCCTGGAGGACATAATGTTATTTGGGGCCTTTTTGAAGCTCTAAAAGTGCACAACCCGAAAAGTGTATTGCTCGGTTTTTTGGGTTAGGAGTCTACTCTTTTTCTTAGATTTGTGGTTCTCACTTTTTCCTTATACAGTTGCTTGCTTGATTGAAACTCCTTAATCTCAATTTTATTGAATTCGTGGGTTTTTATTTTGAATCATTATGATTTTGATTGCTTAATCAACTAGTGACTCCTCATAATATATTTCCTAATGTTTATATTTGTCTTGCTCCTCTTTGAAGCGTTCTTTTTTTTGTGAAAAAGAGTATGTTGAACTCTCTTATATCTATTCTAGGTGGTTCTGAAGGTTTATTTGCTCAAAAAACTTTGGAGATTAGTGATGAGATTCTTTCTACCTACAAAAACCAAGGTAAATCTGACATGCAAGTTAAATTCTAGGAAATCTGACATGTAAGCTGAAATCTCAGATTACTTATGCTGTTTGAGTAATGTTGAAAGGTGGTTATGATTTGCTGGGACGAACGAAGGATCAAATTAGAACAACTGAACAAATCAATGCAGCACTTAATGCATGCACAACTTTGAAGCTTGATGCTCTTGTCATTATTGGGGGTATCGTTGTTTCTATCCTAGATTTTCATGATGTTACTTTCATTTTAGTTTCTTGACTTTTTTCTGTTTTTCTTATGAAGGTGTGACATCAAACACAGATGCTGCACAACTTGCAGAAACGTTTGCAGAAAGAAAGTGCATGACAAAGGTATACGTCATGACACTGGTGCTTCATCAATTATATTGCTTGAAATTTTGCTTCTACTTTTATAAGAATGCCTCATCTTCCTGAACTATTTAATGCACCTAATGTTTCTTCTTATCCATGTAGTTTGACCACCTTTGACTTGTTGCCTTTATTTGCCTCTACCGAACCGTTGTTAAGCATAGCTAGAATTTTCAGGTGGTTGGTATTCCTGTTACTTTGAATGGAGATCTTAAGAACCATTTTGTTGAGACAAATGTGGGTTTTGACACAATTTGTAAGGTAATAATTTATGCTCCAAATTTCTCCTGTCTGTTCCTTGGGGTTTGAATTGCAATGGCAATGCTAATGTGTTATGTATTATCTCCTCTCTGGTCATCTTATTATTTGCATACACATTCCAATATATTAATTCTGAAAATTTTCTCGTGTTAACCTACTACTTCTTAGAAGTAAATCCTTGTTTCCTTTCTAACATGACAAGTCATATACTACCTCTATCCCATTACATTAAGGCTTATTTGACTTGCACAGAAACCAATGAATGGAAGGATATGTGGTTATAATTAATTCTAAGGAGAGAGAGTTAATTGTAGCCAATTATTTTTTGCCATTTTAGGAAAGAGCTATAATATAATGGGATGGACCAAAACGGAAATAAGCTCTAATATAATGGGATGGAGGTAGTATGTGTATTTAGCCTCTATGACTTTGATCTTGATTGATTATTGTGATACCCTCTCTGCTATACTTTCTCATCTCGTGGTATCCAAATAGGTTCTTATCACACTCTATATGAAATACAATTTTCATCGAAAATAACGTACAAAGTGTGCATTCCCATTCTATATGATGAAGTGATAAAAAGGTTCTTTTTACTTATTTCAGGTCAATTCCCAGCTGATCAGCAATGTATGCACTGATGCACTCTCTGCAGAGAAGGTAAGCAATTTATTTCATTTAATTGTGCATTTTATTGCTAGTAATCCTTAAGGAGGTTACTTGTCTGTCTTCACTTGTGACTGAACTAATTTTTTGGACCTTTTCTTATCCGATGCAAATCCATATATAACATCTAACCAAAAAATCTCTTTATGTGAAGAGCCTAGGGTTTCCCTACTGACTACACATTGAAAGACAAGATATATGTTGCATAGTTCAGTATCATGTTTCTATTTGCTTACAAAAACTCTGAACATTTTGCTCTCTGGCCATGCAGTATTATTATTTTATAAGACTCATGGGGAGAAAGGCATCTCAAGTTGCATTAGAATGCACACTTCAGTCCCATCCCAATATGGTTTGTACTTGTTCCTTTTTATCCTTTTTCCTCCAATCTGATGGGAAGTTTTCCATTATGAGGATTGAGCTTTAAGACATTGTAAGTCTTCTTTGTCTCATAGAGAGGTTTGATCATCTTATGCAGGTAATTCTTGCCGAAGAGGTGGACGCATCAAAGCTTACACTTTTTGACATCACCAAACAAATATGCGACGCTGTCCAAGCAAGGGCTGAACAAGGTCCATCAAGAGCTCTCATTATTTCTTCAATCTTGCAGCACGCAACCCTTTCTAAAAGTTCTCATTTTTCTTTACAGATAAATATCATGGTGTAATTCTATTGCCGAGGGGCTCATAGAAAGTATACCTGAAGTCTATGCTCTATTAAAGGTTAACTGGATTGAACTTTGGCTTATTAGTTTTTCTTGGCTTCCGAGTTTTCTCATCCTACTATGGCTTCTCAAAATAAATTTAGAGCCGGAGGTTTTGTGTCGTATCTATGGATGTGAAGTTATCGCACGTCTTTAACAGTTTGGTATCTCTCTAGGAAATTCACGGTTTACTTAGGCAAGGTGTCTCTGCTGACAATATATTTGGTCAACTGTCACCATGGGCATCTGCATTATTCGAATTCATGCCTCTGTTTATTCGAAAACAGGTACTTGTGTAATATGTTGCAGTCTTTAAATGTTGATATCTGCCTTCTTCTTCTTCTTTTTTGCTTAAAACTGAAGTTAATTTTGCGTTACAGCTCCTTCTAAACCCAGAATCAGACGATTCTGCACAGCTTTCTCAGGTACTGGAAAAAATTATGGCTTCTTAAATTAAGGTGAAATCCATATCAACTGTTTCTATTTTCGCCTTGACAGATTGAGACGGAAAAGCTCTTAGCTCACCTTGTTGAAACTGAAATGAATAAGCGAACGGTAACTAACTTTGCATGCTCTTATTTATATTTACTACATTATGCTCAAACTCTAGGTCTCTAGCTAAATCAATATGTTTTGTATATTTCATTATTAAATATGCCACTTCATGCTATCAAGCTTTAAGCATTACCACATTTGTTTGCACGAACACCAGTTCCTACTCGCTCATGTCTTTTAATACTAAATAAAATGAAAAGAAGGCTTATATTTGGCATTCTTCTCCATCTGGTTGTGTTTTTTCTGCAGAAAGTAGGAACCTACAAGGGGAAGAAATTCAATGCAATTTGCCATTTCTTCGGTTATCAAGCTCGGGGATCACTGCCTTCCAAATTTGATTGTGACTATGCTTATGTAAGTTCTACTTTTCAATATTATTCTAGCATTTTTGTTTTCTCTCCTTACACATTTGGTTTCTTAACTTGAATTCTAGCTATATTATTATAGGTTCTTGGCCATATCGGCTATCACATAATTGCAGCTGGGCTGAATGGTTACATGGCTACTGTTACCAACTTGAAGAACCCCGTGAATAAGTGGAAGTGTGGTGCTGCTCCTATAACAGTATGATTTTTACCTCTTTCAAGTTTAAAGCCACTACAAAAATTTGCTACAAATGCTAAATAATTTGTCACCGCACCCGCACCTCATATTTCAGGTTATGATGACTGTAAGGCGCCACGGTAATAACCCTTCGATCCTCGGACAACCAGCATTACATCCTGCAACTGTTGATTTGAAGGGGAAGGCCTATGAGTATGTCCTAACCAAGATTTTCATCCTTTATTCAAGATAAGAAACATTATATATATAGATGCTTTTGTAATCAAAGAATGATATTCTTTGGCAGATTACTGAGACAAAATGCAACCAAATTGTTGATGGAAGACATTTACAGAAACCCAGGCCCTCTCCAGTTTGATGGACCTGGTGCTGATGCTAGGCCGATCATCCTCTGCGTTGAAGATCAAGATTACATGGGACGCATCAAGAAACTGCAGGAATACCTTGACAAGGTTTAATCTCGTCTTCTTAGTATTATCCTTTTATCGGTTTGAACTTTGAAGGGAAACATCTTACTAATTGAGTTGTGCTTCGTTGTCTTTGGTTAACTCTGCAGGTTCGTACCATAGTTAAACCAGGGTGTTCTCAAGATGTTGTTAGAGTTGCTCTCTCCGCCATGGCTTCTGTTACCGACATTCTCTCGGTAATGACCTCCCCGTCCAATTTGTAGAAGAAGCACATACATATTACTACTTGTTTGAAGTAGCTTTTTTTGATGGATTCTTTTTTAACCAGAATAAACTAACGCTGAACCCAGTTTTGTATTAGTGATACTGACTTTCATTCCTTTTTCTGGTGACCTTTGATTGTGAATCAACTCCAAGAAATAACAAAATAAACGAAAATAAACCACGACTGTCGCTTGTTTCTAGTGTAAACAGACCATGAAAGATATTGTGAAAATGTGAATTTTTTTTTATTTTTTGAAAAATATGGTCGAAACAGATCAATTTTGGTAAGGTAAATATGATATACACAATTAATATCAGTTACTTTTATTTTAAGCTTTTAGTTAGTACCGCAAGTACAACAATAAGTGGTAATACATAAAATAGTGGATTTCTTGTAATGTTGTCTGAGAAACCTTGTATATATACCAGGATAAATCAAACAACAATCAATCCCGAACCTTATTCAAAGGATTTTCAACATTTATCAATTATTCTCAGCATTCTTTTGTAAGGTTACTATTTTTTAAATATCAACAGTGATTTTCAACTTTGAATATTAGCAAATTGGATCCCTTTCCAATGAAATGGCTAAAAAGTTGTATTCTATGAACCACTTTGAAAATAATGGAATGGCTAAAGAACGCCACTCATACTTCAAAGTGAGATACGTACTTGAGCTGATGATGTATTCGGCAATGTGGAAATGCTTACCTAGTCGCCATCAACACTTTTTCTATTGTTGGTGTACGTGTCACATACAATTTTTTCATTTATTTTAAATTATTTTTTTTAATAAAGTTTAATTTTAAAGATATACGAGTATATATATATATATATATATATATATATATATATATAATAGTAAAATAAAGATCGATCAACCACAATTTTTTTGATTATTTTACTAAAATCTCATAATTTTGGCTAATTAATCAATACTTTAATCTAATAAATATATATATTCCTAGAATTTCAATTTGAATAGAACTCTCATAATTTAAGTCACTTTTACTCAATCATTTATTTAATATATAAATGCAGAGACCATAAACCTCATTCACCCCTTTATATATGTATATTGAATCACATATATTGCGTATTGGTAATATGCTTTTCTAAAATAAATTTGGTTTGTTAATTGTAAATCTAAACATAATTTGAAATATTATACAAGCTTAACATATATTTATAATTCTATATAATAATAATAATTACTTAATATTATATCAAAATTTTCTCAAATACTAATGTATTTGGCTTTAAACTCGTTACTTCTATTTCTTTTCAACTATCCCACATCAATTATTTATGAAATTTCATCAATAGATAACCAATATAAAAAGATACACCACACTTTTAAAATTCTTTGTCTCTAATTAACATTTAAAATATTAAAAATTTAATTTGATTTTTTACTTTTTTATAATTTTAATGAGAACTTAGTCTAAGGTTTAATAATAAGCATATTCCGTCAAGTATTTTTATTGACACGTAAAAAGTTGGATTAGTATAAACCACTAAAAATATACTCACTTCATTAAACTTATTGAATTTCGACTACCTCTTTATTAATTTAAAAATCAATATATATAAATCTAAATTATATTAATATTCAAAATTAATATTAAAATTAATATTTTAATCTAATTAATATGTATGTCCCTAGAATTTTAATTTGAATAGAAGTTTCATAATTTAAACCACCTTTATTCTAATCATTTATTGATCTAGATATTGTATTCTAATTCAAAATTAAATTATTTGGTATAAGAATTTATACCATTGTGATGAATAAAATAGAGTATCTGGTGTCTTATTTATATGGGTAGTCTATTGATGGAGTCAAATAAATAATTGATATGAGATAGTTGAAATTAAATAAAATAATGAATTATAAAACTAAATCGACAATGTACAAGCTTTTAAATTAATATTTTAGCTAATTAAATACTACTTAATGCGTTGATGTGGAAATGCCACGTAGATAATTTTTTCCATTTAGGGTTGAATTTTATTGGTTTTTTTTGTGGTAGGTTTAGAACAAAATATAGTATTAAAAATTCATTGCATTAAGTAGTAATGTTTTTAGTTATTAATAATATCATAAATTGAGGTGTTTCTTTTTCCCTTAAAGTTTATCTTCTTTTTTTTTCTTTTTTCAAAAGAGGATCAATAATTGCTCCCCATTTCCCCCCTTATGGTGACTCGAACCCCCGACCTCTTGGTTGGAGGGGAAACATCTTACCAACTGAGTTGCGCACCGTTGTCTCCCTTAAAGTTTATCTTTTGATGTTACATTTGAATCTTATTTTATTATAATTATTGTTTCCAATATTAATAAGTCGTAAATTTGAGATTATTTTCGAATATAATAGATATTTTTCAAAAGAATAAACTATAGTACATCCTTAAATTGTAGTAATTGGCAAGATGGTTGTTTAACCTATAAGCAATGTTCTAAAAGTCGTTAGACGCTAGTAGGGCGGTGGGGTGGGGATTAGCGTTTAGACGGACTAGGCGGGAGTCTAGACGGCGCCTAGACGGGCTAGGCGGACTAGACGGCAGGCTACCTTCTAACGTCTAGGCGGGGACTAGACGGAGCTAGGCGGGGATTTTTAGAACAGTGCCTATAAGTGTACTCTAGGTTCTCGCAATTGTACGAGATCTATTGTAGACGAATAAGCTAACCCAAGTCGAATCTCGTGGAAAACTTAGCAAGGCTTTTCAATTAAAAGTACTAACACGAAACAAGAATTAAAAACGTCTTAAACATTCTAATCAAGGAATTTTGGTATTTTAACTAAGAATTTAATAAAGCAAATAACACAAATAAACGTAGAGAAAACCAAGAATTAAAGGGCTAGGATTCAGAATATCTTCCGTCAATCTAATTTCACGATCAATACATACACTTATTCAGTCATCAAAAATTCTTAAGAGTTGCTTAATTAATAACTTTCGTATTCATAATTAAGCCATAACCATAACTCTCGTATTCAGGTTACACAAATAAGAATCCAATGAAATATAAACAAGCAATCGATTCATACGTTTCCGATTCAAAACCGATGTTGATTAAACCTAGATCCAATACTAGTATTATCTCTCGATCTCAACTAGTATTTGATAAATTCAAACGGTGATCAAGCGTTCAAATTAAACAAGTACGATTTAATCAACGAGCATGTATAAAATCATGAAATTCAATTATTGATTTCCGATAATCCGAATCCTGAAAGAGAATTTAGCCACTCATCATCATTCGAACAACCAAAGACAAGAATCTCATCATAAGAAAACTCACGTTGAATTGCCAAACGAATTTAAGCTCCAAATCCAAACTTCAAGTCTCAATCTTCCTAGAATCCTCCATAGCTTCTAAAGTAATATGCAGTAAAGGTTGGTTTTCAAACGTATTTCTACACTAATATATCATTTTTCCCTTCCGCCCAAGAGATAAAGACGAAATAAAATATAAAAAAGTTTTCCGATCGCAGCAACTGCTGTGATCCAACAAGTGTTGCGCGCCTGTCTCTGAAAATTTTCAACTTGGCACCCAGCAACTGCTGGATGCGCTAAGTATTGCACCTAGTTCTCTGAATTTCAACTTCCGCAAGCCCAACAATCGCTGCGTTTCCAGCACTTGCTGCATTTCCTTTTTTTAATTATTCTTTTCATTCCTACGCTTCTTCATCATTCATCTTCCTCTTCAATTTCACTTAGATTCTTCACTCTAAATCTTGATTCCTTCCACTTACTCCTATCCATCACCATCAACCAAAATCCTATAAACATTCCCGTAAACACAAACTAAAATAACAAAATCCTAAGAAAACCACATAAAAACAATAAATAAAAACAACACAAATTTATACTAAACAATGGTTAGTATTGATCAGAAAACTGGCGTGAATAATTAACTCAATGTAGATAGAATCAATAAAGTTCAAATTCAATTTGACAACAATTTGTAATATGTGAAACAAACTCCAAAGAACTTGAATCTTATAGTCAAGTCCGTCAAACTTATTAGGAATTGAGATTACCAATCGGGGCGGATCTATAAAAAGAGTCATGCCAGTTTTAATTTTCAGACATTGAAAACCTATCTAGATTTGGGTTTATTAATTTATTATTTTGTATAACATTATTAGTATTTAGAAATATTTAAAGTTTTGAAAATTACAATTCTATATTTTGTCTTATTAATCAATTATTAAACAATTAAAAGACTTCACATTAACGAGAAATTATAACATTACGGCTTATAATTTGTTAGTAGAGTAGGGACAGACATATGAAGAAGCTTATATGTATGATGGTGCTAAATTGATTTTTGCGAAAATAATTTCATCGATAGAAAAATTCAAATATGATGGAGTTATCCTTAATCAATATTTAAATGACGGGCTGCTTGACATTTCATTCTTCAATTATATCGAAGAAGAGAGCCTTTACTTAAATGGATATAACCACGAGAAAAAATCTTCTCTCTCATTGACCTATTTTTTCGACCAATAGAATACTTGATATGAAAATTATTAGCTTAATATTTAAAATGAGTATAACTATATGAAAAACGGGACCTCACCTAGTCTACTTTTCTATTATAATGATCAACAAGCTACTACACATTCAAAACGAGTAAAATTGATTGAGAAAAGCTACACCTCATTGATCTTTTTTTTTTCTAATTCATTTTAGTTTAATTTTTTTCGAATAGATCCTCTCAAATTAAATAAATCTATTATTATTTTCACGAGAAATGATCCCGTCAAATTTCAACGGGCACAAAACTAGTTTTATTATATACCTTCAAATGTGCCATTATCACGTGGTGTACACATTCCTCTTCACAACAAAACATTAGCGTATTGTAATACTAATAAATTTGCTCCGTCCAATTCTTCTGTATCTAAGGTCAAACAAATCAAATGGCAATTACATTTCGATTTTATATTGAGATTGTAATAATGGACTTGTTTGAGTTTGTAATAGTTATAATGACACGTTTCCATTTCAAAATGTGACATTGATAATGACATATTTTTGAAATGACAAAAATTAAAGTCTTACTCCGTACTAATTTAACTAAACTAATGTATTAATATAATTTACAGCTTCTCATCTAACCAAATCTTTCAATATAATTTGAATCGCAAATTTTAGTTATCATAATTTGCTCGTTTGTTTTTCGGTCTTTACGATTTTTATATCAAATTAAAGATCTCAATGAAATATTTCATTTAATATTCATCATCAATTTGTATTCATAGTTCTATGATGCTTTAATTTTTAAAAAATAGAATTTGCATTAATATACTACATCCATCTCATTAGTAATGTCATGCTCGCACTTAAGTATTTATGTGAGAAATAAAATAAAAAAAATGAGACATTACCAATAGAACACATGGAATATTATCCTACAAGTCTAGAATTATATCATCGTAAGTGTAACCACTAGAATATATAAAGATTGTAATAGTTGGAATAGTACTCCATTATAATTGTAACAAATTTATTTAAATAAAAAAGAAAAGGAAAAATAGGTATAATTGAGTATTTAGCGCGAGTTTAGGCAATTAGTTAGATTTTGGCTTTATCTAGTAAACAATAAACATGCGTATATATATTTCATTAATTAAAGTAAAAATAATAAATACTCTACTCTAAATGACGTTATATTAAAAAATGTGGTAAATAGGAATAAATGACGAAATCCACAAAGCACGCAGGGGTAAAATAGACAACTTAAATTGTCGCCCATATTCGTCAAACCAATTCCGTTCTTTTGAACTACCTTACCGCACAAACAGACCCCCCCCCCCTCTCTCTCCCAGGCGTTTTCCGAGCAAAGTTCTCTCTCTCCGCCGCGTCGCCGAGTTTTCGCCGTTTGGAAACAGTTAAGAATCGTAATTTTTCAGTTAACTTGTGAATGAAGCGTTCCTTTTTACGAATACTCCGTTCAAATTTTCAGGTCGAATTCGCCACGTGCAAGTACCAGCTTCCTCGCGCATTGTCTCCTCAGTTTTTTCCGACTGGAAACGGAACAAGGCAAATCCTAGATTTGACAGCACTCAGAATTCAACATCGTCTAGCTCTGGCAGGTTTTTTTCCGGTGAGTTTTTCTCCGCCTTCGCTCGTTTTCGGAATGCGTACATGATTTTTTTTTTCTGATTTAATTGCGTTTTACCAGCTTTTATGAATCGGAAATTATCATAATTAGGCATCCCTTCTGCCGCCGTACTGAGTGGTTTCGGGTTTCTCGTTCATGTCTGTACAAATTGACTCTGTTTTTGTAAAATTATTTTTCAGCGCTATTATTAGGGTTTGAAATGGTAATGGTTGGTTGATCTATGATATAAAATTAAAATTAATGGGAGCTATGCATTGTTGTTTAGGATTATTTTTTTTTGTGTTGTAATCTTGCATGAATGAAGGTTTCGGTATTACTTTTTTATTGTTCCTGATGTTGTGAGCTATCTATAACAAAACATCTTAATGAACGGTGTATTACATCTTTCAGTCAATACCAAAATGAGCAAAAGTGATGTAGAGATGGAAGATGCCGAGAAACTCCATAATGATTCAGGAAATAATGTCCAGGAGTCGGAGTGTAAAGTGACCGACCCTAAGGTTGAACTTGAAGAGGAAGGTCCTTGTGCAGCTTCTGCCTCCGGTGATTTAAATGGAGGGGAGAATGACGGAGAGGACATGAATAAATCTATTGATGAAGAAGTTAAAGACATGAATAAATCTATAGATGAAGTTGAAGAAATGAATGAATCTGTAGATGAAGTTGAAGAAATGAATAAATCTATCGATGAGGTTAAAGACAAGATAGAGGTGAAGACTGAAGCGGAAGACCAAGCCAAGCCTGTGAATGAGGCCAGTGACCCAATAAAAGAATCAGACTGTGGAATAACCATTACCGAGAGTGATAATAAAGAGCCAATAAACACCGAAACTCCAGCTGAAGCACAAACTGTTGATACTAGTGCTGTGGAGAATCTGTGTGATGTAAAAAAAGAAGTGGTTGAACATGATGATCCTGATTCAGGGGTGAAAGAAGATGAACCGACTAAGAATGATGTGGTAAATGAAAACCATGGGAAGGATGTCGAGGAAAGACCGAATGAAAATGTTGTGGAGAAGCCAGAAGAGATAGCCAAAGATACGTGCAACACTGAATATGTTGCTAGTGAGTCGATGGTGGAAAATGCTGATTTTGGGAATGTCTCTACAGAAAATGGGCTGCTTCCAACAGAAATTTCTGCTACTAAAGATCCGCAAGGGAATGCCTCTTCAGAAAATACGCTGCTTCCAACAGAAATTTCTGCTACTAAAGATCCGCAAGGGAATGCCTCTTCAGAAAATAGTCTGCTTCCAACAAAAATATCTGCTACTAAAGATCCGCAAGAACAAGAGGCTAAGCTAGGCGATGTTAGGCCAAGTGAGGATGAAGAGATGGAAGATGCAGTTCACTTTGATAATAAACAGGGTGCAAAATCTTTTCCTATGAGCCATGAAACTGGTGGGGATGAAAAAACTTTTGAAACTGCTGCTAAACCTGAAGCTGAAGAATCTTCTCTTGCAAATCAGCATGAACCTGTCACACCCAATGCCCTTGTCAGATGTTCTTCTGAAAAGGATGCAGACCATAGTGGAGAAACAGCCAAGAGTGTTTATACTCTAGCAACACAACCTTTCGTAAGATATATATTGTTGGGCAGATAATACAAGCAAGATTATAAGATAGGACTTAGGAATCAAGTGTTGTTGGAATCACTGAATGTTAATTTAAATGCGTTTTTCTTTCCTTTTAATTTTTAGATGGGGGAGGATGACGACGGAACACCTGAGGATCAAGCAGCATTCATGAAGGCACTTGAACATTTCTATAGGGAGAGGGCAATGGACTTTAAACCACCCAAATTTTATGGGCATCCACTAAATTGTTTGAAGTAAGCTTGCTCGGCTGTTGATTTTGTTACAATGCTGTCCTCGTGTAAAGATTTATATTCCTGCTCTGATGGCTGCTAGGTTATGGAGGGCCGTAATTAGGTTGGGAGGCTATGACAGGGTATGCATGTCCTGATGTTCCTAATGTTTTTTACATTAAATTTCTTTGTACTCCATGTTTTTATTTTTCTCATTAAAAAGAATTTTTTTGTATTTCTGCAGTGTAGATGCCTGTGTCTCATCTCATGATATATCTGATATTTCGGATGCTTATAAGATGATGCAAATTTAGTGCAACTAAAACTCAGGCTAAATTTGGTCCTAACGCTTACAGATCAAGCATTTTTTTCCCCATCACAGGAGTAGGATGGATAATACACTTTAGTAAATATAATTTGGTTTTTATATTTTTTGAGGATCTGAGACAAAAACAAATCATGCATCCATTTTATGTTTGAAAACGTTGCTGCTGGAAACATAAATTGAATTTTCCCTCTAGGTATGTATCATTTGAGTAGTCAAAGTCTCTGGAAAAGATCATCACGTTATTTCCATCTTCGCAGATGTACGATGATCTAGTATTAGTTAACTAGCCCACACTAATGTATCTAGCGATATAGGTTTGCAATTACCTTTCACTATGATTTGTTGATCGGAACCATTCTTCGTTATAACACATTTTCCTGCAGACATTGTCCTAAAATAGAGTGCATGTTATGTCAGGTTTTTGGGTTTAATATAAGTACGTTCCCTTTGACCTCTATCAATCCCATCATGCTCATTTTTATCACGTCTCTGTCAATTTTAGTAGTACTGTCTTTCCAAGATAATATGATAATCGAGTCACAGATTTTTTTCTCTGAAGGATCCATTTTAATATTTTTTGACATGGCCAACAACTAGAATTTGTGCTGAACTGGAGAATAGTTACCATAATGGCAAACCAATTTTCGTCGTAAAATATATTGCATTTTATTTTATGATACTTTGTCAATATATCAGCACAGTCAGTCAGTCACTTACCATTGTACCTCTCTGTTAGAAACTTAGCATTCTTTAGTATATTTAGTTGAGCGCATTCACAATTCTGTCTTTATAAAAAAAGATAAGATGTTTTGAGCTGCCAAATTTATGAATCTGCTAATCTTTGTTAGGTAACTGGATCCAAATTGTGGAGGCAGGTTGGAGAGTCTTTCCATCCACCGAAGTAAGACCATTTTTTTTTTTGAATGGGAATCTTCTGAAAATTCTCTTGATTTTCTGATGCCTCTTTTTTTGTTTTTTCTGTGTCCGGATTTCAGTTTTTTGGGGGGCGGGGGTGGGGATTGCTGGGCGTTCTTCTTTTAAGGGGTGTTTACTCTGGGTATTTGGATAGATAGAACTAATATAGGCTAACATACCAATTACTTTGATGGATTAATTATTTTTTTTTAAAAATTCATCTAATCCTTCAAATACTGAATTACTATATTTTATCTCATTCTAATCTATCAAAGTAAATTCCACCTTAAATTATTAGCTTTTACAATCTGGAGCTATTGCCACATTGTCAATTATGTTTCTCTTCAGGTTTGCAATTCTCACGAATCATGATATAATTTTGTCCCAGCTCATAAGTGGTCTTGTAGTGTTCATTTTTTTTTTAATTGAAAATTTGCGTGCGATTCTATGTGGCCTGTGTAAAGGACAATACTTACATTGTTTTACTTTTACAACCTTCTACATTCATTCGAAGTGTGTTTATTAGTCTTTTCAATGCTCTCCTATCTTTCCTCTTGTTGCAGGACTTGTACAACAGTTTCTTGGACCTTTCGGATCTTTTATGAGAAGGTTTGTTTCACCTTTCATGCTGTTACAGACTTACAGTCATGTATGTTTATGCCCCCCCTCCCCCCACACGTCAGTTCTTGAAGTTTTGTGCTACTATAGTATATATTCTGTTTTCATCTACTAAAGATGATCGGTGGAAATGCTTTAACGAGATTTTGCATTACCTTAGTTAGTACGAAAGAAATGAAATTAAGAAGGTAATCATGCTCATAGGTATTGCTCTCTTGAGTATGTGCTTCTTTTCTGCTTCATCAATAATAATTTGGTGCTACCTCTTATCTACAAAAACCTAATGTCTTTCCCCTATGTCCATTAGTCTCTCTTGGAATTCGAGAGGCATAAAACTCACGGTGGTGAGCTTCAACTCCCCATAGTAATGCTCCCCGAAGTTTCTGGTGCTGATGTTGAGGTGAGTAAGATTTTTGCATTCTATAGTTCCGACTACATTTTTGAAACTTAAATTAGATTTTTAGTGGAAAAAAATTGTTGCTTTCTTATTTCTTTTCTCTAATACTAGCAAGTGATACATATAGTGCATGTTCCCAGAAGTTCAAGAATATAGTTTTGAGAAGAATGGAAGTGTGAAGTATTAATTTTGAACTTATTCAGTTTTGTAAGTTTGATATGGCTCGTCTGTGCGAAAGAATTAACTCTCCACTGTTGTGGCTCATGAACTGAGAAGATCTGATTTATTCTTTCATTATTGCAGAACTTTATGTTGTATACTAAAAACATTAATGGAGATGTAAAATGTTGGTTAATGCATGTTGTATTTGTTGTAAACAGAGCGTAGATTGTTTGTCAGATGCTTTAAACTGTACAAGAAAAAGGGCTATGGGGTGACATGCAACTAATTATAATAGCAAAGATGGCTTTAGTTATATGTTTCTTTTTCTTCAGGGAAATGGTTTTCAAGGATCAGGATCAGGATCAGGACCAGGTAGGGCTAGAAGAGATTCTGCTACCCGTGCTATGCAAGGCTGGCATGCCCAACGCGTTGGTGCTGGTGAGGCTGGGGATCCAATTATAAAGGTATGTATTAATGACATCTTTAAACAATCTTTCAGCTTGATTTATTTTCAGATTTCGCAGCATGGTTTCGCATTACACTTTTTTTTGCAATTTTACATTAACAGGAAAAGAATCTCAACAGTATGTCAAAGAATGAGAAGAATCTCAAAAGCATCAGTAAGCTAGCTTTTGTGTTCCAATCTTTGAGTGTATTAACCTTTCAAATCAACATTGTTGAAGCTATAGATGTGGTGACATCTGTTCTACCTGATCTGGAGCATGACTTAAATAGTTGGTTATTCTGTATCTTGTGTTGTGTAGGTTCATTAAAACAGAAGAGACCAAATGAAGTGGAGCAATCAAACAAAGCCGCTCGAACTGATATATCTAAGCAGTTGAGTTTTGACTACAAGTTCTCTGTACTCAGTTATGTTAGAATATGTCTTATCTTGCAGATTGCAATATAAGTTTTTCAGTTTGAATTGGAATTCAGTTTTTAAGATGCATACCATTCAGCGTACTTTGACAAGATGATATGCTTGAGTGCTTGAGATCTGATGTATGTTGCCAATGATACCAGTGATGCGATACACTGGCCTTCCATGATTGACTTATTTTGGCTAGTCGGCTTCTATATCTAACACTATATATTACATAACATGCTTGATAGGTAAATTTTTTGTTAAGGTAAGAAAAAGTGTGTCCAGTAGTTGATATGATTCTTAATAGGATGACGAAATTATTCTTTATACCCGGGAAATATATCCACTGTCTTCCAGACACATTGGTTAGTAATAAAATAATTAACTCCTGGCTGTCCAAGATGTTTCTATGCTCTTTTTACCAGTATAATCCTTAAACTCCAAGCTAAGTACTTGACAGAACAGGAATTGCTAAGTGAATCTAATGCCTCTTGATAATGATGCCACTTTTATCTTTCAATTTGACAGCAATAACATTTTGGATTCCTCCTTTTGATTTGTAGACTGGTGGCATCTGTTGTTGATGTTGGGCCCCCAGCTGACTGGGTGAAAATTAACGTTCGCCAAACTGTATGTTTGCATCATCTTACTTCTATTTCTTCAATTTTCTTAAATTACACTAATGCACAAAATAATTAATATACTTGTTTTATATATGCAGAAAGACTGTTTTGAGGTTTACGCCCTAGTGCCAGGGCTGTTACGTGAGGAGGTATGTGCTCAATGTAATTTCCTTTACTTGCATGATTGTGATTCGTCGATCTTCCCCACTAGCTCCATTGGAAAATTAATAAGGGACTGCTTATGTTTGTTACCCTTTCATCTTTCTAATCTCGTGATTAAAGCTAGATGGCTGAGTGGAGAGATCTACTTCATATCAGTTGCAACAAGCTATGTAGTCATAAATTTTGCAGATATTGTTGGGGCCTAACATTTTATAGAGCATAAAGGCCTAATCTAGTCTAAGGAGAGAGTTTCTTAGAATGAAATGAAATACTTAGATGTTGCTATATAGTTGATCTTATGTCAATTGTTTGCACACATTAGTTTCATGTTCATGCACTTGTCAGTTGTCCTCACCTCAGTTTGTTTTCATACTTATCCTATCTAAAACATGATTAGTATATCTTATTGTCGGCATAAATTGGTGTTTGTATGTTTTTCACCGATGGGAACTTTGAAGCCTGATGCTAACATTTACTTTGCCATAGATGTATCTATTTTGTTTCTCTCTCTTCTTATTGAAGAATTGTCTTTATCTCTTAGAATATGTAAATTAAGCAACATATTATACTTGCCTTCGTTTGGTTTAGGTGCGTGTTCAGTCAGATCCTGCTGGACGTTTGGTCATAACAGGTCAACCCGAGCAAGTTGATAATCCCTGGGGCATTACACCATTCAAAAAGGTACTTGACATAATTTTCATCTAAATTATCCTACTTACATAATAAAATTCTAACATGCTTTTATTCAATCTCCTACCTATTATAGAACTATAGAAGAGCATATTCTTATAAAATTTGCTTTTCCTATTTTATCGCTTTTATATCCTTTATTTAGGATTTAGAAGCAATAGTGTAATATGATATTATTGTTAATCATCTTTGTAATGTTGTACCAATAAATTTTTTTATTACAAATAAAAAAATATATACGAGTATATGTTTTAGAGCTTAATACTATCTACATAGGATTAGATACATTTTACAGGGGGGTAACCATTATTTAGTTGATTAATGTGAATATATTATGTTGGAATAAATTTTAGGGTTTAACATACTATTATGTGGTCGTTTTCAGATCATCAATTTACCAGCAAGAATTCATCCAGTTCAGACTTCTGCTGTGGTAAGCCTTCACGGACGTCTCTATGTTCGCGTTCCTTTTGAGCAGCCAAACATCTAGATTTACATATTCATCTTAGAGATTCACCAGTAGCATCGATAGCTACAGCTTTCGAAATGTGTATGTTTTACTCTTGCTCGTGATAGTTGATTAGGTGTACTCGGGGTCTTCGTTTATATATATTAAACTCACAGTGAG
Organism: Mentha longifolia; assembly: GCA_001642375.2. Taxonomy (NCBI): domain Eukaryota; kingdom Viridiplantae; phylum Streptophyta; class Magnoliopsida; order Lamiales; family Lamiaceae; genus Mentha; species Mentha longifolia. The sequence continues at coordinate 5,412,557 of CM038110.1, read as the reverse complement.
AACAGCATGGAGGCTTTTTCCAGCTATAGCCAGCCCCATTACCTTAGGGTTTTCCTTCACTGTAACCATGAATTATTTGCTGTTTTAATTGCTCTTTAACTTATTTTTTACATGCTTCCTCTTTGAAGTTGTTTGAATGAGCACATTTTTTGCTTATTCATTTCTGCACCGACGTCTTTCTTTTAGCCACAACACTTCACACCCTAGATGACTCGAACCTCGAACCTCTGATATATTAGTCTGATATATTAGGAAAAAATTCTTAAAATAAGGATTATTCTGTTTTCTTGGTTTTTTTTAGTACTCTATTTTCTTGGTTTTGTTTTGTCGTTTTGTGTACACGCGTGTGGCTGTGGGCCGTTGTGGCGATTATGATTTTTCCATCGCCATTTATTTAGGTTAAAAGAAGATAAGAATTGGAAATTAAAAAAAAAATAATAATAAAATATTAAAAGAAGCGTTGCTAAGTGCCAAGAATTATCTGGGGACCACAATTTGTGTCTACTATGCCGCTATGCATAATAAAGAAATTGCTCTTTTTCATAAATTTACAAATATAAAATCCAAATGACACACTTGGGTCAGCTAGAGGTACTATGCGGACAGTTAAAACACTGATATTTTTATTCGTGTAGATTATTATTTTTCTATATAAAGATTGACACTTTTAAAAATTGATATTTTATTCGTAAAATAATTATGTTAAAGATTGACACTTTTATTCGTATAGATTATTACGAGTACTTTTCTATATAAAGATTGATATTTTGACCCGGCCACACTATGTGGCCGACCTCACCCAAGTTTTTGTCAAATCCAAATGCCAATTTGCAATTATTTGATGATTAACTAAAAAAAAAAAAAAGAGCTCGTGTTTGAAAGTCCGCCATAACTTTCCAAATATTTTTTTTCCCAAAAAATAAAAAGAATTGAAAGACTTTCCACCATGTATAAATATGATATCATAATCGTAGAAATTGAACGTGAGGTTCTTTATCACGTAACATCACACAAAAAATAAAATGCGGAATATTTTTTGGCCGAGAATAAAATGGGGACAACAACCCATTTTAGGCAATGGAAAAAAAAAGGACAAAAATAAAATCCAAGACTTATGGTTGCAAATGTTTTTGGGACGGACAATATAATAAACTAATGATATTCCAAATTCTAGGGTGTTTCCTTTCTTCTTTTGTTGGTGTTCCAATAACCCTAACCAAGAAAAATCAAAACTAGGTGCGGAAAATTTGTCCCAAAAAAAAAAAAAAAAGGAATAAAGAAAAAAAGAAAGAAATCATTCCTTCAACCATTTGTTCTACTATCCTTTCTTTTTTTCGATGCCAAAAGTTAGGGTGTTTACTCTGTTTGTGAATTGCTTTAGTCACTTTTGGTATGGGGCAGTGAGAAGCCTTCCTTTTTGGCCTAATTAGGTAAGAATCATAAGAGTGCTTGCTTTCCACTTCTTCTCTTGTTCGTACTCAAATTATTATTATTATTATTAAAAAAATAAATTGAGAAAATTACTCAAAATGTTTAAAAATTACTCCTTCCGTCCCAGACCAATTGGTCTGCTTTCCTATTCAGGCCGTCCCACACGAATAGACATGTTTCCCAAAAATGGAAACAATAAGTGCCTTAACATCACTCCTCATTTTCATAAACCAACACTTCTTAAATCCCGTGCCGAAAAAAAACAGGTCAAGTGGTCTGAGACGGAGGGAGCACTTAATATAGCCCATGTTTAACCTCAATTGTTTTTTGAGCCACTCGCCAAATTTTCGGAACCACTCTTTATTCTAAAAATGCTCTTGTAGGCACGGCAGATATTCTCAATATAACAATATTACAATAGTCTTTTATTAATAGAATATAAATTTTATGGTATATGTTTGAATGTAGTCACTACTAATAAAGATTACTCTATTCTTAAAGTTAGTTGTAAAACAATTCTCAAAAACTAAAGAGCTGGTGCCGATAAGACCTTGATCTAATAACAAGATTGAGACACCCAAAATCTTTATATCCTTAGTGAAAGATCTTGAGTTCGACTCTAATTGACTCTTGGAGTAGTTTTTCTACATTTGTAAGAGTACGAATCTTGAAGCTCAACAGAATGTGAAACGTTTCAATATCGGTGAATACCACCACTTTATTTATTTATAGCAACCTTTTAACACGATCATCTATAATTCATGAAGATGGAAAACTATATAATACAAGCAAAAACTCATTAATTAACATCCATATTCCGATTATATCGGTGCTTTAATCCATACTACAAGAATTATTAGGATGATTCTTAACAATAACAATATTGCAATAGAGATTAGCAAAGAAGCAAAGTGGTTTACGTGCAAATAAAATTCAATAAGACTTTGATACAATCTTTCGTTACAAAAAGAGAAGAATTGATATTAGAAAAAAGTTCTCCCCAAAATATTTCCGACAATAATTTTCTTACTTAATGCTAAATAAAGAAAGCAAAGAGAAACTAAAATAAGGATAATTAAAAAAGAAAAGAAGAAGATTAAAAGAAAGAACACATTTCAAGAAAATCAAAACGGTGGTGGTGGCCTTACACTACTTCCACCGCCCAAACCAAACAAATCAGCTGCAAACGGATAATTATTATTCCCTGGAACCGCCGCCGCCGCATTCCCACTTGCTGAGCTGAACAAACCGCCACCGCCGCCATTGCCTGCAGCCTCATTAACTCGGCCCGCGCCGCCGCCTGCGGTGACGCCGGAGGACTGCGAGGCAGCGCCGGCGGCGCTCTCCTCCTCCTCCAGAGGCAGGCGCTCGAACACCGCATTCGCGAACGACGCCGCCATCAGGACCACCGGCCCCGACGCGACGAGCGGGCCCACCACGCTGCCGCCGACGACCTGGCCCTGCCCGCCGGAGAGGAAGATGGAGAGGCCGCCGGATCCGGGGGGAGCCGGCGGCGGCAGCACCGTCCCCGACAGCGACAGGATCTCGAAACGGCCCTGCAGCGCGACCACGGCCCCGGGGGCGGGCGCCGCGGGCTGGCGGAGGGTGACGTTGGCCGCGGCGCCGCTGCCGCTGAGGACGCAGACGCCCCTACCCCGCCGCCGCGCGTAGGCCTCGACGCTCTCGACGACGTCGTTCCCGGGGGCGACCTCGAGGATGTGGGTCCTGAGGGCGTTGGGGCTGTCGCGCGTGACGATTATCGGGGGCTTGGATTTGTTCTTCGACCCCGGGGGGCGGCCCCGGGGGCGGCGGCCGGTGGTCGGGGTGCCGCCCGAGCTGGTGGTGGCCGCCGCTTCCTCCGGCGGGGAGTCCTTGGAATCAGCGGAGGGGTCTAGGTCGGAGCTAGGGTTATGCAGAGAAATGGAAGGGGGCCGTGGCCCCTGGAGGCGGAGATGGTCGGGGGGGAGAAGGTGATGAACGTAGCGAGATGGAGTTGGGGTTTGTTGCTCGAAACCAGCCATTTCCACATCTACTGATCGACACCTCTCTCTCTATCTCTCTCCCTTTATCTCTACTATATATGTGAGGGAGTGAGTATATGTATAAATTAGGTAGAGTGAGAAACACAGTAGAGAGAGAGAGAGAGAGAGAAAGGGAAGTGGAAGAGATTGTTGGTTTATGTGCAGGAGAGAAGTACTGTACTGAAATCTGACAATAACAAGATTGAAAGAAGTTTATATCTTGAAAGAGACACACACTCAGAGAGAGAGAGAGAGAGAGAGAGGTATGCAAAAATTACAGTACCAATTAAATGTCTTGAGATCCGCAGCTGAAGAAGATTAGCTCACTACCATTCATTCATTATTACTCCTACTACACTCACCACACACACACACACACACACACATACATATACACAGAGAGAGAGAGAGAGAGAGAGAGAGAGAGAGAGAGAGAGAGAGAGAGAGGTAGGTTTAATCTTGATATAAGTGTTTAATCCAAAGGAAGAGAAAATGGAAACAAGTATGTAAAGTAATTGGATTGTGGAGAGGATAAAGAAAGCAGAAAACAAGGTAGGCGGAAGAGGAAGAAGAAGGTTGAGGAGTAAAGTGTTTTGGCGCAGAAAGAAGCAACGGTTCATTCAACTCAACTTTGCCTTTTCTGCCCCTCTCTTTCTCGGCTCTCAGATATATCTAATCTATGACTTATAAAAAAAAAAATAAAGAACAAGAAGAAGGAACAGATGTGTGTGGATGAGTACTAATAATAATAAATTTCAAGAGACCCCAGCCTTTCACATATATATAAAATATTGTAACCAACGATCAATAAATTACTAACTAATAATCCAAACAAGCAACGAATTGATGCATCATGTAAATCATGTACTATTTCGTGAATTATTTCTTATTTTTTTTATTATGCGGAGCAATGAACAAGAGGCATGCCACCCATCTCAATATATAGTTTAATATGAGATGTGTAATTAAAATATACTAACATATAGTATATGCATATTTTAGGTGTGGGTTGCAACTTATAATAAACAAGATTATTTAACAACACAAGTATATGGTACATATATATAATCTATGGGGAGCATTGGCTCCCCCAACATATATATATATATTTTAAATATAATTATAATTTTAACATAGTCTTGAAAAATTACATCCTAGCACTTCCGGTTTTGTCGCGACTCATCTCGATATCTTTTTTTAGGTTTACACTTGCGTTCACTGATGTCAATATAGTATTTGTGTAGTTTGGGCGACGTGAAAATAGAGAAATATCATGATTTTCAATAACGCGATATAATTTGGAACAAAGAGAAAGTTGTTGACTATATTAAAGGTAAACTATAGAGTTCGTAGTCGATGAAAGCTTTCAATTGGTATATAATTCTTGTTGTCAAGATTGGCAGGTAGATTCTAAGTAAAATCCTTAACTGTTAACGCAATTTCTTCGTATTTTGTTACTTTTTCGGGTACGGAGTGTGTCCATGCTTCTTCTGTTAAAACGTTTCAATTTTTGATTTTGAGCACAATCACAATGATCCTATATTTATGGAGCATCTGAATTGATGAGACATGTTTGGACGCTCTGAAATTATAAATCTATAATATTAATTGTAGATTGATGGTCAAATAAACATTTTATAGATGTGTGTGTGTGCGTGTGTGTGTGTGTGTGATAATAAGAATATTGAAGGAGGTAAAAGAAAAATGGGAATTAGGTTTGGTCAAAGGTCAAAGTGACAGCGTGGCGTGAAACAACGTGGAGGGTGTCGGAAGAGAGAAAACATAGCTAGTCAACACTTCTGATCCTCCTCAGCAAGTTTAGTGAAAAAAAGAAAAAAAAAAAAGAAAGAAAAAAAAAAGTTGTGAAGTGATTACATGTCGACTCTCTCCATTCATCATTTCATTTTCATATCAACCTCTATATTTAGGGAATTAAACAATTAAATAACATAATACTCCCTCAGTCCCACTTGTAATGAGATAATTTTTTAATGGCACGGAAATTAATACGGAATGACAAATAAATACTATTATTTCCGTCTTTTTTAAGTTGTTATATTTTTTTCAGTAATTATTTTAAGCGTTTTCGAGCGTCTTGATACTGCGTTTTAAAATAACTTTTTAAAGATTTTTTTTTACGGGATACTACAATACTTGAAAAAATTGCTGAAAAAAATGTAACAACTTGAAAGTGACGAAAGTAGTATATGTTTAATACTCAATTTTTATTTGTCTAAAACTTTCTACTTAAAGTAATAGTATCTCTTTATGAATGGAACATACTAAACATACCAAAAAGTATGTTATCTTTTTATAAATGGGACGGAGGGAGTAATAGTATTATTTCATCCGACTCCTAAGTCTCTTTCCCAATTTGATTGATACGGGTTTTAAAAATGATATAATTGACTCGTATTGATAATTGATATTGAAGATTTGGTCAAACATTTATTTTTATTTTAAACATTTATTTTTATTTTTTATAAAAAAACATTTATTTATATTGTTTATCAATATTGTAATAGTGAGTCAATGCCCAAATATAAAAGATGCATGGAGAACAATTCAAAACGAAATTAACAATATACTGTAATTTTTTGGACCGATGGAATATTAAATTAAAAAAATAAAAATAAAAAGAATGAAGGGTGGACAAGGACCGAAATAGCGGCGGGTAAAAGAGGGAAATGTGAAAGCACATCGCACAATACCCCACACCTTGAACCTAGACATTCCCTATCCACTCAATTAGTCAATTTCCCACTCTTTATATTATTTTTTAATTTATTTCTAACTCGAAGTATTTTATTTTACTACATTAAGATAGGAGTTTTTATATTTTTTTTATATTTTTTTTAATATATATATATACTACCTCCATCCCATTACATTTGTCACATTCACTATTTGTCACGTTTTTCCACTAAAATCTAGTACGAGTTTTAAAATATAATTTTGTAGTATCGTTTTTTTACAGGATACAATGAGTGTCATAGTATCCCGTAAAAAAATGATATTACAAAATTATATTTTAAAAACCGTACTAGGTTTTGGTGGAAATACGTGCAAAAAGTAAATGTGACTAATGTAATGAGATGAAGGTAGTATAATGCTATGTAGTGTAGTGTGGAACATGGTATCCAATAAAATAAAGATAAAATATGCATGCAGTAGCAAAATATGAGATGTACCATGATTCCATGAACATATAATATGAACATCTCAAATGTTGCTTTCACCTTTGGTTTCTTATGTGTGAAACACTTAAAACTTCCTCTCATATTTCGTTTTGGTATTATCTAAAGTTGCACTCGTGATTTTTTCTTCCAAGATTCAAAAATTGGTTTTCTATGATTTCAGGAAAAAGATTTTGTCACAATCACAATCCCATTTTTGTCGAAAGAAAACCTAAGGCATGCATATATATGCTGTTTACGAAAAATTAAAAGAAAAAACAAATTATTGTTGAGTACTCTATTAGTCCCATTCTTCTTTCTTGTTTCATTTGCTAAATATAAATGAGATATAAAATAATAAAATGAGATAAGAATAATGAAACACATAGACTATATATTTTAATCTCAATGAAGCATATACTAACTAGATGTAAAACACATCTCAATCAGTAAGATGTTACCCCTCTGATTTCCAAAAGAAAAGGATGTTATCCTCGTGACCAATAAATTCACGATTCTAGTCATCTTTAATAAGTATGTGAAAGTGTATGTGTCTTACTTAAAAAAAGAAATAAAATTTAGATATGTTTCGTGAGATTTGATGAGAACTTAAGTGATTTCTTTAATAATGGATATATAATTTTAAATTAATCAGAAAATTTATATTTATATTTTTCATAGTGAAACTCTAAAAAAGTATATTGAAAATGCAGGATGAAAATGGTTTAATATGTGGTCTAGGTATTATGAATCCAGAAATAGTAGAAGAGCAAATGGCATTGCCAAAAGGAGAGTGATGATGCTCTTACAAAAGGGGACCAGAAATGAAGGGAAATGGGCCCTAACCCATGTCTAAAATGGAAGGTTCAAGGTATCCAATTATATATTTTAGGAATTTTTTCTTATAAGTTGAGATATTTGAGGACTTTTGAATATATCCAAGTTGTCCTCACAATTCTCAATTGCTTCAACTAATATGTTTGAAAAAAAAAAAAAAAAAACAATTTTGCAATTTGATGTGTGATTTCATGGTTTGTGCGATATTATACATGAGATACAATATCTTCATAGTTTTGTACGAGGCATGCTCCAGTGAGCCTGGACCCACAGTGAGGTCGGGTTAGTTATTAATTAATAAGATTCAGATTTAACTTGCATTCTATATGTATATATACAATAAATATTTTATCTCGTAAAGAGTAAAAATGCCTTTATTACTCATACATAAGATTTATATAAATAATTACAATATTAAAATCATTACAATGCCAAGTTGATGAAATTGAAGATTTTGATCATTATAAATACTACACTTTTATTCATGACCATTGACACTTTAACTAAAACAAGAGAATAATGAATGTTTTATATTGTGAAGGGTTGATCTCATCACTCATAAGATGTAGTTAAATAACCATATGATTCAATAATTACGAGACTAACATGATAATACTAAAGATGTCGAATGTAACAGAGATTGAAACTTTTGTTGTTTAGGAAAATTTACACTTTATTCGTTACGATTTTCACTTTTACCATAAATAAATACGATACAAAATTAAAATAATTTGTTTTAAACCTTAATAAATTAAAATATAAAAAAAATCGAACGTGACACAGCCTCAATTTAGTTTCAAAATTTTAAGCCATAATAAGTTAAATTGATTCTCTCTCTGATGATTTTCATTTTATTTTATTTAACTTTTTTTCCAGTTGGGGATTAGGATTCATGTGATAGTCTCTCATGAGTGATGCTCTCATACTCATTGTGTGCATGCTTAATATGCCCACAGATGAGGTGATATTATCATATTTAAGGAAAATATTAATTGATATACCTTATAAAAATAAACCCTAATAAAAATAACTAAACCCTAAAAGGAAAAATTATTGACGTGGCAATGACACATCAGCCGTTGACACATTAAGTATGCCCACTGTGGATATGAGAGCATTTTTGAGTCTCTCATTATTATGAAATGAATGATTAATAATAAGTTACACTAACTCTTTCCGATCAAAAAAAAAAGTTACAATGTATATTGATTTTCTTTATAAATTTAGTTAAAAGCGATTTCTCCCACTTGTGTTAGAATGTCTCTTAAAGAGCATGCTGATTTTACTCCTATCACTTAGTGCTTGAAAGCACAAGGCAACAACCACCTCATCCACTAATATTAACGGGTCCTTCAAATTTTATACTTTAATTTTAGCATTTAATCTTCAATTTTTTTATTTTTTTATATTTTTTATTTTATTGGCAAAGTGCATTATTGTAGTCCCGTAAATTTACTTCGTGATATTTTTAGCTCGAACTAGCCTAATATAATATGAAAGTCAAAATTGTGAGAAATTTAGCATGAATTTAATACTATAATACAAATCCAAACGATATAAAATGAATTAGCGGTATTCATGAAAAATATTTAAATTTGATAGTGCATAATCGTAAATATTCACATTTATAAACTGATTCATATTACAAAGTGGAGTCATGCTCATTGACGTGACACTGTCACGTCTGTCGTATGCACATTAAATACGCATATAATAAATAGGGAAGCATTTTTACTACAAAGTGTATTTAAAATAATTTATCATAATAGGAGGATACGGAGTATTTGATAGGAGTAGTATTCTATAGAGGTGAGTATATATATATTTTTAACATCGTGGAAATCCACAACCGCCATTTTCGGTGAGCACTGGGTAACCCCGCCCATGTGTGATAGCCTGCAAACCACACGAGAGATGTGAGTATTTTTTATGCATACTTCGATTGATTAAATATATTTACTAATCTATAAGGACATGATTTTATTTTTTAAAAAGAAGGATAGATTATAATGATTGGGAAAATACTCGACATTCCTATTTCCTTAGGTAAAGATTCTTCCCGGGACCAAGATTAAACTGTCGAAAGCAAAAAAGCATCAATAAAATCAATAATTAAATTGGAGAATCTTTAACAACTAGTAGTTCTATACTTCTATTGAAATTTAAAAGTTAATCAAGTTGTTAATCACTTTCTTATTATAATGCAGACCCATTAAGAAAAAAAATATATTCGCCACTCATCTCTTCCTTTAATTATCACAAAAGAAAATAACAGCGTAAGAGTTAAGATCCCACTTCGTCAATAACCTTAATCACAGATTAATTATTTTCTTAATCATGATTCGTCCTTACTAATTATATATTTGGATGTTTTTCAGTCATATAAAAGTCTCATTTGGACTAAAAATTAAAGGAAAATATTCGATAAAAGTAGGGGTAAATATGTGATTATATTTTGGACCCGTTTTCATAATTGTCTCGAATTTTGAACATTGTATGATTCTGAGGGAAAACAAATTATGACGAATAAAAATTTGTGTGAGTTAAAAATCTACTGATTATTATGATTATTCTTGACTTGTGGGTGAGAATATAATGATAATTTTTATCCTAAATAAACTCAGGGCCAAGCATATGCTCTAGCATTCCTTCTAATGGTACAGACCATTTATTTTAATAAATACTATCCTTTTTCGTTTTTTTTATTAATTTCATGATTAAAAAATGAATTAAATTTCAAATTATTCATAGAATGTGAGTTTAGGTTCGACACGAGTTTAAAAGAAAACACTGGATAGAGTTGGTGACAATGGAGGAATAGTCACATTTATCTGTAAAAATTGAAAATAATTAGTGAGAATCTTTCCAAATAAGGAAACGTGGCAAATAAAAAAATCGACGTTATTATTGTGGACTGAGAGAGTATGATATTTCAGATACTCTCTTCGTTCATGAAATGTATATCTAATTTTTTTTCTAGCACACATTTCAATGTGTCAAAAACTAAATGTTAGTATAAAATTTAGGTCTCACTTGATATAGTATACTATACCCTACATTAAGTAGAATAATATACTAATATATCAAGTGTGACCTAAATTTTATCCTAATATCTACGTTTCGACACATTAAAATGTGTGCTGAAAAAAATCAGATACATATGATATTCCTTACATGCTAAAGCATATTCTGAAGAAGTAGCTGTAAAGAGACCAAAAACATAAAATCCAATAAGGAAGCATTGTATTCATCATAATTCATAAACGTTATAGCCTACGACATCGATTAGCCTATCCTTTTACAAAGAATACAAAATGTAAACATTAATGGAGCGTCCGAAGGGATTGGACGGATCCTCCAACTCGAGCAGGTCATCCATCCCGAAAGAAGAACAGTTTGAGTTTTTATATCGGAGCCGTCCGATGGGGACCAAATTGGTAAAAGCACTATCGAAAAAGAAAAGCAAGAGGAAGAAAGCGATCGAGGCAAATGTGTACAAAGTCGATGATGAAGACATAGTACAACTTGCCAGCAACATGCCCAGCCCCACCAAAATAAGTTGAAGAAAGCGCTTAGACAAAGATCTACAAATATTAATGAATTCGGCTGTGAACGAAGTGCAGCTCAGTTGGTAAGACGCTTCCCCTCCAACCAAGAGGTCGGGGGTTCGAGACACCTCGGGTATGTGAGTGTGAGTGTGTGTGTGTTGTTTGCCTGATCAAATAAATAAAAAAATAATGAATCCGGCACAATTGGTTACACATCTAAAGTTCCTCGTAAAAATTAAGCAAATAATTTTTATTTTATTTTTATAATGTATTTTTTTAATTTTCAAGTTCTATGAATAAATAATAGCTTTAAATTTTTGTGAAAAAAAAAGTTTACATTAAAAAATCAGAGAAAGCCCTCGCCCCACTGTTGGAGCTGATTTTTTATGCGACTCTTTCATGGTGGGACCCGTCAAAAAGTAGCAGAGAGCCTCGTCTTTGGGGCTCGACGTTGGGTTTGCCCTAAGTTATGCAATCAGTTAAGGCCATTGACTACAAACAAACGATCTCAAGAAACAAGACTAGGGACAAAACTCGAACAGCGAAAACGAGGGCAGAAACAAAAGAAGACGAATAACGAAACGAAATAGTACAATCAAACAAGGTCAAGAGAACTAACTTATTGTAACAATGGGGTGTTAGCTTCACGTGCATGCCAACTTTACATGGCTTTTGGTGTGGAGGGTAGCTACGAGCCCAGTTTTGTGATGTCTCGATTCGACCGGTTATACTTCATGTGACTTTTAACGAGTTGCCCGGCTGCAATGGCAGCCATTAGTGAGAGCTCTCCAGCCAAGACTGAACCTGCAACAATGGCTGCCAGTAGCTGTGAATTCGACCCCGGTGATTCTTTGTTGGCACCCTTTACCCCTAGTAAATTAAGGCAAGCCGATTGTGATGCTAATTGAGTTCCACCCCCGACTGTACCGACCTGGAATTTACCGAAATGGGATTCAGATTTGGACGTAGAAAATACTATCAATGATGTAAAGATGGGTTGTAAGTTTGTAAATTGTAACTACCTCGATAGATGGCATAGTTACAGATATGTGAAGGTCATTCCCATCATTAATGGCTTCCATCATTGTAATGCAGTGAGAACTTTCTACATTCTGCGCTGGATCTTGGCCCGTGGCTAGAAATACTGCGGATACAACGTTGGCTGCGTGTGCATTGAAGCCACCGAGAGCACCTGCAATGGCGGAGCCAGTGAGGTTCTTTAGCATGTTGAGCTCGACAATGGCAGGAACCGTAGTTTTCAAGATTTTCGTCACCACTTCTCCGTTGATGACTGCTTCACATACTACTGATTTCCCACGACCTTCGATCCAATTGACTGCAGCAGGTTTCTTATCAGAGCAGAAGTTTCCTGCAACAACAAGGCTAATATCATATCACATTCGTATGCTGAAATGAAAATCGAGACGATGACAAAGAGACGATTCCAGCTCGTACTCACCCGAAATCCCAATGACATCCATATCAGGAAACTCATTCTGGAGATAGTCTAGAACATTTTGAACACCTTTGGAAACCATATTCATCCCCATGGCATCACCTGTACTGCATCTAAATCTAATGTACAGATTCTTCCCTGCAATTGCACATTTGATTTCTTGTAGTCTTGCGAATCTGCTTGATCTGTCACAACATTTCAATTATCAATCTATTTGAATTCATGCCGATATCATGATACCATTCATCACCAAATAACACGAATAATCAATCAATCAATCTGCAGAAAATCCGAGAAATGAAGCAGCAAATTCCAACAGCATCAGCATTAATTGATTGAATAACAACAAACTAGACTAAAAGGATTGAGATAGAGACAATCCAAGCTACGTATATCCATGGTTGATTCTCTTAGAAAGCAACAGAAATTGATTTCCACACACATCCAAAATAGAGAGAGAGAGAGAGAGAGAAGGAAAGTTACTTGTTGAAAACAACAGACAGCGTATCAAAATTGAGAGGATCCTCCAAGAAGAACTTTAAATCCGTTGCCCTCTTCGCGGAAGAAAACCTAACCACCGGAGCTCTAGTCATTCCGTCGCGGAGGAGCACGCACGTCGCGCCGCCGGAAGAGTAAATGGCCTTGCAGCCGCGGTTAGTGCTCGCAACCAAGCAACCCTCGGTGGTGGCCATAGGCACCGAGAATTCACGGCCGTTCAACAATAGCGGCCCCGCTATCCCCACCGGAATCTGCACGTATCCCACCGGCATCTCGCAGCATTGCCCCAAAATCGAATCGTAATCAAACCCTTCCAGAGGCAGAGCCTCGATCGACCTCCCCGTCTGCCGCTGCAGAGCCTCGCGCCGGATTTTGGCCGCCTTGAAGCAGTCGCCGAGCTTCGATTCCAGAGAGTACGACGGGATTTCGCCCGAGACGACACGATTGATGATGTATTCTTCGTCTTCCGGAAGGTCCGCGGAAATCTCCGGCTTGGTGAGTGTGGGAAGCGGCGCTGAGCAATGGGTGCTGCGATCTTCGTCGATGTCGCCGTCGGATTTCGAGACGACGGACTGCACGAAATCGATTCCGAAGAATCCGAGGAGGTAGATGAAGGAGGCGATGAGAGAGAGCAGGGCGGCGAGTTCGGAGAGGGTGAGGACGTGGAGGGGGACGGAGTTGCGGATCTTCTCGCGCCACCGGTGGAGGAGGAAGTAGGCGACGGAGAAGAAGAGAGTGAAGAAAATGCCGTTGGTTAGGAAGAGAGGGAGAGGGAGGGCGTCGGAGGCTCTAGGCGAGGCGGGGGCGGCGGAGGACTTGGAGGTGGCGGAGTGAGGAGGGAGAGGCGTCGTACGCAGCGGTAGCTTCGGCGGCCGCCGGCGAATGTCCATTGCGTGGGCGGAAATCGTGGAAGATATAGGATGGGGGGAAATGCACGAGGTGGCGGAGGAGGTGGCGGCGGCGGCGGCGGTGGTGGCGGAGGAGCGGTGGTTGCGGAAGTAGTTGTTTTATAGTGGAGATGGGCGGAAGGAGTGTGATTTGTGCTGCCGCATTTCTTTATTTTATTTATTTTTATTTATTTATTTTCGTCTTTTTTTCTTCTTCTTTATAACTAAATAAATCGGATGATTTAGTATTGGGACACACTTGGGTCAGCCAGATGCACTGTGCGGACGGCTAAAATACTGATATTTTTATTCGTGTAGATTAACATTTTTCTGTATAAAGATTGACACTTTTAAAAATTGACATTTTATTCATAAAATTACTATTATGTTAAAGATTGACACTTTTATTCGTATAGATTAACATTTTTCTGTATAAAGATTAGCACTTTGACCCGGCCACACTATGTGGCCGACCTCACCCAAGTTTTTGTCTGTATTTATGTAAGTTCTTCCACCAACAAGCTCTTCTATTTTACAATTTCTTTTACTTTTATTATGTAGTTGTTGTATGTTTCTAGAAATATTAATACTCCTCCCTCCATCCCATGTATAAACGAACTTTTTTATGACACGGAAATTAAAATAACCTTAATTAATAGTGAGTTATATGAATTATTAAATGATTTAATGATTTATAATTAAAATTTAGTTATAAACATTAAAAATTGAACTTATTTTTTAATGAATTAACAAATTTGTTGAATTATTAATTTATTTTCTGCATTATTCAAATAATTGAGAAAAATGTCTATTTTAGGAAATGTTCCATTATAAATGAAACGTATCCTTTTATAGAGAGATGATGTGCTAGTCCACTAATGGTGGTCAACTCCGTGGGCACCTTCGTCGTTTTATCATTTTGGTATTACTTTGTTCGATTTTAACAATTGTTTTATATTCTAAAATCAAAAAAATCAAAGCTCGATTTAATTTTTTTATTTTTTAACTTAAAAAAGACTTATAAAACAAAACGAGCTTTATTTTTATATATTTTTTTAATTATATAATTTATATATTAATTTCTAAGGTGTTAGAATATAAAATAATTGTTAAAATCAAACAAAGTAATGACAAAGTGATGAAACAACGAAGGTGCCCACGAAGTTGACCACCATTGATGTGGACTAGCATATCATCTCTCTCCTTTTATATATTGGATGTAATGTATATATATTTTGAAAAGGCTAAAAGGCATATTCAATTTCAAAAGGTTAGATGAATAAAAACAGAATTTCTGTAAGTAAATGCCAATGCTAATAATAATAATAATAAAAGGACATATAACTACTCATGTCTCATGGTCACAATAAATCCGTACACAAACACAACTGTCATGTAATGGCAATCTTATTAATTTGAATATTACTAAGCTAATGTTTGGTTCAAGTTTTTTTTTTTTTAATGAAAAGGGAATCAAGTAATTGATTTCATTACATTTTGTTTGGTTTGAGTAATAGGTTATCAATTTTTCTTACTTGGGGGTAACTCAATCCATTACATTATTATCCCTCAAGAAGGAAGGAAAACAAGGAGAAATGAACCCCCCTCACAAGTGACTCTCTTTCTACTATTGAACTAAATACTCAATAAAAGTAACTATTATTATTATCATTCGCTTACTTTGACTTGATTCCATTAATTTTCCAGTACCCAACTTAAACCAAACGAACACTAAATCTATTGTAACATGAAATAGCCCGAAAATAATTAGGTTAATTCGTATGTAGAAAGTTTACATAAATACGAAATAACTATATGCACACCAAGTCTTGACAAATTAATTTCAACCGTTGAATGAATTACTAAAGTTTGTAGCAATTTGGACATGAATAGATAAATTATTCCTCGATTATTGAGGTATTTACATTGATAGGGTGCAAACTATATATTATATGAATATATACGTATACATTGATGTGATGGACATGAGCATGACTGCATGAGTCTCATGACAATAGTAAAACACAGGTGGTATTCACGATAAATACCAAATTTAATAGTGCATGATAAAATAAAATAAAATAAAAAATAAAAAAAAATCTAATATATTAGTATCAAATTTTTATAGTGAACGGACAAACATGTTCTAAATGAAGGTAACTCTTGTACACGCCTACACTTGTATCTTTTTTTTTAAAAAAAATTATATGCAACACAGGGAAAATTATATTTCAGCGACAGTAATTAAGTATATATCGAAAGAAAATTACATTTTAGTGATTGTAATTTAGGCATGGACAATATATTCGATTGCTATAGTAAATTGCACATGTATGTAAAATCGTTATAAAAAAAAAAGAAGAAGAAGAAAGAAAGAAAAGTAGGATCCATATACTAATACATAAGACAAAGGGATGTTTTAAGGACTTCACCAGAATATTGAGTAGATTTGATAGTATTTTATAGAAATGAGTATTTTTGATCCTACAATATCAATTTTGAGTAGTTTAAGTTAAATTGTTTTATATCAATTTTGACTATTAAGCCGCCCTCTTATGGCCAGCCATAATATGGCCATTTAGCAAAACCCTATATATATTTCTAAGAATGTGTTTTATAATTTAATCCTGGCATAAATATATAGTATGATAAATAAAGTCTAGATATATAAAAAAAAAATTAAATTAGGCCGAAATTCTCGACATGAGTAATGTTCCCCTACCTACCGTGGGCAGACTTAATATGCCCACGGATGAGGTGGCGGCATTATATTTAAGGAAAATAATAATTAATATAACTTATATAAATAATCTTTACCATAAAAAACTAAACCCTACTAAAAAAAAGTGAACCCCAAAAGGAAAAATCATTTATGTGGCATTGCCACATCAGCCGTGGGCATAATAAGTGTGCCCACGGTGGGTAGGGGATCATTTCTGTTCTCGACATTCCTTGAGTTTGATAAATAAGTGGGAGGGTGGTATTGGTTATTGCCAATGCCGGCCGTTAATTTGCCGTTTAAAGAGCGAAATACTAGTTGTTTGTAAGAAATAAGAACTGGTCGCGTTGACGGATTGGATAACGACGTTGATTTAGGACGACTGTTCAATGTATTTATCGATGTTTTATTTCAGACAAAAATGTCTTTTGTAATATTTCATTCTGTTTTCTTTACTTGTCAGTATTTCAGAGTAGTTTCCAATATATTTAATTATTCTTTTTATTATGCTCACAATTGCCATCTCTAATTTTTATAAGTTTCCAAACCTATTTTTGACATAAAAATAAAAAAGACATATAATTTTTTGGGAAAAATATAGCTTTTGTACAATTGCTCTATTTTATCCTATTTTTATTTGGTACGACACGAGAATTTACAAGTATCGGGGAAGGTTTTTTTGGTGATCGAAAGTTTTAATAGTATATTTTAATTAAGTTAAGAAAGTAGACTAAAATATGAGACATTCCAAAAAGAGAAATTGTAACTTATATAATGGGACGAATTGAGTATTCTGTAAAGTTAAAAAATAAATAAATAAATAAATCAACTAGCATTCGTAACTTCTAATTATACAATTCTTTTAGTTACAACACTACACATTCATACATGCACACACACTTACAAAGATTTAAACTTTGGACTTAACTAATTAGAGGAGAAACGATTACAATTAAGTTGCGCTTCTTGCCTAATCTACTCATTTAAATTATTCTCATATATTATCATTTCATCTATGAAAAAATTGTGAAGTGGCAATCACAGCTAAAAGATCACTATCTTAAATCTTAAATCTTTTATACTATAGCATCAAACTGAATAAATAATATTTTAAATCTTATAAAACAAGCATTTTGACGTAGTGCATGATGAAAAAGACTCAACATATATATCTTCTATTATATTATTGAATATTATTGTCCCTACTTGAATGAACAGCACAAATCATAGTGGTTTAGCTTGCTGGAGTAATAATTTGTGCATGGTGCATAATTTTGCTTACATATGCAACCAATAAAAAATAATTCTTATGAATAATATATTAATTCCTTAGCTCAATAATACTTCAATTAACTAGCAAATAAACTCATTCAACTTAGGTATTTGAGTCTACCCAATTGAATTGAAGATGCAAATTAGCTTAATTATAATTCTTTGGTATAATTTATCTTCTTTTTTTTTTAATCATGTTTCGTGATATATATATATATATATATATATATAGAGAGAGAGAGAGAGAGAGTCGAGATGAAAGTAAAATACTATATATAATATAATGTGATTTTTTTTTTTTCGTTCAATATATCTCCAATTAACTTAATTTCAAAATCAAGAAAAAGGAAACTTTATTTCAAGTACCTCCTATTGATCTTAATTATATTCTTATTACCCTCGGTATTATAATTTATGATTATTAATTATGATATGCATGCGCCCATTTTTCAAATTCAAATAATCTCTCAAACCAAATCCGACAGGATTCAAATATATAAATGTCTGAACATTTTTAATTAAGACAAAAAAACTCGAATCTCAATATCAAATTGATGTACAGAGACTCAGGTGGATCAATCGAACAAATACGCTATACCTATTATAAATAATTCATTTTTCTTAACGTCTGCCACTCCAATTTTACGAGACCATTTCATCAGATATAAGGAATATATGATCTGAGTAATCTTTTAAAAATGACAAATATGTGACAAAACGATGCCATTTTGATGTCATCAATAAGTTTATTAATATTGTCATTGTCAGATTTTAAATATAATACTTTCCATCCCGTCCCTTAAATTTAGTCTCGGACAGCTTGACACAAATATTAAGAAAACGAATATTTCATAGTAAAATTATAAGCGTAATGTGACTACGTATTTGATTCATAGATAAAGTAGAGTAATTTCTTATGGACCATAATGACATATTGTATATATAGTTTGTTAGAATCTTGAAGATGTTTGTTTTGAATAGTGTGTATGTTGATTCTCATTTTAAGTATGATAGTACTAAGTTTGTAGGCCTTCCAATTTAGTAAATGAGAAGTATGATATAGGTAAAAGATGGGTCATGTTTATGCTCTAAAGTATTCGAATAGTCATTCTTGTAAGAAACAAGATCATCCGACTTATAAATTGAGCTCGAGACTTTTACGTGCAAAGTCGAAAAAAATAAAATAATAATAATAGTAATAATCAACTTTGACACTTTTGAAAATTAGACACCATATTTAAATTTTGTATTTTTAAATCACAAACTTCTATTTTATTTTTCCAGTAAGTAAACAACGTTCTTGTTATCCGACATCGAAATCATAGCCGAAAAATTCACTTGGAGACTAGGCGTCCTGGTTGGCATTCCGAGAAAAAAAGTATTGAGAAAGCCTTTATTTTTAAATATTTTTTATTATTTTAATTCGCCAAATATAAATTAATGATTGAATTTGCTGAAATTTAAAAATGATGTTTAATTTACAAAACTAATTAAGTTGAAAATATTTTTTTTATTAACCCTTAAATTATTTGATATCTTTTCAACCTTGATGTGAGCACGTGAAGTGGCTTGTGCGATGAGGGAACTCGTGGCTAGAATATTCTCATGTATCATCATTTTAATCAATTTTTTGATTATAATTAAAGTTGAAAAAAACAGAATGGTTTATGCTTAACACAACTAAAAAGGGAAAAAGGAAATCTCTGGAAAAAAGAATAAAGAAAAGAGGGGTATCCTAAGAAAAAGAAAGGGGAAGATGATCAGATTTTATTACATCTATAATAAGCTTAGGTGATTAATTTTTAATTGAGTGTGAGTCGGTAATAATTTGATTGGTGGTTAACCAATAATTACCTAGCTAATTTTGTAAATTTAGTCCAAGCTTCTAGCTGTTTAGCTAGCTACTAGTAGCTAGTCGATAATTTCACTTCACTTTCACCAATTTCTATTTAGTGATTACTATTATCAATTATGCATGTTACTCTATATTAACCAATCCTTAATTTAAAATTATACTTATTTATATATAATTTGGTGCTTAAGTATTGTAATGTTTATTGTATACTACAATCATGCTCAATTCAACAACAAACACTATAATCAGTGTTCTAAAAATTCTCGACTAGGCGCTAGGCAGCACCCCGCCGCTCGACTAATGCTCAATCCGTAGAGGCGCTAACCGACACCTTAACTATCGGCCATACATTAAAGCTTAATTAGTCTCCAGGTGTGAACTTATCGATACTTACACCAACTAGATTGTTCTATACGTGATTTGGATTGCTATATGAATTTAGGACTAATAGATTACACATATTTCAAGAAATATAGATATTATGTTGAAAGTTATATGCAAAGACTATGAAGTTATGAAATTGGACTATTAGTCATGTTCTATATATCTTTTTAATCATAAAATTAGTAATAAATTATGAATAATACATGTTGATATAGTTTGTACATGATGCAAATCATTGTGATTATAATCCGCCTAAGCAGGATTGTGATTATAATCCGCCTAGACACTGCCTAGCCGCCTAGCACTTGGCCCCTCCACGACCCGACTAGCGCCTAACGGCTTTTAAAATATTAACTATAATAAAAGTATACTAATAGGACTCCCTTATGAGTGTCCTAAGATTAAATAGGTCTTTTCTTTTACTTGTAGGGTGTGTTCTCTATGATGAAAAATTATTATGAGAAAATGAAACGATTACCCTCTAAATTTCCCATATTTTCCCACTTATACTCTTTTTTTCCCTTCCTTTTCACTCTAATAGTCTAATAGAAGGAAAATATTTTCACTCCATATTGGTGGGATAATATTTTTCATTGAAGAAAGAGTAAAATTCTTCATCATAGATAAGAAGATGGAAAAATATGGAAAAATGTGAGAAGTTTAAAGGGTGATAGTTCTATTTTCCCATGATAATTTTTCATCATAAAAAACACACCCGTAATGTATAAACGTTGAATAAGGTGGGAAGTTTAGCTCGTTTCAAAACCAACAAATACTTTAAATTTAAATAAATTATAAAATATAACTAATGATATTTTATATGCGAATATTTTAAAAGGGAGCATAAGCGAACATCGTGCCTTTTCGTTCATTACTCAACCATCTATTTTATTTTATAATGATATTTGTACATATATATCTAGAAACGTTTATACGGTTATAAAATGAATGACTAATATTCCTTTAGATAATAAAAGAAAAGAAAAAGAAAAGAATGACTATCGTTTAACCAAAAAGTGACACTATCAACATTGTTTTTTTTTATAGCAAAACTCATGCTCTCATCATTATTAATTATGACATCATATTGTAGCTTTCTTAAAATAATTTTGGGGCGTAGAGAGTTATTTCAGGAGCTAAAAGAGGAACATGAGAGTTTTCTTTTCTTTTTTTCTTTATTGACTAATTTTGGGAGTATTTTTACATCTTCTGATTTGACATTCATTTCTTTATCGCTTATTGTGATTCTTGGTATGTTCTTCTCTCCTTTGAGCTCTTGGAGTTTAATTAATGTTTCCCTTTTGTTTTCTTCAATTGTTAGCATTGTATTGCCTTGCACATTTTGCTTTGTAATAAAGTTCGTTCATCGAGTTGAAAATTTGTGTTGTTTTAAACTAATCATCTTCTGATATATGAATTCTTCTGATTGGTAACGTAACTGCGATTATATCAACGTGCTTTAATTTTGGAGATAAAATGAGTATCTATTATCTTGTTTAAGGGCTTTAAATTCTATGACAAGCTTGTATTTATTTTCTTAAAACAATTCTGCATCCAAATTTCTTCTTCTAGTAATACCTAGGGGAGGGCAAAGAGATAGAATTTACATCACAACATTTAGGAACTATGCATGGAAATTGAGAAAAAGTATGTTATTAAATATACGTCGTATTTCTTCTTATGATATACTTCCTTCCTCTCATTTTTCTTGACACGTTTTCATTATTTTACTCTCACATATATTCACGAAACGCGTCAACTACTATAGTCACGTCATGGAGGGTGCTTTAAGTTTGGAAGAAAATGGCCTCCTAGAAGCTTCTCCTGCAACGACAGTCACCACGTCTTCAGAAGATAAGAACACATCAACTAATATTACTATTTCTTCGCCTATTGATAATAATAACGCTTCTCCATCAAAAGATCAAGACAGAGCTTCTCCTTCACCGGTAACAGAAGACAATAGCCATAACTATACCTCTTTTGGCGAATCAAAGTCCTCAAGCGCATTAGAAGTGAAATCGGATAACACAGAAGCAAAAATAGTTGCTCGACCATCTACAGATGATGATTACATACCTTCTGTTTCGTCCCCGGTTCACAGAAGATGTGTCAGTGTTGATCTCGTTGCCAAAGTACCTAGTAATTATGGTAACAGCAGTCCAAGTACTCCACAAATCACTGATTCTGCTAAAGTATCCATCGACACAGCATCACCCTTTGAATCTGTAAAGGCGGCCGTTTCCAAGTTTGGCGGGATTGTGGACTGGAAGGCACATCGCGTGCATACTGTGGAGGTATCATATCAAAACCTCTCGCCTCTAAGCTTCTTGTGGCATTATTTCTTTGAAACATATTTTTCTAATGCAGAGACGAAAGTTCATAGAGCAAGAACTCGACAAGGCACAGGAGGAGATGCCGTTATATAAGCAAAAATGCCAAGCTGCCAATGAGGCGAAATCGCAAGTCCTTAAACAACTAGAAAGCACGAAAAGACTGATAGAGGAATTAAAGCTTAATCTTGAAAGAGCACAAACAGAAGAGCAACAAGCGAAACAGGATTCTGAACTAGCAAAATTGAGGGTGGAAGAGATGGAGCAAGGCATTGCTGATGAGTCTAGCATTGCTGCTAAGGCACAACTTGAGGTGGCGAAAACACGACACGCTGCTGCAGTTTCGGAGCTCAAATCCGTTAAAGATGAGCTCGAAGAACTAAGACGAGATTATGACTTGTTGATAGCCGAGAAAGATGTAGCTGAAAATAAGGCTGAAGAAGCTCTTTTCACGTTGAAACAAGTTGAGAAGGCATTAGAGAGTTTGACCATCGAACTTATCACTCTAAAACAGTCATTAGACTCGGAACATTCTACACACCTAGAAGCAGAGGAACACAGAATCGGAGCAGTTGAGGCTAAAGAGCAAGATAGTCTTAACTGGGAGGTGGAACTAAAACAGGCTGAGAAAGAACTTGAAAAACTAAACCAACAAATGATTACGACGAAAGAGTTGAAGTCAAAGTTGTCCGAAGCAATGACATTACTGCATGATTTGAAGACTGAGTTGGCTACTTACATGGAATCAAAACCAGAGGATATTGGCAGAGAAGAAACCTTACAAGATCCACTTAAGCAACCAAAGACGAAGACTCGTGCAGATATCGAGGCTGCTATCAATGCAGCAAAGAAAGAGCTTGTAGATGTAAAGCTCAAACTTGAGAAAGTAACTAAGGAAGTTAACATCTTGAAGGTGGCCTCCGCATCATTGAAATCACAACTTGATAAGGAAAATGCAGAACTTCAGGTCATCCAACAGAGGGAAAGAATGGCCTCAACTGCAGCCGCATCTCTTGAGACAGAGTTAAATATGATCAAGTCCGAAATCAATATAATACTTATGAAGGAAAAAGAGGAAAGAGAGAAATTGGTTGAGCTTTCCATGCAACTACAAAAGGCAGCACAAGAGGCGGAACATGCTAAGACACTTACCAGAATGGCTGGTGACGAGCTTAAGAGAGCAAAAGATGAAGTTGAACAGACAAAGGCTGGAATAAGTAAAAGGGAGAGTAAATTACGTACAATTAAAAAAGAAATCGAAACCGCAAAGACATCCGAGATGTTGGCACTAGCAGCTATAAGTGCATTGCACGCGAGTGAATCAGCTCAAATGAACACCGGTGATGATTCATTAAACATAATCACGTTATCTCTAAAAGAATATTATGAGCTTAGCAAGAGGGCTCATGAGGCCGAAGAGCAAGCGAATACAAGGGTAGCATCAGTTCTGTCTCAAATTGAAATGGCCAAGGAGTCTGAGCAAAAGAGCTTACATAAGCTCGAGGAAGCCGGTCGTGATTTGTCTCAGCGAAAGGATGCCCTCGAGGTTGCATTGCAGAAGGTTGAACAAGCTACGCAAAGAAAATTGAGTGTTGAACAAGAGTTAAGAAAGTGGAGAGCCGATCACGAGCAAAAACGGAAAACTATTGAATCTATTATTTCACTAATAAAGAATAGTAAGAACTCTAAGAATCATGACTCTTCTAGTCTCCTGCAAAGAGAGAATAAAGAAACAGATGCTCAAGAAGCCAAAGGTGGAAAGAAGAAAAAGAAACCATTCTTTCCACGAATCCTCATGTTCCTTGGAAAAAAGAAGACACATTCATCTAAGGGAGAGTGATAATCTCATAATGATTTTCTTGGTTAAACACTTTGCATATGTCTTTTGTAATATGATTCACTTAGTAGTGATTCAATCATTTACTTTTACTCACTAAGACATGATAATGTATATTTTTTTATGAGGGCAAAATTTCAAACTTGATAGGGCATCAAAGTAGAATGTGTCACTTTCAAGTTGTTGAAGTTACTAGATTACTAGTTCGATCCACTAGGGGCGTGTCTACTTTTTATTCCGGGATAATAATATTACTCTCGCGTCCGAACCTACTGGTCCAGTATTCCTCATTGGGTTGCCCCAGAGTTAAAATCGAAACAAGGTAAAGAAATAGCAAAATCAATAACAAAGAGATACTAAAGAGGGAAAGGTGATTCCGATTGCATGTCAACACTAATCTCGATTTAGAAATGAATTATTGATCCAATTAACCCAACTCACGTGGAGAAACTTCTAATTATCACACTTCTATCTCTCGGTTGAAACATGATCGTTGATTAATAATCCACCTATCTCTGCTAGGTTTCAAGGAATATTTTTTTAACTACAAAGGCTCTTGAAGTTCTTAATTCCTATTAGCAAGAATTACTAATATTGTGGTCTTTCAAGTTTAAATGCAAAAATAAGCCTCCTAGCATTTACTCAAACACCAAGCATGCATTAATATTGGCTCAAATACACCTGAATGTAGATCAAGCACCAAAAGCCACCAATAAGAATTGAAATAAGAAATGATCTACACCGTTGAGTTCATCGGTGTGTTACCTACAATTAATTGATGATTATACTTATAATGTGAGTACATTATAATAAACAATGCCTCATAACATTATTAAGACGGAATTATGATGAATGATGTATTATGATTATCAACGACCAAAACACCCTTGATATGTTGTGATGCACAATATTTAGTTGTTTAATTTACCCGTGGTGGAAGATTAATATTGCTAAAGTATCCATGAAAATATTTTAAGAAATAAATATATAAATAATGCTGGGAGAAAATAGGAATTAGAAATTATTGGGGGTCCCAATCTAATTCTAAAATCTTGATGCATGATTAAATTTGTGGACCAAGCCAAAATCAACCCAAAAACCCTAGCCCTACTTCAAAATGTTTAAACTGTATATCCAACTAAGCATTGACTGTGACTATCTTTCTGGGTTTATCACATAAAATATAATTTAATCTTTAAATATAAATATAATATGTGTGTGTGTGTGTGTGTGTGAAAAGTCCTTGATTGTTTATGATTGTTCTGAAGAAAAATAAATGTATCACCTATATTATTCTTAATGAAATCATATTTTTATTTAGTCGTTAGAACATCAATTGATGTTTTGCAATCATTAATTGTCATGGTCTTAGACTCTTAGTATATACGGAGTATCTTGTTAGTGATTATCCAAATTTAAATCCTAAATCGAGATATATACAACTGAAATAGTCTATAATTTGGGAGAAAACACAATCTTAGCAAGTAATTCCAAAAGATGTTATGCATACATATGAATTATAATTGTGCATTAAAATAAAGGGCTTATCGATCTAAATCAGAACACGATGTAGGATAACATAAAAACACAATACCAAGCATTTTCTTTTTTCTATTTTTATAAAGGGCTTATCGAATTGAGTATTGGCGTGCTCGAGCTAGGCTCGATTAAAAATTTGGTTGTTTGAACTCGACTTGAGCTTTAATTTTATGGTCGAAATCGGCTCGACTTATAATTTTTGAGTTCGAGTTCGGCTCAAACTCGCCTCGACAAATATTTGATTATAACACAATCGAGCTTGAACTCTAACCCGGCTCGTGAAATGTTTGAATTTCATTTAAATTCTACTCAACTATTTGTGACCATAAAACTCGACCTCGATTGCGAGCTTGATTGGAGGCTCGATAACAGCCTCACGATTGATATGAAGCTAGCGAACAAGCTCGATTAAATACAATCCAAACATGTTTGCGAGGAAATCGAGTCGGGTACCTTAGTGATCAAGCCGAGTTCGATAATTTAATCGAGCATGAATTCAGGCTCGAGCTTGACTCGATTCATAATGGATTTGAGTCCAAACGAATTGATTGCCGAGTAGTTGTCGAATTTCCTATCCTATTTACAAAATTGAGTTTTTATTCACTCAAGCCCAAGGTCGGCTTTTACCTACTATACTATCATTTTTTTTGGAGTATACTACCTCCATCTTACCCACTTAGTCCCATTTCCAAATGACACAAGAATCAAAGAAAATAAGGATATGTGGATATAATTAATTATGAGGAGAGAGAGTTAATTGTAACCAAGTATTATTTGTCATTTTAAGAAATGAGACTAATAAGTGAGACGGACCGAAACGGAAAATGAGACTAAGTCAATGAGATCGAGATAGTATAATTATGGGGCACATAATTTTGGGTGTCCATATATTTTTGTTAATATTTAAAGATAGTATGTTTTTCCTTGATTGACGTGGATATTTGAGGTTGAAACACACAATCATTAAACTATCGCCGTAAAGCCATAATTTTTTTTAATAATTTCTTTTTAATTTATTTAGTAGCTGAAATTTATCATTTAGTATGAATTACTACGTGCCATATGCATTTATTTGTTAATCGATAAAATTATAGAAGTTCCAAAATCAACATCGTGGAACGAGAAAGTCAACGTCCTATGTATAATTTTCAAGATTTTGCTTAAATTGCTTATTCAATTATAGTGTTTTCTCTCTTAAGGAAACTTTCATCTATCGACTTAGGAAGATACTATATTATCAATTATATATACTAAAATAAAATAAAATAGTCTATGTATATTTTTTTTCTCCAAAAACCTTAATATATATGAGAGCCTCATCAAATCATATTTTATTTAATCTAAATTAATTAAATATTTTTTTAATCATTTTCAATGCATGCAATATTTTGTTCTATCATTTAGAAATAAAATATTGGCAAAAACTGGTGAGGCCGGCCACATAATGTGGCCGGGTCAAAGTGTCAATCTTTATGTAGAAAAGTGTTAATCTATATGAATAAAAGTACAAATCTTTAACATAATTATTTTACGAATAAAAGTGCCAAATTTTTAAAAGTGACAATCTTTATATAGAAAAATGCTAATTTACATAAATGAAAGTGTCAATCTTTTGAACGGCCACATAGTACACCCGACTCACCCAAGTGTATCCCATAAATTTTTTTTATTTTTGAACTCAAGTTAAAATATTACTTCGTAGATTGTATATTTAAAATTCACTGTGTGAATTAAATTTTATTGTTAACTTTTAGGAAGACAAATAATTGTAGATTTATTAATCATGTTACATCTATAACATTGAATCATTTTAGAATTTCATCAACAAAAATCTTTATACAAATATTTATATTCGTTCATAAATTAAAGTTTAATGAAAGAAGTTATGAAAATGAATTGTAAAACTACTAGAATTTAGATTGAAATGTATTAATGTACATGTAAATTGTATAAGGAAGATCAAAATTTCAATTTATTAGTTCCCAATTCATTGATTCTCTTTTGCACTTAATTTTTTAATATATAAATTAAATTAATACTAATTTTATAATAAACATATAATATAAAATGCTCCGGGTACAATACTTGCTATGAGAGATGTGTTATGTAACAACGAGGCAAGTTTAGCATAATATAATGGTAAAACGTTTCTTCTATATTTATATAGCAAATAATCAGGGCATCCCTAGCGCATCGTGAGTTTGGAGCTCACCGACGAGCCCGAGCTCCATGTCGAGGCTCGCTTGGCGTTGGGAAGCATTATGACGTCATAAAATTTTTTTAATATTAAAAAAAGTTTAGGATAAAAAATATTCTTTTAACCACTACATACCCAATAGCTAAACCCTTAAAAAAAAACCTATAAATTCACCTCATCACACTCTCTTTTTTTTTTTTTTTTTTTTTTTTTCATCTTCTTCCCTTTTTTCCTCAAAAAAATTCTAATCTTCTTTTATCTTTCACCACTTTCATCATTAGGTCTTCGGACGGCTCTTCCACCAACTCAAGCGATACAAGCAGTGATGAAGAAATATTCATCGTAAATATGGTTGAGGTAAGTCATAAGACATTTGATCTTATTAAAAAGTAAAGGGGAAGAAGGCAGCGTCCCCAACGAAACGAGCTCAAAGAACAACCTCAATCGTTTTAGAGCACTGCGAATTTACACAATTCAAAAGCGCACGCCCAATTCACAAGTGATTTGCTAAATTTGGGCTTAAGATTAAAAAAGAACCATTGCAGGTGATTTTCTCAAATTACCAACCAAAAAACCAATTATTTTATGAAAATAAATAAATATTTTTAAAAAAAAATATATAGAAAAAATAAGAAAGACAAAGAGTAGTAGGGATGTTGATGGTGGAAGAAGGAAGATGGTCCCACAAACTGGCCCTTCCAACCTGTATTTCTTCTATGTTTAATTTTAATCCTCATTTTCTCTTTTCTTCTTCGTTCATGCATACCCGTTACACTCTCTCTCTCTCTCTCTCTCTCTCTAAACCCCAAGAAAAAAAATTAGAAAAAAAAAGAAGAAAAGAAAAGAAAAGAGAACAAAAATCATGACAACCCTGTTCCAGATCATCTCTCTCCATCATCACCACCCTCTCCCCGATCACAATTTCAAACCCAAAACCCTCTTTTTCCCTATTCATTAATCTTGATCCCTCCCCCTCTCAATCCCAAACTCAAACTCACTGTAATTATCACTCTACTTCTTGTAATTAATCACCTCGGAGTTGTTGTTGATGGCTGGAATTTGATCGAGGAGGAGCAGAATTTTGAAAATTCCGTTGATGATTCGCCTTTTTCTCGGCTTTTCCCCACCACCATCATAGTCCATACGTACGCTTTCTGTGCTCTCTTGTACAGCTGATCCCGCCCCCCACCACCACCACCCCCTTCTTCTTTTTTCTTCTGTTTTGACCCACTACTGTTGCCTCCACTTTCCGCCTCAGAATTAGGGTTTTCCTCATTTTTCCTTTTCTTTTTATTTTTTCTGGCCCCCTTTTGGTTTCTATTCATGTTTCTCTTGATCTTCGTGCTTCTTGATCTTTTATTGTAAATTCAAATTCAAAATTCAGAAGCCTTTTAATTTTTCTTCGCCTGTATATATTGTGGAATTAAATATTTCACGGACCAAAAATGGCTTTTCAATCGCTTTCAGCCGTAGCTAGGGTTTTTCTAAGGTTTTCATGTTAAAATGGTACTGCTTTCACTCCATTGGATCGACTTCAGTATCACTTGAATCGCCGTTTTCCCTTTCGCCCCCCCTCCCTGTGATTAGTCTGTAAACCGAACTCTTTCCATTCATCCCGAAGCCTTCTTTCTCTCTCTCTCTCTTCTCTCCTCTCTGTTAGAAGCCAAAGAGGAAACTCTGTTTAGTAATTTAGTTTGATAAAGTGTAAGTGCGCGATCATGGCTTATCAGCAGCAGCAGCCTATACCTAGTCCTAGCTCGGGCTCGGGGCAGGGCGGATACCAATATATGAATTCTCCATTTGGGGACACCACTTTCACTAAGGTTTTCGTGGGAGGGTTGGCTTGGGAAACTCAGAGTGAGACGATGAGGCGTTATTTCGAGCAATTCGGGGAGATTCTTGAGGCCGTGGTCATCACCGATAAGAATACTGGCCGATCCAAAGGATACGGTTTTGTGAGCTCTTTTTAACTTGATTCAGATTTCCGATTTTTGGTTTTCTGTTGGGGTTTTTCTTGGATTTGCGTGGTGCATTATTATGGCTCTGGCGTAATTTATGTTCTTGGTGATTGCACATTCTAGTTTTCGAGTCTGAGAAGATTTATTTGCCTTTGGATTCCTAAGAAGTAAACATCTTAATAACTTTTGTCAGTTCGTGTTAGTGTGAAAGCCAAAATGGTGTTTTTGCAATCTCATATGATTGGAGTAGAAATGTGGATGATAATGGAATTTAGGAGCCTTTTGATTGCGAAAACGTAAAACTTTTACACTTTCATTCCCTGCATTTTTTATATTAGTATGAAAGCCAAAGTGGGTTCTAAAAATAAAAGCCTAGGTGGGAATTTTGTAATTTCTTGTGATTGAAGTAGAAATCTGGATGCCTAAATGACTTGGTTTCCTATATGGGTTTGTGTGGAGGGTTTAGGTGACTTTCCGTGATCCAGAATCAGCTAGAAGAGCATGCGCAGATCCTACACCAATTATTGATGGGAGGCGAGCTAATTGTAATTTGGCTTCACTCGGAAGACCTCGGCCAGCTATTCCATTTGGTAAGATATTTAGAGCGCCTTATTAATTTCTCTCGAGGAGTACATTATTAATTATATGTACAAAGCTTCGACCGGTTAATCTTCATGTTTGTTTATAGACATATTGAAATCCGACCATTCTTCTTTTATAATATTGGCACCGTAAGGCAGATTTCATGCATCCGGCGCAAATTTGTATATATTTTGAGAGCATGTGTAATTGTGTATAAGACAGATTTTCTAATTACGCGTGCATCTTTATTGCTAATAGGACGCCTTCGGTCTCCTGCGCCTTACCTGGGAGGACAACCAGCTGCTAGGGGTGCTTATATTGGAAATTTTGGCTACCAGCAACCTGTTACGTATGGATATCAGCAAGGCTTGATGTATTCTCCATATGGGTGAGCAACATCCTTTAATATAATATTCATTTGGTGTTTTTACTCTTGATATTGCTCGTTATTTGTGGATTCGTCTATCATGATCTGCACTTGCATAGTTGGCATTCCTAGTATTTGCAATATGATGCGATCATGCTGGCTCTCAAATTAGAAATGAATTTATATAGCAAGATAGTGGAGGGAAACCGAAACATGTTATTGGGTTTTTGGCCTTTTGGCTACCAGTGGTTTCTTAAAAACATTTTTTTTTTCTTTTTCAAATCATCATGCTTGATAACTGATAAGTGACCTGGGAGTTGAGAAGATTTTTCTGTTGGCTGTTCCCTTGATCTAAAAAGCCTTTAGCCTAGTTGAATATCTTGTCTGTCATTGTGGTTGTGACGCTTGTTGATTTTTTGATTGGCATATATGCTTGTAGGGGTGGGAATCCGGCTCGGGTAAATTGGAATGCGACCCAGACCGGTGTGGTCAGGTATTGCTGAAAGAATTGATTACGGGGTGCCTGCTTACTGGCCTGATGGAAATTGGGCAGTTTGTTGGTATCCATCTATGGATTTTGGGTGGGTGGGGGAGAAAAAAGTATGAGCTAGGGCTTCCTTCATCAAAGAGTCTTTAGACTCTTTACTATCCTATCATGCAGCCTAGACAAACTCATATCTGTGTACATCTCCATAATTTCATCTTGAAAACTTTATAACTTGGAGCCTTGCCGTTTCAAATGATCTTACCGGATCACCATTTGGAAGAATAGAGAGAGATAATGGACGGAGAAATAGGACAAACAGTGGAAATTAGAAGAAAACTGAAGAATGATAAGGAAGAGAATAAATAGTGGTTAATTGAAGGTCAAGAGGAGAACCTGTAGAAATAGGATAGAAAAACTAGGAGATAAAGAAATAAGGGATATCATGATAGAGGAGGTAAAAAAACAGAGGTGGCTTCATGGTCTATTTTTACTTTCGTTGATACAGAAAGGGGGAGCCAGAAAATAGAAAGTAGCTGCAAATCATGAAAAAGGCAAAACCTAACTAATCTGTTCCCATCCGAATGTGCTCGTGTTGCAAAAGAAGCTATCTATTATACTATCGTCTCAGTTATATATGTGTGCTTGCTTATGGTATATGGCATAACTGGTAAATTATTCCTCATATATGATCATCAATCCTTTTGCTGGTGTAGGTATGCTGCTTACAATCCTGAATACACCTATCCTCAGGTCAACATTGTGATACTTGATGTGTTGTTATTTGTTATGCCGATATTAGTCGAGCAATTTTGACACTTTGCGAGGTTGTTTTCTTGTAGGGTGTCTACAGTCCTTATGGAAATCAGCAATACCTTCAGATATATGGCATGCCTGGAACAGTTGGCACAACTATGTATCCTTACAGTCAGTTGAACCAGGCTGTCCCAGGAAGTCATAATTATACTGCATTGCCAGGATATGCAATGCCAGGTCATCAGATAGTACAGTTTGGTGGGCCCAGTGTCAATGCAATGACGACGTCTTCTGTTCCAACTATTCCTTCCCCATATCCTGCTGGTATTTTTTTTAATTGGAAACAATTTAACCGAAATTTTAAGGCGGCGTCACGTAAATTTTGACCTCTTATTACTGTTGCCATTGTGTTTTTTTCCCCCATCTGTGCTTATTCATCTAAATTTGATTGGTAAATGGACCTAGCATGTTTGATTACGGGCAAAATTAAGTTGTTCTAAGTTCATAGTCTTCTTCTTAGCACAATGCGAAGTAAGATAGTCAAATTTGTTTAACTAGATAAAGCTTCAGTCACATTATTCAGTTTCTCTTCTCTATCATCTTTTGGTTATTTTGACTCCTTATCTTCTCTTAAACCTGAAAATGTTGTTTTTTTTTTCTTTTTTTTTTTCAATTGTTTCTTTTCCTTTTCCTTTTGTTCTCCAAAGTGAGGGAAGGGGTTGTGGATTTGTATTTGATCCAAAATGCATGCAAATCTTCCTTTCTTATTGCAAAAAAACCACATCAGACCTAGTTGCATCGGCATTTATTTAATAGTCTCTACTCTCTAGTTCTATGAAAGTGTTTTGTCCGTTCAACGGCATTCATTCATTAGTTTCTAGTTCGTCTTTGAAAGTGTTACGTCCTTTCAATGGTTTCATTTTTATTGTATCAGGTGTTGGAACACCTATGCCACAACAACCACAATTCTTACTACCTGCACATTCACCTCAATTCATTCCAGGTAGCGGCTCTGACCAAAATGCCGGGTGAGGGTTTTTAATCTAGGTGAGTTTTCTCGTAAACTTGTCAGATTCTTTCGGTTATAATTACAGTAATTCAACAATTTTTATACCAAAACAATCTCTCTCAGGTTCCCTTAGATTGCAGCAGGACTAAGAACAGCAGTACTGCCACTCGATTGGCGGGCTTCAAATCTTGCCTTGCAAATTATTCGTTTTGCATTCTAGAGGTAGTTTTCAGCCCATTTTCACCCTCGATCTCTTGTTATTTGTCCCTGTCTCTTTCGGAATTTCATGTAGCTGTAATCGATATGCAGGTCTTACATTGTCACGCTCACCGGAGAAGTGAAAGTGAATGTGGGGAGAGGAGATGGAATGGAATGGAACACATCCTTTCCTATTCCTTTGATTACTTCTCTGTTATCTTGTTAAGACACACTACTTTGTGTTGTGCAAAAGAGTCTGTGGGTATGGCTGGAATGGGATTTCTGGCCTAATAATAATAATAAAAATATGATGTAAAAAGAATTTATTTATATGATAGAATCAATATATGATTCTTTTATATATAGTGAGTCACAGACCCAGCATTTTGGGTGTGTAGATAGTCAGTCAGTCCCTCTCTCCTTCCTTGTGTTGCATCCTTCTTTGTATCTTTAAAAAAAAAGGGGGGAAGAAAAAACTGAGTCGAGTCGGGTCGGGTCGGGTCAGCATCATGTCATGTGTATAACACCACCACTTTCTCTTAGGATCTTCTTGTAATCTTGGATTATTTTAGAGCTTCTCTTCAAAATATGAAAGAAGAAGCTCACCCCCTATTAATAGGAAGAATATGGTTCTTTCTTCTCCTTTTCTCCTTTTCTCTCTCTTTCTCTGTGTAGTTTTTTTCTTATATGCAGCGTTTTTTAGGCTAAATAATTAATTTGATAGTATATGCAGGAATTCAAAAGATACTATACCGGTATGAACATTGAACTTTCTAATATTAGTAATTAATTTATATTTCTCTCTAGTGATCTTTATATGTATAGTTTGTTCTGCCTACTTTCTTCGAACATTGGGTTATACTCTATTTTAATTACAACCTTAGAATATGTATTAGTGTGGTTCGAATTTATATCGATCTTCATACTTTGTGCAAGCATTTTTCCTTTTGTTTTGGTGATCAATGATTTTTCCTTTCCTTCTTTCTTTTTATTTTTTCTTTAACACAATTAGCATGAAATTTAAAGATTGTGCTATATAGAGCTCGAACCTGAAACTAAGCATTGATCCGACATAGCTAGGTCAATATAATTTTTAATTTTTTTTAGATAAATAAAGATAAATAGAAACGAATGAGAAGTGCAAAATGAGTTACAAAGTTTGGTTACAATAAAACAAACAAAAACAAACAAAAAATTACAACACATTAAGGTAAAAAGAAGGATTACAAATCTAATCTCCTAAGGACCTAAGCTATAACACACGTCAGTTGGGAGAATATTTGAAATTCAAAACCAAAACCTAACTTTAATCAAATCAAAACCTCGCAACAACAGTCACCTTGTTGAACATCAACCCTGCAGAAATATACTCTCTCCGTTTCAATTCAATTGTTCCTATTGCCATTTTGGGTTGTTTAAATTCAGTTGTCCCCTTTTCTAAAATAGCAAAAATTAGCCCAATTAATCATCTCATCATCCCATCACCTTTCAGCACGTATCTCAATATAATTTATATTTTAAAAGTTTAAACTATCGTAACTTGCTCGTTTGTTATCCGATTTTCATAATTTTTATATCAAATTATAGGTCTTGAAAAACGATCTTTCATCTAAGATCTGACATGAATATATTTTTATGCATCTATGATGCTCTATTTTTAAATAATAAAATTTGCATTAACATTACAAATAATACACTTTATCTCTAAATACACTTTCCTAAAAATCCCGTGCCGAAAAGAAAATGGACAATTGAATTGAGACGGAGAGAATAGTTAGTAAACACTCTTGTCAAAAAAAAGAAAAAAAAAAGAGAAATACTAGTTTTATTTGGATATCTTATAAATTTATTCTCATACTTAAAATTGAAATTTAATAATTTGCTATATAAAACAAATATTGTAAATATTTATTAAAATCCATCAAATATTACTTTATTTTGTCCATAGTTTCTATTTTTCGTACTTTAAGATTAACTAATATACTTTTCAAAATACTTATTTACTTTCTAATTTTATTATAAATAATTCATTTCATAAATTTGTCTGAGATCCAAATGTATGAATAAACTACCAAATTAGTGGAAGTTCGAATGTGTGACAAAATTTGATTAGGGATGTATAAGTCAACAGTTTCAGTATCTTCGCGTTAAATATGCTATTTCTCCCTTTTAATGGGTTAACGATGCTAATATATATATTTACAGGGGGTAAACTGCAAATCTTCTTCTTAAGTTTACGGTGGAGATCTCCGTATTTTTTAAAATTAATAAAATAATGGCCGCTGAAACGACGCCGCCGCCGAAACCCTCCGCGTCTGCACCCTCACCCGCCACTCCGGCGACCACCGTCGCCGGCCCTCCGCCTCACTCCGCCGTCACCCCCACCGCACCGGCCGCCGTCACCCCGCGCGTCAACGAACCCGACGCCGACGTTATTAACATCCCCAGCTATTCTCGTATGCTCATTTCCCATCCAATACTCAACAATCGAGTGATAATTCGTCTTTTAATTTGATTATTTTTCGGTTTGAATCATCAGGGTGGTTTTCGTGGAGCGCCGTTCATGAATGCGAGGCCAGATACCTACCGGAGTTCTTCGACGGGAGGTCGCCGTCGAAGAACCCTAAGGTTTATAAGTATTACCGGAATGCCATCATACGGCGGTTCCGGGAGAATCCTAGCCGGAAAATCACTTTCACCGAGATGCGGAAGACGATCATCGGCGATGTGGGGTCCATTCGGAGGGTTTTCGATTTCCTGGAATCGTGGGGATTGATTAATTACACCGGTTCCACTTCGAGGCCGCAGCTGAAGTGGGAGGATAAAGAGACCAAGTCTGCCGCTCAGGGAGGCGGGGCTGATATCGCTGCCGTGGCGAAGAAGAGGGTTTGCAGTGGTTGCAAGACCCCTTGTACAATTGCTTGCTTTGCGTCTGAGAAGGTGCTTGCTTCTTCATCTCCGCACCTTAATTTGGTTTTTACTCGTATTTAACAAGATCGTGTTTGCTTGTGTTGATAAATTTTCTTGATATACATGAGCGACGCTTTTGTGCTGGTTATTGATTGTAGTATTCATAGGTAATATGGTGCTTTTAAGCAATCGAACGTGCAATGTGCGTTGATGTAGATCACTTGACAGTGTTTTTCTTTGTATCTTAGTTATATACTTAAGGTTGAACGATGAAATCTGATTCCCTTCTTTAAACGTTTGATCAGCATGATATGACACTTTGCGCGAGGTGCTATGTGAGGGGCAATTATAGGGTGGGCTTGAATACAACAGATTTTAAGCGGGTTGAGATCAGTGAAGAGGCGAAGTCAGACTGGAGCGATAAGGAGACGTTGCAACTTCTTGAAGCTATCATGCATTATGGTGATGATTGGAAGAAAGTAGCAGAGCATGTTAATGGGAGAAGTGCGAAGGGATGTGTTGCTCGATTCGTAAAGCTTCCATTTGGGGAGCAATTTGATGGCCCTCCGGAATCTGGAGAGGTGGATACAGAGTTAGGTTTACAAAATGCAATGATATCAGCAAAAAGAATGCATCTTTCACCACTTGCTGATGCGAGTAACCCAATTATGGCGCAAGTAAGTACTTCCTCTTTCGGGTGAAAGAATGTTTATGTCTATGCTAGTAATTTATAGACTTTGATTAGTGAATCCTTTGTTTCCAGGCTGCGTTTCTCTCGACATTGGTTGGAGTAGACGTTGCAGAAGTGGCAGCACGCGCTGCTGTAACGGCTTTATCTGATGTTGGTGACTTGAAGCAACAAGGTATCAAATGCTCAAGAGAAATTCATGTCTAGTTCTAGTCTTTTAACTCATTGATGTTTGAGCATGTGCATTATATATCATGAAGAGGTCTATGCTACTAATTATCGTGTTTTAAATTGAGTTTGTGCATTCTATATCTTCTGCTGCATATATGGACATAGGAGATACGGTATTCACTCGACTTTCCATCCTTTTGATCTGCTTCGACGCAGAACTCAGTAATGCATCTAATGGTAATACCCTGAACAAGATGGAGGAATCTCTCGATGAAGCAAAATTGCAGCTCGAGAAGGAAGAAGAGGAAATAGAAAAAACCATATCCGGAATCGCAACTCAGGTAAGATCGAGTATTGCATGTGTCGTATTTATATATGCTGTTTGTGGTGGTCGTTAATCTGACCATCCGCTGGTTTTTTTTCTGCCTTGTTTCTTCCTCAGACGAAGGAGATCGAGGACAAGATTCTCCACTTTGAGGAAATCGACTTACAAATGGAGAAGAAATTGCAGCAATTCGAACAACTCCAGAACCAGCTCTTCGTCGATCAACTAACTATCCTGTTTAATAAGAATGCACCCCCAAAAACCGGAAGCAACGTATTGGAGCCTGTCACGATTGAATGATTTTCTCAATGTAATATCTTCTAGCTTTCTGTTGTACAACTAGATATCACATTGTAGTAAAGGAAAGTATGAATCAAATTTTATTTCAATCTTTTCCACTACTGCAAAGGATTTTCTTGAGATGTTACTGCATTGCATTAGGATTTCTTGAGATGTTATTGCAGTGAGAATTTAATTAATTCAATCAAAATTGTAGTAGTGAGTGAAGATGTTTTCACCAAGGAGCAATACTACAAAACAAGTGATCATCCTTTTCAAGACTCTAACTGCATTTGCTGTCGAACATTCGCTGCTTCCGCCTACAACAGACGGAGAACGAAAATGTGTGTGTGAGAGAGAGAGAGAGAGGTTGGTTAGTTGTTTGGTATCCATATACGTTTACTTACTCTGATATCGAATACTAACTCTTAAATTCAAACCAAGGCACAATATAATGGCCAAGCCCTAATTCGATGAATTGTTAACTTAATCTGAACGACGAAACAGCCTGCAAAAAAAAAAAAAAAAAAAAGCCAGATTGTCACAGATGAAGATGAAGATTTGAAGGTTGAATTCTTTGAGCCCGAATGAAATACATCATCATGCGAAACGTTTATAATCACTCCTTACCTTTTGAATCGTGAGACCAAATTTTTCCTCCTCTTCTTCGATAAACTGCAGAAGACAACAATTTCTTTTACCATTAAATATGAAGAACGTAACGTGACTATGGTTTATGCACGACTAACCTGCCCAGTGAGAGTGTATAATCTGTTGTACGTCCCATTATTCGCTACACCAAGCACCGAATACAAATGCCTCCCACTTTCTCCCGGATTTTTCAACGTGTACTCTATATAATACAACCCTGAAACCACAAACCATAGTAATGTTTTTCGATTGCACGAAGATTGTGTAAACGAACGCTAGTGAAAAGAAAAGAAAATAGTCATTACCATTGGAAGATTTGCTATCTATGAGCTTGGCTGCTACACCAGGAGGCCTCTGCCAACTTCTGTCCAACCCCCCAATCTGCGAAAAAATCGACCCCTTTAAGCAAATCTCTCTTCTTTCAATCTACTCAACTCGATTCATCATGTTCATAATATCAAGAACTAATAGAAAACAGAAACTGATAAAACCTACGAGAGTTTCTGCAAATTCACCAACTTTGCCGAAAGACTCCAACCTAGTGAAGTCAGCACCGAGGCCTGTGATTGCAATGCTCACTGAAGCAAGCATCAGAAGCAAATCCAAGAATCATTAAACTATCATCGGAGCAAAAGTACTAAAAAAAACTTCGTCTTTTCCTACCGTTTGAGCTAGAAGCATCATCCGCTGGGTAGAAAGCAATCAGTGCCCTCACTCCATCACCTTCTCCAGTTCCCACTTGCCAATCTATCCACACACACAACTTCAATAAGGAAAACAACATATTCAACATAATCCATTTTACTTCAACTAAATAAATATAATCTATTTCTTTTACTTCAATAATCATCATCAACCAATCATGGATAATACAATTTAGTCACTGTGAGTTTCCTAATCCCTTTTTCTTTTTAGTGGAAGCTCCTTTCTAATTCATTTTTCATAATTCAAGATGCTTAATACTGAATTCATATCAAACGCAAAAATCCGAACTTTTTTTTGAAATTGAATAAAATAAAAAAATAAAAAGCTCACCTTTTGGAATAGTGATCTTGAATTTGTTGACCTCATCAGTGTAAACACGAAAACCCTCTGGTAATGCTATAAAAATTCAAGATTATAGTCATTACCACAATATTAAAAATTCAAAATTAAGATAAAAAATCTTGAAAAAATTAGAGTAAGAAACAAAAATACCACTTTCAGCAGCTGAAGAAATTGCAGGAAAAGCAAACACAGCAGAAACCACCTGCAAAATCAGCTCTCTCCTTCTCTTCTTGCATTCATCAACAACGCTCACACTGTTAAATATCAAGAAATTTCTAGAGATAATGCTAAAAAATTAAAAAAAATTTAAAATTATATGCTTTATATGAATTTAGATGTGCGAGAAAGTGGGAGAATTATTGCCATTGTTTTTGCTGATCAAACGCATTGCTCTTGCAGTAGATAAAGGAGGAGTTCTTGTTCTTCCTTAATTCTTCATGAAAATCAAATAAATTGTGATGAATGAGCAAAGTAACATAAGAATTTAATGCAAGAGGTGGAAGAAATAGCAGACCTTGTTGCGAGAGAGAAAATGGAGGATGAGAGAGAAGGGAATGAGAGTGCAAGGAAAAAATAGGAGCCATTGAATTTTATGATTTTCTTGCAAATCTTGTTTGGTTGTAATGAGCTTAAAATTTTGGTCTTTTTTCTTTTCTTTTTTTTTTTCCCCCAATATTCTCTTCAAATTTTAAAATATTAGGCATGAGTAAAGTTTTTTTCTCTTTTTAGTCCTCATATTTATTGGTTATTAACATCTAGGCCTAAAACTTTGTAATGGTGCCCATTTTTTTGACATCAAGTATTTCTATTTTTCTTGTTCTTCCCATTTAATAAGAAGTTAAAATAGTTTGTAGCAATCGTGGACTTGTTTGGGTTTGAATTAAAGAGTTGAATCCGAGATGACAAAGTTCATTTTAATTATTTCAATTTGCACGTTTCTCCTTCAATGAATAAACCGAATGTACGATTTATTTTGGGTGTGTGTACGATTGTGTCCCATTGCATAAAAAAAGAGCATAACATCATCAAAAAATTGACATAAGTTAAAATTTAAAAATCCAAATCAATATAATTCTTGAAAAAATATATATGGGTAGATCGTAGACAAAGGTTTCATATTTTGTTTTTCATATAGAAAATTAAGTCTGGTTGATTTTGCCGATGTACATTAATATCATAATAGGATGGTAATGAAGTTATTATACATTCATTTCATATTTACTATTTCCTTTGGCTCAGAATTATTGACACTTTTCTTTGGGCATGAGTTTTAAGATGAGAGTATTTAGTGTTTAAAGTGTATTGTATGCATGTATGTAATGTGGTTTATGTATTTAGATATATTTTAAAATTAGAGCATCATAGATGCATAAAAACATATTGATGATCGTATCAAAACTTTTAATTTGGTATAAAAATTATAAAATCGAAGAACAAATGGGCAAGTTATGAAAATTTAAACTTTTAAAATTTAAATTATATTGGGATACGTGCTGAGAGGTGGAATAGATGATGAGATTTAATTAATGAATGTTAAGTGTAATAGGAGATTTACTAATTGTATTATTTAAACCCTAATTATTTCTCAAAATAGAAAGATGTCAATATCTTTGAGACAGTCCAATAAATAAATAGTGCCAAAAATCTTGAGCCAGAGGGAATAGTAGAGAAATTTATATTGCGTGATACTTTGAGGTTGTGGTTCACTTTTTATACATGTATATAAAGAGAAAGATAGGCTTACGAGATAGTATAATATACTCCCTCCGTCTTCCATTTACTGACTGTGTTGACTTTTTAGATAATTTTGAAGCTTTGTGATGATGGATTTAAAATTAAATTTTTAGAGTTTAGTTTTTTTACAAGGTACTGCGAGTGTTATAGTATCGTGTAAAAAAAATTAATCTCAAAAATTTAATTTAAAATTCATCATCACGAAGCTCCCAAAACCATCTAAAAAGTCAACATGGTCAGTAAATGGAGGACAAATGTAGTAATATAAATTTATAACAAATATATGGACCCATAATTTTATATCATGTTTACTTTAAATAAATAGATTTATATAATTATTTATATTATATGTATATTATTCATTTAGTAGGAAATCGATAGATAAAATATGAAATGTTTAAATTTCCTTTAAATTTTTTATTAGGAAATGGTGTATGAGGGTAGAGAAGTACTTCTACAAAATTGGTAGTATAAAATTATCTCACCATTATCATAGGTATAAAATTGGTAGTATCATAGTATAGGAAAATGGGTCGTCTGAACTTTTATACAACTTGATTGGATTCTTTTTACACCGAAATAGACGAGGTATAAAGTGATAAATAATATTTTATACTCTTGTATGTTTTCTTTAATTTTATTGATGTTGTAATCGAGAGATATTTGAGCTAAGAAATGAGATTTTCATTGATAAAAAATGAAGAAACAAATACTCGAAAAATATGTCCGTTGGAAAATAGTAAATGTGGTTGCTACAGTATTTAACTACTCCAAAACCTAATTGCCACATCAGCAAAATAAAAGAAAAGATAAAACATCCAAAAAATAGAAAACGTAATAAACTAAGTAACAACTCTTCTTCCATGCATTGATATTCAGCTCAAGTCTTCTTCTTCTTCACACACGGCTGCACGCTCATTCCTTTGCATCTAGCCTAATCCTTGATCACCTGATTATACTCCTCCTTAAGATGAGTGTGGATGTTATTAAGACTCATCTTGCAAAAAAGCCTCTTGAAAGAAGAGATGTAAAGTGATTTAGTTAGGATGTGTGCAACTAGAGGTTTGATCAATCCCTATTAATAATGCTCGCAAATAGAAT
The DNA here is from genome assembly GCA_001642375.2 of Mentha longifolia. Lineage (NCBI taxonomy): Eukaryota > Viridiplantae > Streptophyta > Magnoliopsida > Lamiales > Lamiaceae > Mentha > Mentha longifolia. Next base: position 5,370,307 of record CM038110.1, on the reverse strand, counting down.
GACAATCGATTTCAATATGCTTCGTACGCTCATAGAAAGTGGCATTGGAAGTAAGATAGATAGCAGCTTTGTTGTCACAAAATAAGGGGACAACTTTGGAACAAGGCACATCAAATTCCTACAAGAGAATATCAATCCAAGACACTTCACAAGCCGTTTGCGCTAAAGATATGTACTTCAGCTGAGGAACGAGATACCACACTTTGCTTTTTAGAATGCCAAGAGACAAGTGAGAAAGAGACATAATCCAGAAGTAGAACGGTGGGTATCTGGGCATCCACCATAATCAGCATCAGCAAAGATGCTTGGTTTAAGTGTAGATGTGGAAGAGTAGAACAAACCAAACCTTGCATTGCCCTTCAAATAATGTAAAATACGATGAGCAGCAGAGAGGTGATGTTCACATGGTTGAGAGACAAACTGGCTGAGTCTGTGTACTACAAATGTGATATCTGGTCGAGTTATATAGAGATATAAGAGCTTTCCTATCAATCTCCTGTAGACCTTTGCATACTGCAAGTGTGGTGACACCCTTCTTGTTGGAGTTGTACTTTAGAATAGGAGTAAGTGCAGGTTTGCACCCGAGAAGTCCAGTATCTAGCAGGAGATCAAGCACATACTTTCTGTGGCATACATAGATGCCTTGAGGATTTTGAGCTATTTCCAATCCAAGGAAGTACTTAGGCTTGCCCGAATCTTTGAATCGAAAATGTTGTCCTAAATATTTCTTAAATTACTGCACAAGTGCAATGCTTGTGCTGGCCAACAGTATGTCATCAACATATATAATCACTCCCAAGTAAGAACCACTATGTTTCATGAAATAATAGGAGTGATCAGCAGCGGATTGTTTCAAACCAAGACCCACTAAAACCTCAGTAAACTTCAAATACCATTGTCTAGAAGCTTGCTTAAGCCCATACAATGATTTATGCAGTTTGCGGACAAAGTTTTTCTGATCCCCTCAATTAAGAGCCCTTTTGGAACTTCCATGTATATATCTTCTTTCAAATCACCATAAAAAATACATTGTTTATGTCTAGATGTGTGAGGGAAAGTCCTTTCACTGCAGCAACTGTGAGCATCATTTTAACTAAGACCAGTCTTGCCACTGGAAAAAAGGTGCCAAGATAGTCTACACCTGTCTGCTGTGTATACCCTTTAGCCACCAACCGTGCCTTCTACCTCTCCATAGTGCCATCTGATAGAAACTTCACTTTGTAGATCCATGACATCCAATAGTAGTTTTCCCTGCAGGTAATGGTACAAGGGGCCAAGTTTTGTTGCTTTGTAGAGCATCTAACTCAACATAAGCAGAAGCTCGAGCATAAGTGGATGGTTCATGTATAACATTGATGGCATCAATGAAAGATGAATATTATGGAGAAAGATTGGAGAAGCTAACAAAGTTGCTAATAGGATAAGCACAGGCAGACTGAACAGTTCCACAGATATAATCATTCCAGTATTGTGGTGATTTTAACTGTTCTACCAGATGAGGTGGTTCTAATTGGAATGGCTGCAAAAGGAACATAAGGGTTTGGAGAGGGATTTGGAAGTTCATCAGTGGCAGATGGGTGTGGTGAAGAAGAAGGCTGAGAAGATAGTGGAAGATGCAGCGAAAAGGAAGAGTCAGAGAGGTGTGAGTTTTTGGAATAAAATGGAAAGATGTGTTCATGAAAGATCACATCCCTGCTAACAAAGACCTTGTTAGTGGTAAGGTTAAGAAGCTTGTATCCCTTGTAACCAGAGGGATATCCAAGAAAAGCATATAGCATGGCCCTAGGAGAAAACTTTATCCTATCTCTGCCTAAGGTAGAAGCATAGTACAGACATCCAAAGGTTCTGAGATGTGCATGTTTTGGTGATGTCTTGAACAAGATTTCAAAGGGTGTGAGATTTGAGAGTTGTGGAATGGGTGAAAGAATTCGGTTTATGAGATAAGAGGCAGTGAGTATGCAATCACCCCAGTAACCTATGGGAATGTGGGATTGAAAGAATAGACTCCTAGCTAAATTGAGCAAGTGTTGGTGTTTCCTTTCTACTCGTGCATTTTGATGTGGCCTTTCCACACAAGAATGTTGTACCAAGGTTCCAAACTTATCAAATTTTTAACAGATTTTAATGAGATTTCCATTGATGAAAAATGAAGAAACAAATGCTCGGAAAATATGTCCGTTGGAAAACAGTAAATGTGGCTGCTACAGTATTTAACTACTCCAAAACCTAATTGCCACATCAGCAAAATAAATAAAAAAAAAAAAAACAACCAAAAAACAGAAAACGTAATAAACTAAGTAACAATTCTTCTTCCATGCATTGATATTTAGCTCACATCTTCTTCTTCTTCCCACACGGCTGCACACTCGTTCCTTTGCATCCAGCCTGATCCTTGATCACATGATTATAAATTTCAAAGTAAATGCAGCCTAATTATATATTTACTACATAATCCTCATTTTACAATAGTACATTGTTAAACATTAAAGTATTATTATGTGAGTAAAAAAAATGAGGGAAGAAAAGGATTGAAGGTTAGTTTGAGTAAGGTAGCTCACAAGTTTTGCGCAAGTAAGCTTAATGCAGCAACACCAAGCATGACTTCAACCGACGAAAACTACTAACCTAATAAAATACTATTGCAATATATTTTTGTAAGAATTGAGGTTTTATTTATGTGTCATATTTGCAAATAGAAGTATACCTATAAACAGAACACCCATCTATCCAACGTAAACACATTTGTTTACCGTTGATATTGCAATGTCAAGTCAGTAACTTCTTTTATTTTGGGTTGATTTTTTTTAGAAACGTTTAGTTTCTTTTCGAAATGTTTAATTTTTTTTGAAAAAATTTAATTTTTATTATTAAACCTCAAGTTCTCAACTCGGATTAAAAAAAACAAAATCTCCAATAAAAAAACAATGTCTTTGGTAGAATTTTCCAATTAATAATTAATATTTCTCCTCCCTTTCTCAAATTTGAAACTATATAGATGTGTACGTCTTCAACATTTGAGATTCAAAATGTATACATTTTTTTAACAAAAGTGTAAATAGATGTTTAAAAAAAATCATAAATAGATAAATGTTGAAAGTTTAAGAAGTAATCAAGTAAATCCAAAAGAATACAATTTTTTTAAAAAGGGAAAATTATAGTTTATATCCTAAACTATTGAACATTTAACAAATATATCCTGAACTATTAATAATTGCAAAAAAGAAAAGGTAAAAAGAATGTTGGAGTGAATTGCAATTTCTTGCTAACAAAACGCGTATGAAATACGTAAATGCGTAAAGAGTAATGGTGAATTTGTAATTATTTTAACCTTCCTTCCTTATTTTCTAAATCTGATGCAAAAATAGGTGAAAAGAAAAATGAAAAATGAATTTACTTTTAACGAATGCCCCTCGTAATTATAAATGAATTAACATTTCCGAAAACCTTTTCTTCGCAATAAAAACCCTATTTTCTGTACCCACAATCCCTAAAAAATCCCTGCCTTCGCGTTTGAATCCTTCTAATTCTGGGCTCACACACAAAATTATCACTATTTATTGGTGAGTTTTTCCCGTTTTTTCGCTATTTTTGTTGATTTTCTGCGTTTTTATGTGATTTTAGGGTATTTTTTTATTTACTGGAAATTGTTGAGAATTAGGAATTTTCGGAAATATTTATCTTTTTCGGGGTTTAATTTTGAGCTCCTCCAGTTGTTTTTCGCTCGATCCGGTCGAAAATTCGGTGGAATTCCGCTGAATATTCAAATTTTTACCGTGAATTTCAATTTAATTTTGCCCTTGTTTTTGAAACAAAATTTCTGGAATTTTCACGAGATTTTGAGTTGGCGAGTTTCGAGCTGTGTTACTCACTGAGCTATGTTCAGTGCGTGGCTGTGTGAATGGCGTGATTGAATCAGTTAAGTTGAGCTTCTTCTTCTTCTTCAGCTGCTGAAGATCTCTGCGAAGTTTACTGCGAGTGTTGCCGTTGGTAATTACTGCATTTCTCCCGGGTCAATTTCGGAAACCCGGCGTAATGTCGGGTGCATCGGAAGCCTCCGCCGCCGTGATGAGCAGCCGCGAGCCGTTCACACTCACTCCGACGTCGCATCAGCACCCGCCGTCTTCGCAGCCTCAGCTGGATCAGCAAATGCGCGTGCCCTACGCCGCCGAGGGTACCTACAGACCTGTGGGTCCGTCGCCGCCGTTCCAGCCTGGCGGCGGCGCCGCCGCCGCCGCTAATCAGGTGATGAATTCGAACTCCGGTGATCAGAAGCGGAAGAGGGGTCGGCCGAGGAAATATGGGGCAGATGGCAGCATGGCCATGGCGATGCCGCAGCCAGTAAACGTGGGTATGCCGCCAATGGAGAATTTCTCTCCGCCGCCGACGGAGGCGCAGCCGCCAGTGGATGGATTGGCCTCCCCCTCCACCAAGAAAAGGGGCAGGCCCCCTGGCTCGAGCAACAAGAAAAAGCAAATCGAAGCTATAGGTAATGTGCTTATTTAGTGCTTCTGTTATTTAAAGGTCGGATCTTTGCCTGAAAAATAATGTTTCTTTGTATAAATATATTAAAAATAAATATTGCCATTGACCGTACGAGTTTAAGATTTACTTTTATTTGTTTTTTAGGATTATAGGAAATACGGAGTATTACAGTATGGGCGATGCAGTTGGGATTCGAATTGACCTTTATTTTCTCGTATTTCTTGGTTTCTGTTTTCTTAGTTAATATTGGAATTATTTTCTGTTTTGATTTTATTTTATGTTATTTTTTATGAATTAGATGTGTAGGAAAGAAATTGTGTTTGCTGTATCTGACCATTCGAGAATTTGAATTTGAAAATTTCTATTAATTAATTAGTGTGGCTACTGCTCTATCTATGATTCGAGGTTGTTATTTTTCCCCCCCCAATTTATGTTTTCTTTTAATTTTCCTGTTTTATTTTTTATTCTGGGAAATATTCTCACTCTACCATGTACTTGTCAAGATGTCGTTTTTAACGCATATCTTTCTCTAAAGTTTCTTTTTCAGGGTAGTTTGCAATTATTGTAATGCGTAGTCGAGCTTCTTTTTATTTGAATGTTTTGATTGTTTCCCTCTTGACTTTCTCTCTGTTCATTTGCATCTACTTTTTCATCATCGCTATTGTCGTTGTCATCTTCTTATGAAATTCTCACACAAAGACATCCTGGCAGGTTCAACTGGAATCGGATTTATACCTCATGTAATCAACGTGACGCCTGGAGAGGTTGAGAATTTCAATTAATATTAATCGGATCTATACATTTCAGAGTTCATGTCCATTGTTTATCTGCTTGCTGTAAAAACCATCTTGAATCTTAAATTACCACGTAATATTCCCACGACTTCATCGGTTCTAGCTTGACGCGTTCAAATCATATTTTGCCTGATTTATGGTGATGTAGTTTGCTTTGTATTTTACTGGCAATTTTCCGTGAGAGGAGGTCTTCATATGCTATGCAAACGTCAATGGTTGTATGGGAGATAGCATCATAGTATTAATATGTTGAAAATGCTTGCTTCTGCATTTCAGGACGTGTCTTCGAAAGTGATGGCATTTTCGCAAAATGGGCCAAGGGCTGTTTGTATCCTATCTGCAAATGGTGCCATATCAAATGTGACACTCCGCCAAGCTGCAACATCTGGTGGAACTGCAACTCTTGAGGTTATTCTACATTATATCTTTCTTTCTTTTTCCTTTTACTTGTTAACATGAATCTCGGTTTCATTTTAATCATAAACTGCTGATTTATATATGAGTTGGGTTCAAATTAGGAATGTGAGCCTCTAATTGCATGGTTTACAAGAATCAGAACTTGTGGCATAAGGCTCCTATCCAATTGATTTTAATGCCATTCTCTGATGTTTATTTATGTAGGGTCGCTTTGATATCCTGTCCCTATCGGGCTCGTTTATGCTATCAGAAGCTGGGGGTCATAAAAGCAGAAGCGGTGGGTTAAGCACAACGTTGGTCGGAGCTGATGGAAGGGTCTTTGGTGGTTGCGTAGCCGGTCTACTAATCGCAGCTTCCCCTGTCCAGGTACTTTTGCTCCCCGGAAAATTCTCCTTCGCCCTTGACGACTGTAAAAGTCTTGATTATCCTTCGGTTTCTTGTGTTAGAGCTCTTGATTTCTGTAATTGCAGGTAATAGTTGGAAGCTTCTTGGCAGAGAGCAACAAGAAAGAGCCAAAATCAGGAAACTTTATGGGATCTGCTCCTACTCCGAAAATGAACACGGGAGGCAGAGGCGGAGGCGGAATGAGCAGCTCGCCTTCACGAGGTACGTTCAGCGAGTCCTCCGGTGGGCCCGCCAGCCCCCTCTCCAACAACCACCACCCCCTTCACATCCCGTCCGTCCTCCCCTGGAAATGAAACTGAGACCATCCCTTCCTCAAAACATTTTCTAATATCTATCATCTGGAAACAGATATTAATATACTATATATATATTTGTAATCTTTCTTGAATTGTAGTAACTAGGAATGCACCTTGTAGAATTAGACTAATCGGCTGACACGTTAGATTTAATTCGAGATGTTGTAGTTGCTGTTTGTTGTCTACATAATTTATTTTGTTGCTAGCATGGGAATTTATATGGCTAATTTTTTATTATGTAGGAAATTCTACTCTCATATGTATAATTGAGGATGCTAATCGAGCTAAAAATTGATGATTTCACCAGAATTGACCAAAAAAAAAGTTCTAATCCGAAAAAAAAATTAGCACGATTTGGGCACGAGAATTTAGGCAGTTTTGATTATTAGTGAATGAAGGTGGTTAAAATTATTATACATTGAATTTTAAATTAAATTTAATATTTAACTTTAAATTCTGATTTTATAGAGTAATTTTTTCATAAAATTTAAAATGTAAAATTTTAATTAATTAAAAATTCAAATTTATTTTTGAATTTAAAATTTCTATTTTGGTCAGTAGTGCTATTAGACTATAGTATTTAACAACCACAATCCACAACCTAACCTTCTCACCTTTATATTATTAAATTTATTTATCTCTCTTTTATAAATTTACTATTTTTCTCACCCAACCACCTCTATTTTAATAGGTTTGTCAATAACTTCATTTTCAACTCAACCTTCCCACCTTTATATTGTTAAATAATTTTTTTATATAACTTTATAATAATAATAATTTATTATATAAATAACTTTATAATCATTTAATTATGTGAAATAAATACATAATAAAAATAAGAAATTTAAATTTTTGATAAAAGTACAAACTAATATTAAACTGAGAATTCTCAAATCAACATAGAAATTACATAAACATAAACAACCGATCACCGAATAATTATACGAAAATTACACATTTAATTATCATCACCAAACTTTTGCCATATGTGCTCGATCAGATCATTTTGAAGATCGTTGTGAGCTTCTCTATCACGGAGTTGTGTCCTATTTGTCATATATTTCTTTAGACTTGCAATCCTCTCTGTAGAAAATACAAAAATATCGTCAGCATCTTCTTCTTCTTCTTCTTCACTTTGTCTTGCAGTTTGAATAGCTCGTCGATATTTCATAAATTATGTGGGATCACGATAGTTTAGGTAAGTATTTTTTGCATCCTCCACTATCATATTGTGCATAATAATGCAATCAATCATTATTTTTGCCATCATATCATGATCCCAAAGAAGGCACGAACGTTTGATAAAAGAGAAACGAGCTTGTAGAATGCCAAATGCTCGCTCAACATCTTTTCGGGCAACCTTTGTGGCAATATTGCTTGAATTTGTGGAGAAATAATAGATTTGACAAATGTTGCCCATGAAGATTATATATCATCGGTGAGATAGTATCCCAAATTCTTTTCCTGACTATTTACAACATAACTAACTTTGGAGCTCAGCCTTGTAAGACATCATTAAAAATAGAGAGTGATCAAGTACATTGTTAGTTAGGAAGATTAGCTGTAATGAGGTGGCATAGGCGGTTAGTAGTGATGATGTGGCATCACAGGATTGGCTAAACTAGATCTGAGAATTAGCTAGCTATATTTATGCTTTCTTTCTTGTATTGTAGTTGCGGTTTTTACATTCTTATGAAATGAAGAATCAATTTTCTCCTCTCTCAAGTTTCTCAAACATGGTATCACGAGCCTGAGGTTCGATTTTTTTTCGCTGCTTCTTCTTCGTGAAATCAACATATTCGTTGTTGATTTCGCTCGTCAATTCTCGGCATATTTGTTGCCGTTTTTCATTCAATTTTTCTCGAATTTTCTCTGTTTTTCTTCGATTTTTATTGTACTCTCTGTTATGGCGTTCAATTCGTCTCGAGGTACTCATGTTCTTCCTCAATTTCAGCAGATCCAGCTGAAATTGGATCGAAATAATTACGCGTTCTGGCGTGTGTTGGTTCAGGCGGCGATTCGTGCCCATGGATTTGATGATCTCATTTCTCCGACGGCGATTTCGCCATCGCCGCTACTTCCATCTGGTTCTGATGGGGATATGGCTCCAAATCCGGAATTTGTGAATTGGATCCGACGTGATCAATACCTGTTTAGCTGGATGTTGTCGTCGGTAGGAGAATCGATGTTAGGGCATGTTGTGCGTTGTCGTTCGTCACGTGAGCTCTGGTCTGTGTTGGAGGAGGTGTTTCGATCTCAATCGAAGGCCCAAACCATGAGATATCGTAAACAACTGCAAAACATGAAGAAAGGAAATATGTCTGTTGAGGATTATTTCATGAAGATGCGTGGTATAGCTGATCAACTTGCTGCAATTGGAAAACCACTTGATGATGATGAGTTGCTAATGCATATTATGGAAGGTTTTGGACCAGAATATGAGTCCTTAGTGGTGAACACTATGCAGAGGACAGATGCACCTAATCTTCAAGAGATACAACTTGCATTTCAAGCCTATGAAGTGCGCATTGCACAGCAACACAGTGTGTTGCTTGAACATTCTGCTAATATAGCTTATAGAGGTCGTGGTCAGTCTTTTGGTGGAGGTCGTGGTTCAGTTTCTAGTGCTGGTACTCAGTTTGGACGTGGAACCAAACCAAATTTTGGGAAAGTGTTGGTGTGTCAACTTTGTGGTAGAACTGGTCATGTTGCACTTAAGTGCTTCAAACGTTTGATATCCATTTCACTGGTTCTGATACTCATCCTATAGCATCTCCAGTTGCTTCTTCAGCAGGTGCAGGTGCAGGCAGGTGCACAACCTGCTACTCAACAGGCTTTCATGGCAGATTTTCCTGGTAATAATGATGGTGTATCATATGTGGATGGTGAAGGTAACTGGTATGTGGATAGTGGTGCTACTACACATATCACAAATGATCTAAGCAACCTAGCTGTAAGCTCAGATTACAGTGGAGGTGATGGACTGATGGTTGGAAATGGTAATGTGGTGTCTATTTCTTCTGTTGGTCTGAATTATTTGCCTATAGCCTCTACCTATTCTCAATCTCTTCTCCTAAATAATATCCTTTTTGTCCCTCAGATCACAAAGAATCTTTTAAGTATTTCTCAATTCACTAAGGATAATGATGTAGTGATTGAATTTAACTCTAATTCTTGTTTTGTTAAGGACAAATTCACTCACAGGATCCTGTTGGAGGGGACTCTAACTAATGGATTATACCAGCTGGATCTCAGCCATTTCCTTTCCAAGCAACATGTATCTTCCACTGCTGCTCTTCCATCCCCATCTGGTGCTTTCTTTTCATCTTCTAGTGGTCCATTCTTTCCCTGTAAAACTGCACATTATGTTTCTAAATCTTGTAATGTAGCAAATACTGTTCCTTCTGCTGTTTCTTGTAAGCCATCTTTGAATTCTATACATTTTGCTGGTTTGTGTAAGCTTGATGCTAATACACTTCATCAAATGTTTGGACATCCTAATATTTCTGTGCTAACAAAAATCTGTGCTAGTATGAATGTACCTTTGTCTACTCAGCAATTAAAGTTTTGTGAAGCATGTAGGATAGGGAAACTTCATCAAAATCCTCATGTTTCTGTTCCTACTAAAACATCTAGGTGTTTTGAACTCATACACTCTGATTTGTGGGTCATGTCATGTTCAATCTAGGATTGGTTTCAAGTACTACATCAGTTTTGTGGATGATTTTACTCGATATACTTGGATCTATCCATTACATGTAAAATCTGAAGCTGTTGGAGTAGTAAAACAGTTCTTTGCTAAGGTTCAAACTCATTTTCAGTCTGCTATAAGTGCTTTTCAATCTGACTGGGGTGGTGAGTTTAGGCCACTTGTGGATTATTTTGTAGAGTTAGGTGTTCACTTCCAACATCCATGTCCCTACATTCATTCTCAAAATGGAAAAGTAGAAAGGAAGCATCAACACATTGTTGATGTTGGTCTTACTCTTCTAGCACATGCCTCTTTGCCTTTAGAATATTGGTGGGAAGCATTTCATACTGTTGTCTATCTCATAAATAGACTTCCTACTCCTGTGCTTGATTTTAAATCTCCCTTCTTCTTGTTCTTCAACAGACAACCTGACTATACTTTCTGCAAGCCATTTGGGTGTGCTTGTTTTCCCTATCTCAGACCATATAATAAACATAAACTTCAATTCAGATCTTCAAAGTGCATATTTCTAGGATATAGTGATGTTCATAAAGGGTACAAGTGTTTGAGTCCCACAGGAAGAGTGTATATTGCAGACACTGTACACTTTAATACTAAGGAATTTCCCTATTCTCAATTGTTTCCTTCAGTTTCCTCTCACTCTTCACCTAGTATTGTACCTGAGTCTGTGTCTTCTGTTAATACTAGTGTGTTATCTCTAATTGATCATGCTCATGTTGACTCTACAGAGAACTCTGATCATGATAGTGCACTTCAACACAATAATAACTCTTTTTCTTCTCCCTCTCATATTTCTAATAGTCTTTCTTCTTCCTTGTCTGTATCTTCTCATTCTTCTTCTTCTGTGTCTCCTATTACCTCTTCTACATCTTCTTCTGAACCTATTGTACAACCTATCAACACACATTCAATGATCACTAGATCAAATAATGGAATTTTCAAGCCAAAAATGTTTCTTACTCACATTGATCTTCCCTCTGAACCTGTCAATGATATGGCTGCACTTGCTGATCCAGCTTGGTTCAAAGCTATGGAGCTTGAATATCAAGCTTTGATGGATAATCACACCTGGGTTTTGGTTCCTTATGCATCTGATATGAAGGTTATCAGCAACAAATGGGTATATAGGGTGAAAACACTAGCTGATGGTTCATTGGATAAGCTGAAGGCTAGGCTAGTTGCTCGAGGTTTTGAGCAGTTTACAGGCATTGATTTTCTGGAAACCTTCAGTCCAGTTATCAAGCCCTCCACTATCAGGTTAGTGTTTACTTTAGCTGCTACAAGGAAGTGGTCTATGCAACAGATAGATGTTACAAATGCTTTCCTAAATGGGGATCTTGAAGATACTATATATATGGATCAACCTGTTGGTTTTGTGGATAAACATTTTCCTACCTATGTGTGCAAGTTACAGAAGTCTTTGTATGGATTAAAGCAAGCCCCTAGGGCATGGTATGATAAGCTCAAAAGTTGTTTGTTGGAGTTGGGTTTTCATAGATCTGTGTCTGATTTTTCGTTATTCCATAGGACAGTGAATGGGATTTTAACTTTGGTGTTGGTATATGTGGATGACATTCTTATTACTGGAGATTCATCTGTGGAAGTTCAGAAATTGATTCAGCTGCTTCAATCTAAATTTAAGTTGAAAACCTTTGGAGATGTGAAGTATTTTCTTGGCATTGAGGTTGATAAGTCTGATTCTGGTTCTTTTGTACTGAGTCAAAAGAAATATGTGCATGAATTGCTAGAAAAAACACACATGCTGGAATGTAATGCTTGTTCTACTCCTATGGTTACTGTACCTAAATTGTCCAAAGATGAAGGAGAGGTGTTTGTTGATCCTTCCTTGTATAGAAGTGTAGTTGGTTCTTTGCAATATCTCACAATGACAAGACCTGACATTGCTTATAGTGTGAATAAACTCTCTCAGTTCTTGCAACATCCTACTAAGCTGCATTGGGTAGCCTGTAAACGGCTACTGAGGTATTTGAAAGGGACATGTACCTATGGTCTACAATTCTCACCTGCTACTTCCTTCTCCCTTGAGTGTTTTTCTGATGCAGACTGGGCTGGAAGTGTGGATGATATGAGGTCTACAGGGGGCCACTGCGTATTCTTGGGAGGAAATTTGATTGTTTGGAATGCAAAGAAACAAGGAGTGGTATCTAGGAGTAGTACTGAGTCAGAGTACAGGTCATTAGCTAATCTTACAACAGATGTTTTGTGGTTACAATCTGTGTTTAAAGAACTAGGTATTGAGATGAAGACAGTACCAAAGTTATGGTGTGATAACTCTGGAGCAGTGGCATTATCTGCTAATCCGGTTTTTCACTCTAGAACCAAGCATATTGAGGTGGATGTTCATTTCATAGAGAAAGTATTGGCAAAACAAATTGAAGTTGGATATGTGCCTGCTGCTGATCAGATTGCAGATGTTTTTACTAAACCTTTGGCTGAAAATAGGTTTTGTTTGCTTCGAGGAAAGCTGAAGATGCATTCAACAGATAAAGAACATGGGTAGTTGGGAAAGTATTAGAGTTAGTTTTCTAGTGTAAATGTTAGTTAGGAAGATTAGCTGTAATGAGGTGGCATAGGCGGTTAGTAGTGATGATGTGGCATCACAGGATTGGCTAAACTAGATCTGAGAATTAGCTAGCTATATTTATGCTTTCTTTCTTGTATTGTAGTTACGGTTTTTACATTCTTATGAAATGAAGAATCAATTTTCTCCTCTCTCAAGTTTCTCAAACATACATTAATATCAGTTCTCAAACTTGGAGTTCCAAAAAATACATGCCATATCCATAAGTCCTACGAAGCAACTGCTTCCAAGATGATCGTTGGCTTACCCTTTCTTCCAAGATGCTCCCAAATGTCATTCCAAAACCGTGTGCTCTTTTGATCGGTTCCAATAGCAGGATTCTCACTAATGATACACCATGAAGACATAAGCATAATGTCTTCTTGACTTGTCTAGGCTTTTGGAGTGTTTGGAGTGTTTGTTTGTGGGAGTTAAGAATTTTGAAGAAAATTTTGAGAGATATTTGCAGTGGGTTGGTGATCTTCGGAGATAGGAGATTGGTTGGGATTTTGTGAAAATTGTGAATTCAAATTAGTATCCAAATTTTGTAACTCTTCAGAGTTCTGGATATTGTCAAGGTTAGGATAATAACCTTAAGAGGAGATAAAATCTTTGTAATTTGAGTAGGGATTATTGGAATCCATTGAAAAGATGAACATAAAAAAAGAAGATATGAGATGTCAAGGAAAAGAGAATAAGAAGTGATTTCTAAATTGTGAATAATTATGTCAAGATTGGTCTCTATTTATAGAGGACGAAAAAATATGAATGTTGGTATAATTTATAGTATATTTTTTAAATATATTATACAAAAGATAAATTGATTTCATAATAATATCATGATAAAATATGTAAGAGTCAATCATAAGTTGTCATGTGGAATACAAATAAATTATACTTCGTAAAAGAAAAGAAATGGGAGGACGGTGGAGGTCCGTGGACTCCTTCCCTCCACCGCCCATTTCCTTCTCTTCCCATTTTAGTTTTTCTTTTAATTTTCAAAGGTGGGGTGGGGCCAGTTCACGGGGCGCTGATAAACTCAGTTTCACTCTCGGACTCCTTCCCTCCACCGCCCATTTCCTTCTCTTCCCATTTTAGTTTTTCTTTTAATTTTCAAAGGTGGGGTGGGGCCAGTTCACGGGGCGCTGATAAACTCAGTCTTAGAGTGAAACATCCTTATGGAGGAAATTAGTCCTATTAAAATGGGAGGAAATTAGTCCTATTAAAATGGGAGGAATGGAATAGTTTGATATTCCAAAATTGGGTGGGTGAGTCCTAAAGATATAATTTGAGTTCAAAACCATCAAGTAGTGCTTTTTTTTTTTTTTTTTTCTTTTCTTTAAGAGAAGAATAAAGGTTATGGTCGAAAAATTTCTAACTAGATAAAATCTTACATTGACAAATCCAAAACGGGATAGCCCAACATCCCGATAGAGCTGGCCCAAGAGCGGGTGGGCTGGCACAATTAACATCCCTCCGACCGGTAATAGTTGGCTGGCATATATTATAGCATTATAGGTGGAGTAGTGTAGAAATAGGATAGAAATTAACATTTCGAAACACTAAATATTAGTCTAATGACACTACCAACTTTAGATGAAAATGGAAAAAAAAGAAAAGAAATGGTACCATTTGACGCATCTTGACATTATGATGCCAAAATCATCTCTCCTTTTCATGTCACAATCAAATTTCCAAAGTCACAAAGTGAAGTCAAGAAATATCCAAAACACAACCTTCACACTACTTTAAGATGTTAATTTGGCTTGCATTTCAGCCCTTCTCAGTAGATAACGCAACGAAAAGAATCCCAAAGCGGCAGTTTGCCAAAACCAACCTCTTGCATTTGCAGGATCGCACTTCCTCGCGAGTTGCCAAGCGTAGACACCCTCACCGATATGTGCAACAACAGCGAAAACGAAGACTGCTCGCATCACTGTGATAGAGCGTAGAAAGAAGAGGCCGATTGCTCTACAAACGGGAACAGGGCCGATGTCAGGTAAGTATGCACCGCAGAATAGCATGGTCATTCCAATCATGACAAACAGCCATGCATATAGGGGGGGACCGTCTAATGTTCTTTGTTTTCTTTCCTTCCAGTACGCGATGGTTTGAGCCATACCCTCTTGAGGACTGATTAGAGGCCTGTAGCCTAGTTCCTCCTTTGCTTTGAGAAACGAGAAGTAATGGGTCACACCAGCCTGCAGTTTCATGAAATGCACAGTACGTTGATCTGTATATAAGTGAATCGTATTCACCCTCAATAGTGCGTTTTAGAGAAGAAATATACTTCCAGACTAGTAAGAGAGATTAAAGTCGAGAAATTTTCTTGCTCTCGTTTTGTGAGGCTCACTTCATATGCATTTGAGCAATCTAATACATACCAAGATAAATATCCTAAAATTTTAGCAGCAAACTAATGCACACTTAGCTACATGATAATATGATATGACATGGAATTGAGAAAGAACGAGGAACGGCATCTATTTCGGAAGAACATGAGGATGCATGAATCTTTGTTTCCTGCTAGGAGTTTCATTTTTTCACGGAGGACGTGCTAGAAACACCACTTGATTGAAAAAACTACGAATGAATGACTATAACGTAGGAAACTTATGAGAAGCAGCACCTTGTACACTTCAGCAGGAAGAATCAGAGGCGGAGGAAGCCACCTCCAACTTAGCCAGGGATACAAAAGTGAGTAGAACGCCCAAAAAACATTTCCGAGGAAAAGAGCTTGCGGAAGAGACAGTGACAGTTTCGGCATGTCGTATTCCAAGCTTACGAGCAGTGGCCTGAGGAATTCAAAGCTGTTGACTGGACAACCTGTCCATTATAAAGAAACAGCTATGAGGAAGGTAAAGAAACTTTCTAACTTCGAAAAGGAAACGAGGGCATCAATGAGCTACGACCTCAATCTCTAGTTAGTTTCTGTCCAAGACTTCAAAATATCTAACGACGAAATTCAAGTAAAGCAGTGATATAAATCGATACATGAAACAATTTTACCATCGGAAATGAAGTAGGCTTGGCCCCCGGCAACGGGCTTTCCTACTCTCCCAGGAATATCATCCAAAAGGCCCATGCTAGCCTGAAGCAACGCTAGAACAATGTTATCAACATTAACCCAGTCCGATTTCACATTCTTATCACCGATTTTGAATGGCAAAAGACCCAGCTTCGCGAGTTTTATGATCCTAGGTAAGTGCCTTTCTTCGCCTGGTCCATATATAGCAGCAGGACGAATTGCACACGTGTATAATCTTCTTCCCTTCTCTTTTCTGTCGAGCAATGGAAACAAATCAGATTCGAAACTTATCCATCAAGTTGAAAGAATGAGAACTACATCAAATGTCCATTCTTACTTGAAGGGCCGATCATTGTGCTTGAGAACAAGCTGTTCGGCTATAGATTTGCTACGGCCATAAGGGTCTACATGGTCATCCATAGGGAAGTAAGGTAACGTCTCGTTTCCATTAACGATTTCCTTTCCACCGAAGACAACATTATAGGTGCTAACATAAATCAGTCTGCTCACTCCATGCTCGAGGCAAGCATCCAAGACGTGGCACGTCCCGTTTATATTGATTTCATCGACACGGCCGTATTGAAGCATTTCTTTGCCCGACATTCCATACGAAGCGAGGTGAAACACACAATCCGCCCCTTGTAAAGCCTTATCAACATCTCTTTTCTTAGAAACATCCCCTAACAAGTATATATTTTTCTTACATTATGCAAGAATCAGATAAAATCAAATCCAGCCATCTACATTCTCACATCTTTCATCTCCAATTCGTTCAAAATTCTTAATGATGAAAGAAATTTCCATTTCACTTAGCTCAACAAGAAACATAATTAGCTCGAAATCCAAATTACTAAAACAATAAAAATAGCATCAAACTAATGTAAGACCCTAATCGATCAAGTAAAAAGCATTTCAAACAAGCCTCATTTCATGAAATCTCTCGTGCATCTATGGCGATACGATCAGAGCTAGCTACTATCACTCTTAATCGGCAAGGGAAAGATGAAATCTTGAAAAAAGGAAGAGGCAGACCTTGTAAAGAACGAACGCCATGATCGAGGAGAGCTTGAGACCAGGGTGATTCGGGCCGAAGGTCAAAGGCCCGGACTTGATGGGCACCTCTTCTGACTAGCTCCAAGCAGAGGGCCGAGCCCACAAAGCCCAGCCCGCCCGTGACCACGAAGATTTTGCCTTCGATCCCCTCGTTCTCGCTCAGATGCATCTTGAAAATCGAACTTCGCAGAGTGTTTGTGAAAATGCCTCAATCACTTCAGGTGACTTTAAAGAGGCAGTCTTGGTCTGTTAGTTATGGAGGTGCCCATCTTCTTCGGTAGACGGTAGCAGTTGAATAAAATTTACTCCCTGAGTTCCACTTATATAGGGATAGTTGACTGCACTTTTATCTTACAAAAAGACAGTCAACTATTCCTATATAAGTGGGACGGAGAAATACTTCATTTGGAACAAAAAAAATATAAATCATTTTGTTATTTTAGTAAGAGTTCCAAATGAGGATGACGTCCACCAACATAAGGCATAATAGTACTCCTTTCGTCCCCCATATTAGTGTGCTAAAAGAAACAGCATGCAATTTAAGAAGAAATTGGTATAAAGTGGAAAAAGTAAGATAAAGTAAGGAGAAAGTGGAAAAAGTAGGTAGAAAGTGAAAAAATAGGTAAAAAGTGAGAAAAATAAGAATAAAGTGAGGGTGAATTATGAATGTCTTTTTGCTTAGTTAATCTTTCTATATTTGGAATGCACACTAATATGGGGGACGTCTCAAATGTAAAATATGCATACTAATATGGGGGATGGAAGAAAATTAATTTTAGAAGATGATATCGTGGTAATCAACAATTAAAGCAAATTAGAAAGAAAAAAAAAATTCTCAAAATCATGTAATTATTACTAGTATTTATAATGTAAATACAATATGTGATTATGATTATTGAAAATAGTATATTAGTAGTAATGAGTCGTGAATATATATTTAATTTTTTTTAAATAAGAAGATAAATATGGTAAATTATAAATAAAGAGTGTGAACATTTTTCCAAAAAAGAAAAAAATAAATAAATAAATCTACGTTTAGTGAACGTCATATATAGTGGAGTAATTGTTGTTAAAGAACACTAGGTATAAATGATTGTTTAGTACTTCGTCCCACTATGAAATCAGTCGGTTTTCATTTAGGAGGGAGGCTAATTATTCCCTCCGTCTATAATTTTAAGAGATAAAATTTTTGGCACAAATTTTATTGCAATGTGATGATATATTAATAGATTAATGTGTTACAATATTAAAGTAAGATAATTGTGGGTCTTTCTAAAATTTTTGTGAGTGTTAAAGTGTTAAAGTTGTGGAACACATTACTAAAAAAAGAAAGTGTTTAAAGATGGTGGACGTCCGGATATAATAATAGTGTCTAAAAATTATAAACGGAAGGAGTACTTAATTCATTTTTCATTTTAGGTTGTCCTTAATAATTACCAGAGCCAACTAAAGTAAAATAATTGTAGGTCCCTCTAAAATTTTTGTGAATGTTAAAGTGTTAAAGTTGTGAGACGCATTACTAAAAAAAGAAAGTGTTTAAAGATGGTGGACGTCCGAATATAATAATAGTGTCTAAAAATTATAAATGGAAGGAGTACTTAATTCATTTTTCATTTTAGGTCCTATTAATAATTACCAGAGCCAACAATTGGAAAAAAAATAAATAAATTTGCAGACATGGAAAACTAGACTAGCGTTGCGGTTTTTTTCTTCTTCTATTATTTTAATTAGTTTCAATTAGTTTTTGGTTGTCCTATAAATTTAGTCTTATAGTAGTATTTTAAATAGAAACTTAATAGTAACTTATTATACAAAATAAACATATTTTCAACTACACATTATTGTCATTTTATCCCCACTTTCTTTCTTATACTTTATACTTTACCAAAAATACTTCTTAATATTTTTAATTTTATTATAAATAATTTATGTTTTTAAACATTTATCTCCGTCCCAAACAAAATTTGTGGAAAGAAAGGAGTGTATCTTAATTAAGGACAATTTTTGTCTCCATCTGTCCAAAAGTGAATATTTTTATATGTTTTAGAAATTACTCCATCTTCAAATACCTTGTTTCAATTTGACCAGAACAGATTTTAAAAATGACCGTAATTGTCTTGTATAGTGCGTTAGAGTTATTTTAACACTAAGAAAAATTATATTTTTATATTTTTGTTTTGCTCTTTCTTCATTTATTGTTTTGTAGGTTAATAGGTGATGAACTATTTTGAAGGAAATCAAATCTAGTGGATTCTTTAATTTGTGTTGGATAGGATGCTAACTAAGTCAGACTTTGAAGTGGAGCAGTAACTCATTTACGTGCGTGAGTTCATGTAACTACCACATCCGTTAAGTAACACACGTTCTAAGATAGAGATGGAGAACATGGGATGAGGCAACGTGGAGTTGCGGAGTCTATCTCCAATCTACAAAAGAGTATTGAAGACTTTAGATGAAGCAGCGCGCTTACAGAGAAAAATAGAGAAGCCAAATTTGTTTCATCTACTGATATTATTTTCATAGCATTTTCTACAATATTGTTTGTTGTAGTGTTTTCTTTGATCCAAGTTTGTATCTCAGTTGTTTCTCTAACTCGATCTTAAGTTAGAGATTGATTTTTGTAATTCACGTTCATATAGTGGATTCTTTAGCCATGAGGTATCCACAAGTTATTTTATATAGCTTGTGTAAAATTACGTCTGTGTTCTCTTATACTTCTGCTGCTATTTTGATTTGTTGTTAGTAGTGTTGTTGTCTCAACATTATCGGTAATAATCGTATTTTGAATCCAGGTTGCAACACTTACATAGTGTATGATGAGTGAAGATTGATTTTCACATTTATTAAGAGTGGAGATTGTTAAGTTTGGTCTATATATGATAAATATAGTAAATGTGTAATATACATGATATAAAAGATATCGTTATATATTATTGGGTTTATGTCAAAAAATAGAAGGTAGATGGTTTTGAGAGACGACTCGAAATTGAATTGAAAACACAATTTTTGAGGACAGATGGAGTACTAATCCCTATGTCCACGAAAAGTGCGATATTCTTTCCGCTTTGAGCGTCTACAAAAAGTATGATACTCATCTATTTATATTCTAAATTTCAAATTTTCAATATTTACAAAAAAATCACCGCTTAAAAAAAAAATCCCAACCAATTTATCCGTATTTTTTTATTAATAACTGTGGTAAAAAAAATGTAATGCAATTTTGTCTTCACAAAATAAAAATATTGGTTAGTTTCCATAATTGACAGAAATTATAATTCTTTTCTTCGGGAAAGTGCACTTAAATATTAGTACAAAAAAGAAAAAGAAGAATGGAAAAAGGGTTTCTTACAAATCTTGGTGTGGGTTGTGTGTATATTGCACAGTCGTTACTCGTTAGAAACTTAGGATCATTATTTTGTTAATAATTAGCTAAAAGATCTCGATTTATGTTTTAAATTGAGTAAAATATGGAGCAATTGTGAGTGATGTGCAGTGAAAAAATGCGGTGATTTTCTTGTTTCTTTTGGTTTGTTGTCACCGTTTGCAGGGAAGAAGAAGCACGACTCGTCGTTTCGCCACGAACCCAAAAATTCTCCTCCATTTCTGCAGAAACCCATCTTCTTATTTTCGAGTTTTCAAAAGGTAATTCTCCTTGCATTCCTTGTTCTACAGCCTTTAATGTATTTTTCATTTTCGTTTCAATTGTTGAAATGTTTGGTTTTTCATGTTTTTTTTTTTTTTGGCTTTTTCTTGCGTACATTACTCTGATTTTGGCTTTGGGTGGTTGATTATACCCATAGCTCTGATTCAAAAGAAGGAAAAAAAAAAGTAATTTTATTCCTTAATTGCAGCTTTAGACATGTGTAATCAAGATTTTTGTTGGTGGGTGGTGGGTTGGGGGGAAGATATGCATGGAGCTGGGAAAATGCCGATTTTGTCATGTGTTAATTATCTTTTGTAATTTCGTGTGAAGCATTAAGTTCTAGTGTTGATTAAGTTTTAGGTGGCCTAGTGTTGTAGAGCTGGTTTTGTAGATTGTGATTGTTGTTTGTAGAATGGCCTAATTAGCATGTTCCAACGGTGGCGCCCGCGGTTGCGTGGGCGCCACGTAACGGTGTCGGAGAGGACGAGTCGATGATGAGGGAAATCTGCAGCCACGGCTGGAGGTAGTAAGAAGGGAGGGGGCTCCAGCCCCCACCAAGGTTTTTTTGATTCTATTTACTCACTGTCGAAATCGATCTTCAGCCCTCGCTGTTCGAGATAGTGCAGCGCCCACCATTGATATTTTCTGCCTATGCCTCTGCATGCAGCTGCTACCGAGCTGTTTGAGTAATAGGGGGCTTGAGCTGTAGCTCGAATTTGCCGGGGTCGAGCTTTTGAGGACATAGAGATCGATCTCCTATGTTGATCGGTTTAAGCTTACTAGATGATTTGAGAGCTTTTGATTATTTTTATCATGTTTCCGATATGAGCTTAAATATAGGGCTGGATCACTCATATTACTCTGCAAATCCCCAACGATAATAAATGTATTTTATAAGGTTCCTATTGCCATTACCTGTTCCATTATCGACCTTACCAATGCTGCCATGCACACACTCTGTGGCTGTCGATTTGGAAAAAATCGGACTGTTGTTTTGGAGTTTGTTTATGTTGTTGAGAGTTATGTTTCTGTCATTTTTTATTTCGGGCTTTCTTCTTATCGAAGCTCGCCTCTATGAGGCAGCTCATGTGTAGTTGAGCTAAGATCGATCAGATAAAACGGAAGCTACTGCTTAGCCTAAATCCTAGTTGTATATCTCCATGCTTGATTTTAGTACAAATGAGTTGAAGAGTACTTCGAACCGATCTCTGATTTTGTGAAAATCGAAGAATTTAGTGGTTACAAGGGAGTAACTATCTTACTGGTGGATTAAGTATTGCACTCATCAACTTTCTTGGAACATAAAATTCTATGTGCATAATTAGCTCCATATGTGGTCTGTTTTCTTTTTCTGCCGTTGCTCTCACTCGAATGTTTCTTTCTTTATGTTGTTTCTAGCTATGAAGTTTCATTTATCACTTTCACTCTAGTTTTTAAAGTAAAGCTGTTCCTGAGGTAGGTAGCGTGGCTCTGGAAATTGATGAATACCAGCATGGATAGCTCGAATGGGAACGTAAAGAACATATTATTGGAAAGATGTAAATCTCCGGTGGATGTAAATGGCGGGATAGTGAGCCCGAACAAGCGCAAAGATGCAGGGGAAGAAATGCCCCGTTGTGATTCTCTGCAGTTGGTTACGTATCCAAAAACCTGCAATCCTACGCAGTCATTCGCTTTGCCCCTTATGCCAGTTCCGAAGGTGGAAAAATGGTGCTCGAATACCTCTATCGTCTTGACTGGCACAGCTTGTAGAGGAGGAACCGGACCATCTATTGGAATCACGGACATTGGAGAGAGCAAATCTGCGTATTACTTCTGTGTTGCTCTACCTGGTGTCAAGAAAGATCCTGGTAAATTCCTATGTGATTCGTTCTCTATGCCCTTTTCGGTATTGTGCTTTTCGTAAGTTAGAGGGTAAATTTCAGTGTGCCTTTTCTAGAAATACTACTCGAATAAGGCTGTTTGTCTTCACGATAACGAACTCAGTTTGTCAGGACTTGAAACTGCAAACTGAAACTAGTTAATTAGTTAATGCATCACATGTCATAGATTTCATCTTTTTTTCAGGTGAATTCAGCTGTGAGATTCAAAGGAACGGAAAGGTCTGTGTACGAGGTGTAACAACGACCGGTGGCAAAATCGTCCAAAAGTATTCTCGAGTGTACGAGATGAAATTCCAGCAACAATGCCCCCCTGGTCCCTTCACTCTCTTCTTCAACCTGCCGGGGCCCGTGGATCCCAGGCTGTTCTCTCCCAATTTCAGACCCGATGGCATCTTTGAAGCCGTCGTTGCAAAGCACTGAGTAAAGTAGGATCTTCTCTTTTATGTTAAATGTAAATTATCAGATTTTCATCTTTTTTTTTTTGCTCAAACTGCAGCCTAGATAATGCCTTTTGCTCAAACTGCAGCCTAGAAAATATTAGAATGTTTGCTTCAGACAAATGAGCTTTTCCAGTATAATTTTCAACAAACTACACTTCAATAGAAGGAAATTGATAATAAGTATATATATATTAAAAAAAAGTGTACTCCTTATTCTTGAATTTAGACAGAATTATCACATTTTTTACTTTCTATTTTCACTTCCTTTTTGTGGGGAAAGAGGCCATTTTGTTGATGCCACACATTCCAGAAGGTTTTCCTGTATTTCTCTTCATTCTGATGAAACCTTTCTCTCCCCATTTTGCCCCCCAAGAGTTCTTCACGATGACGTAGTCGAGCCCCTTGCTCGATCCGTATCCGACGGCTGCCACTCCATGATCGAGCTCAGTCCCACAGTGTCCATCAAACACCCCCTGCACCCAATCATAGGTAATCAGAATCTTGATTTATGAGTATGATCTGTGTATAATACTATTATACTTGTAAGAATACGGTGTGCGGATACGTACCCCGCTGTAGAACTGGAAGTCTCTTCCGGAAGCTTCTATGGCCACGCTCAGTGGCTGATTGGCCAATGCCTTCAGCAGGCTCTTCTCGTCGTTGGCAGGTACGTCGTGGTATCCGCTGATGGTGACTGCTTCCGACATTGCCTGAAAACGAGGACGTTAATCTCATCGAATCTTGGAAAACAGTGCTGAGTTTAGTGATTATTTTGAGGTTTTGATCTGATTATTACCCTGCTTTCTTCACATGTTCCTTCTTCCATGAGGTAGGGATAGTCTTCTTCCTTGTGGAGGCCGCCGCTTGAAACGATGTAGGTGAACGCGTAGTCCATGAGGCCTCCGTTGCATCCACTGTTGTAAGTTGTGTCGCAGTCGATCAGCTCTTGTTCGGAGAGTTCGGTTAGGTTTCCCGTCACGATCTGGTTTATGCCCTCGACTGCAGCCACAGTCGAGAACGCCCAACAACTACCTGCATTTATATGTCGAGAATCCAATTTATTAGCAAAGAATTCATTTATCTAAATACGAGACGACAATGCGTTCATTTACACGTACCGCACGATCCTTGGTTCTTGATACGGGTGACGGCTCCTTTCTTCCTCCAGTCGACGGATTTAGGCAAAGCCTCGAAATCCCTATACTTGAACTCCAGAGGAGATTCGCTCCTCTGGGGCAACCGGTCGGCCTTGAGCCCCAAGAACTTCTGCTTGAACTCGTCATGGCTCATGTCCGCAAACTCGTTCAACCCGAGCCAGTAGTTGGTGACGGCCTTGTTCCGCTCGTCGATGTGCTTCAAGTTATCCTTAAAGATCTCGAACCGATGCAACTTCTCCTCGACGGTCATGTACTTCTTGTCGTGCCTGTCGAGCCAGGACTCGAAGAGGCTTACGAGCTTGTCGATGCACGTCAAGTCTTCGGGCGAGTAGCCCACGATCGAGAAGTCGTGGGCCGACGACGTCATCCACAAGGAGACGATGACGAAAGTTGAGAGGAAGAGTAGCTTTGGAGGTGAAGAGAGAGCCATTTTAGGGAAATGGTTTGTGTTTTTTGATTTGTTGGATGAATTTAGAGAAATGAGTGTGTTTTTATAGGTAAAGAATTTGAGTTTCAAAGTATGCTTTAAAGTGAAGATGTAAGAGACTTTAAGGTTGGTTCATAGTTTTAGGTAGGCTTTCAGTTATACCCTGTTACGATGATAAACAACTTCTGAGGTAAGAGATGATGAAATTATTTTTTGCTAATAAAATTAAATTAAATAAAAATCCTAATCTTTCTTTTATTTTTATTTTTATTTCTATTTTTATTTTTTTTGAGATACCAATCAATTTTAAATTTTGAAATACGGATCAATTTGATACAAAATATTCACTCCGTCTTGACATTTATGTTATTTCGGGTTGTCTAGGTCCATATTGACACTTTTTATATTTGGCACAAATTAAGCTTAAACTTGCAGCCCTAATCCATTAAATAAATAGTAATAAAAAAATAAATATTTTAAATATTAAAATTGTTAATTTTTTATAATTCTATTAAAAATCACTAATTAAGTGGCTTAAATAGGAGGTTCTGCACTTATCAATTGCTCCTAAAACTACATGTCAATTAGTAAAGTGCCATTATAAAATGGACGGAAGGAGTACAATTTTTTTTAACAATTTAACATTGAATTTTAAAACCATGCTACAAATAACTTGAAATGAACAATTTTATTATTTATTAGTGGTATTAAATTTTAAAGATCGCGCTTACTAGATTTCTCAATCGCTAACCATCCCAAATGAATGAGGTCTCTGTATAAAACTCCGGGCCTCAAATTTATTATAATTGACCCTAAAAAAACTTATATTGTAAGGGGTTAGTGATCATTTATTATTATTAGTGTTATTATTATTATTATTATTATATTATAAGGTAATAAATATTTTTAAAAATACACAAAAAAAAGAGGAGAATAGTAAAGATGTCAGAAGTGGGATTTGAACCCACGCTCTCTTACGAGAACCAGAACTTGAGTCTGGCGCCTTAGACCACTCGGCCATCCTGACTTCATGTTTGATTTTTGTACTATAAAATTAATTAGTTAGAAATTCTTTTTTAATTGAGTGATCGTTTCATGGCAATAGTTAAGGCATAGTCTCTCAAAATAAAAAGTACTCATATCTTTGAAGAAAAAAAGAAAAGAAAAGTAATGTATCGAGATCATTATTTCAATAGATATATACACCAACTTATTATTTAATTCCCAAGTAAATCTAATACTATATGTTGCCTATCTTCTTCCATAAATGTACGGAACTATAGTATCATTGGCGTAGATACACAAGTATATTTACTTTCAAATTAAATTAATAAAAAAAGAGAGAGTGATAGTAGTTAGGTTTGGTTTGCGCGGGAAAAAAAAAAATTGATAGTATTTGTTGAGATATTCAATTTTTTAATCACTTTTCAACCTTAACTAATCACAAAAAAAAAAAGAAGAAAAGAAATCGCAAGTCGCAACTGTATCTTTCAATCTTGTTTACATACGAATCCTTTTTTTTTATATAAATAAAGAATATGTATATAAACAGAATCGTACGTATTTTCGATTAATTAAATCGACGAACTGAACCAAGATTACAAAGTGATTTGATTTTGTCTTAGTTCCATAAATAAATAAATACTAAAAAAATAAAAATAAAAAATTGTCTGATTTGGAAAAGTTTCTCGTTAAAATTATGAATGGGCATTTAGGAAACGTGTGAAGGTAAAATATGTGCAAAATGTCAACTATATAATGTTTGTATATTAAATATAGAGAAGGAGAGAGTCTCCAGAAATTGAATGCAATTGTACGAACACAAGCTTTGTCCCAATGCTAATGGAGATCTAGAGAGAGAGAGAGAAATCAGAGGCTGATGATTGAACACAAAGGTTTTCGTACAACTACTTCTACAATAATTCTCACAATAATTCGAAGCTCTATAAATTTCTTTGCTTTTCTTTTCCTTTTGTACTAATGTTAGGTTTATTGATTTTCACAACCCTCTAAATTTTCAGCAACTAAATTGAAACACTACACTGCCCACCGTGGATACACACTGCTGATATGGCAGTATCACGTTGAGATTTTTTTTAGTTAGATTTTAGTTTTTTAGGGTTTAATTTTTTTTATAATAAAATGTAATTAATTTTGATATAATTTTTATTAGATTTTTTTATTTATAGTTACGTCATTCATTCATGAATACATTAAACGTGCTCATCGTGTATATTGTAACATTATTGGTGAATTGAACAGTTGGATATGCATTTATTACGAGGGAAATTTATGGGTAAGTTTTTTCTTGTTTTTAAAAAAGTTCTTTATATTTGCGCTGCAATTTGTATGTTATTTATTTATTTATTTATTTTGGGAGTTATTTAATTTCTTAACTATGAACTGTCATGTCAATCACTATGGAGTAAGGGTTTTTTCCTTTATGAAAAAAGAACGATTTTTTGTTTGCCTGAAATGGGAGAGTAAGTTTTGTTTTTTTTTTTTTGTTTAATTTCTATTGTTTCGTTTTAATTTTATTGCTCTTTGCCGTCGTTGGATCAATGTCTCAAATACGCCTAGGAGGGTAGGCGTATTGGAAAAAAACGTATTTAATACTAATACGAAAATAATATGCTTAAAATACGTATTTAAAACGTATTTTTTATTTAATTAATTTTCATTTATTTTTTATTAAAAAAACATATTAAATACGTATTTACACAAACAAGAAAATATAATGGGCTTTCTGTTGACAATTTTAAATGCTTTTGGGCTCATTAATTGTTGTTCAATGCTCATTAATTGTTGCTTATTAATTGCTTACAAGTTACAAGTAGAATTGAGAAATTTAGATATTTAGAATGCATTCAATAGCAGTAGCCAACAGCATTAGTCAAAATGGATATACTATGACACCGAATCCAAATTTTGATAGTCGTAAACCACTAATAATATTATTACTAATAATATATAAAAATATTATTAAAAAATATAAACGTATTTGTATTTTGATTTTTGGAAAATTAACATATTTGCGTATCGTATCGTATTTGTATTTGTATTGTATTCGTATTCGTATTTGTGCTTCCTAGCATAAGAGTTTTGAAGCCTGTTTGTAAATATTAGTATTTTTTTATTTTTAATACAAATAATAATGAGTATATATTGTATATATATCCTTTTAAATATATACCTCTAAAAATGAAATTAAGTCTGTATTATATATTCAAAATTAGTATTATTTAAATATTCTTTCTTAAAATTGTTTTTTTTTAAAAAGACAGAAAAAAAGGAAGCAATCAAGAAAACGGCAGTGGAGCAGGGCGAAGCAATGTGATGCAATTGGGAGGACAAATTATCGAATTTAAATGGGCTCGAATCTAGAGGTGCCCACGGTTTCGGAACCGAAACCAAACCGGAACCGAACCGGCGGTTCCGGTTCCAAGATGGCCGGAACCAAAACCGAACCGGAACAGTAACGGTTCCGGTTCCGGAACCGGATAGGAACCGACTTTTTTAAATTTTTTTTTTTTTTTTATTCGATTATGATTCAATGCTTCATTGTTTATTGATTTAATTTTAATTGTAAGACAATTCAAATTATAAAATGTAAAAAAATACTTGAGAGTGAGATTGTATAATTATTTTTTTTTTATTAATCCTAAACCCTTGGATATCACATGTTGATTCCAAGGGCCGAGCCTCGTTAAAACCTCCGAGAGGAAACAGAGTACTCGTCTAAGCATTTTAATAGACCACTACATATTGTCGAAATTGAAATCGTCGTTGAAATCATCCGTTTCTTCAAAGGCATCGGTGTCAGTTTCTGCTTCGGTGGTATTGATTGGATCATGTTCAAAGACCTCATCCCATTTGTTCTCTTGCTCACGGTGTTCGGCTAAGTGTAGTCCTTGAGCAATACCTGAGCTTCGAGATTCCGCGGGGTCATCGTTGATCGTCTGTCGTCTAAAGTGTACCCTTTGCTGCTAAAAGCTTGCTCGACCGACACCGATGAGGCAGGAACAACAAAGAGTTCTTGAGCCATTATGGATAGGATTGGGTATTGAGTTGTTCTTCTTGACCACCAATGCAAAAGATCTTGATTGTTTGGACATGCACTTATTAGTTCTGATGCAATAACCGGTTCATTTAAATATATAGACCATTCATCGTTTTGAGTGAGTCCGGATGATCCCCTATTTTGGAAGAAAGAATGGAGTTGTTGGGCCCGTTGACTCTGAGAACTAATTCCTAAGTCCATAGATGACCTTGGTCTCCTGCTATGTTCATAACCTCCAAAAGAACCCTCATATTTCTCTACGAAGTGGTTATACAGGTACCTAAGGATGCATCTAAGTTTCCCCTAATAAGATTTATGGAAGGCAAATCTAACCCATCCTTACCCTTCCCCCCTGCGAATCTCATCTCCCCCAAAGCGTTGTAATAGAATTCTAAAAGCATCTACAATTAATTTCACTTAGATGACAATATGACATCTTTTATGTAAATTGTCATCTTCAATTCTTTATCATCATGTGACATTGTTTATTATTAATTTAAAGATATTTTTTGTATTAGTCTTATTTATTTTAGCTTATTAAATTGTGAATTATAAATTAAATGATAAAAATATTTAACTTTACAAATATAACATTTCCATATAAAAAAATATAACACATTAATCAATAATCAAATGTTACATCAAATAAGTATAAAAATACAAGTATAATATTGAAACATAAAATAAAATTAGAATTTATAATATATATAAAATAAAAAAAAACCGGTTCTTTTCGGTTCCGAACCGGAACCAAACCGTCAGTTCCCGGTTCCAAACTTTCGGAACCGAAACCGAACCGTCGGTTCTACCGGTTCCTTAGGTCGGTTGCGAACCGTCGGTTCCGGTTCGGTTCCGGAACCGCCCGGTTCCGGTTAAAAACCGACGGTTCGGTTCCGGTTCCGGTTCCGGTTCCGGTTCCGGTGGGCACCTCTACTCGAATCTCAACAATACATATTCACTCTTTTATTTTTACCAAAATGAGTACCAAAAAGTGGATTTTTTTTTTTTTTTTATACCCCTAATTATTGTATAATAATAATAATAATAGCAAATTTGTAATAATGACAGGTGTAAATATGGTAGTTTAGATATAATATTTGCATTGCATTTTGAAATAAGACATTTATTTGGGGATAAATTTTTGGCAAATCGAAACACTTATTTGAGACAAAGTAAGGGAGTATAATAAGTATTTCGAGAAGTCATGAATACCAAGGAATTGAACATTACTTTCTTTGCCCCTAATTATTGTATAAAAAACTGGAAAAGCAAACTTTTTTAAGGACGAGATTGTTAATTTGACATACTTTTTGCATAAAAAATTGTGGTGTTACACTTAAATAGAAACACATTTTTATTATTGGGGATTAAAAAAAAAGGATCGGAGGGAATAATTCCCCAAAAAAAAAAAAGAGAGGGACTAAATAGCTAGGTTTGTTATGAGAATTCATACATCATCATGCTTACTAATAATTACTACTAATGTAACCTTTGCTTTCAATCAGAATGCTACTACTACTACTTGCTAAGCTAGATGCTATCAGTGAATGATTTTTCACAGCAGGTGAATCATAAATTACTTTACAATTTTTAATTATTTATTTACTTGATGTTATCATTGGTTGAAATCGGAAAACTTTTTCTCTGATGATCAAGATTGTGATCTCAAATTTTGGAATGTTCATGATAACAATTTGAATCGATGCCAAAAGAGAAGTGGCTAGCTCCATTTGTAAATCTCATTACAAAATATTACTACTAATATTTTTAATCAACAAAGTAAAATATAAAAATTATAAATATAGGCTCGTCTATATATTAGTAGAATTAATTCTTGTAGTGATACTCCATGTATTAGTAGAATTATTGTTGTGATAATTTATATATTGAGAAACATGCATGTTCTTGAGTGAGTAGGGACGGGACCTACATGAGATGAGCTTCATTCAGGTTGAAGCCTCCATAGCAATCGTCGAAATTTCGAAGTGTTAGTATATGTTTTGTTAAATTTCATATTCGAATTATGTTGATGAAATTTTTATAGATGAAATTTTTATAGATTAGTCCATCACTAGTTTAACTATGAGAGAGGATTCAAATGCATAATTTGGAATTTTTATTTATTTCATGATTTACTAATAGTAATAATTTAAAAAAAAACAAAAAAAAAAAACAAAAGGGGAGAGAGAGAAAGAGAGAAAGGAAATTAAATGATAGAGGTATAGGTAAGTAAATAGGGTATAGGTGTGGGTTACAAATACGTACGTGTGCACATAAATAGGTAGTCTGCTGCTACTGCTGCGCTCCTACTTTTACTGCCATTAGATTCTCAACTATTGCTATCTTTTACTTGCTTAACTCTCCCTCTTTTATTTTATTTTATCTCAAAAATAAAAAATTAAAAATTAAAAAATAACCCACCTTCATTTGATAAAATAACCCCTCTCAATTTTAAATAAAGGCTTCCACGTACTATTCCATAGTTAGAATTTTGCGTAGATTAAATAGCCCTTTTTTGGATTTTTTTTTGGTAGATTATATCTCTATTTTGATCTCCATATTAAGTGAGATGAGTAAAAAATATAAGTATTTTTTTTTTCTTTTTAATAAACACCCCCATTTGGGTATCCTTATAATTTCCAAAAATTCGACTATCACGTTGAATTTGAAATTTTAATTTAATTTTTTGTATTTTCATTTTAAATTTCATTGAGTTTTTCAACCACAATTTTCCTACTCCGATTCAATCTTATAATTATAGTGGTGATTTTGAGGAAGATGAATAAAAGGATTTGAGGAAGAAATCTAACATGCGGAAAGTCCATATAAAGACCATAATAATTCTAGCACCTTAGATTCTTTATAATTTGTTTTTTAAGATCGAGAAAAAAAGGGGAGAAAAAAAATACATTGTTCCACTTTTAACAATGTTACAAATTATAGCTTGAATCGTTTAACATGTTTCGCATTTAATACTTATGTGATTTTATTTTCTTTTTGAAATTGGGAATTCCTAGTGAATTTTCATGAAAATGATATAGACGTTGTGATGCTTAGGAGAGTTTGATGCGTTGTTGATTTGATTTGTCACAAAATTGGGCACTAATATGTTTGGACACTCAATGTATATGAATTTTTTTGTTTTAATTCTAATTTCCAACTGATAAATTTGTAGCTGGAATATACTTGTATATGTTGTGCAATCAAATTTCACCACCTATATCAACCTAGTAGTAGTGAAATTAAAAGAGTAAAAACAAAAAGTTGCTAAAAGAAGTAGTGAAATAAAGACAGTGAAAACAAAATAATGTTCCTGCCGTGCTTTATATAACTTCCTTGCACTTTGTGTTATATAGATATATAATACTCCCTCGTACCCAAAAATCTTGTCACAGTTTGATTGACACGGGTTTAAAGAATGGATATAATTGATTTGTATTGTTTATTGTGACTGAAGATCGAGTTTCAGCTTTATTATGAGTGCAGATTTTTAAGTGGTGAACCCTAGATGAAAAATGTACTGGTAAATATGTAATATTAAAAGGGTATAAAACATATTTATATTTAGTGAGTTCATGATTGAAAAAAAAAAAGAAAAGAAATGGAAGGTGCCCGATTTTGAGAGACGGTCCAAAATAGAATTAAGAGCATGATTCTTGGGATGAAGGAAAATATATATATGTGTGTAAGTATATTTTTTTAGCAATGGGTAAGTTATAGTAGTACTATTTTTATTTTTTTAAACCATGCTAAGTTATACTTAAACTAGGAGCTTTCTTATTAACATAACCTTGTCCTTGTAGGGTTCGAAAATTGTAGAAAGTCAAACAAGAAGTTAGTTTGGAAGTTTCTCCAAATTAATTCATATACCCCCCCCCCCCCCCCAATAATCTTTTTTTTTTTTGGAGAATAATTATCCATTCTCAAAGAAGAAAAGGGTTTATTATGCATAATAAACATAAGAAGAAATTTTAATAATTTCAAGCTTCCATTATGATAGTACTCCATAGGGTGGGTGAAAACTTAACTATTACTTAATCAAGCCCCTCAATTAATAAATCCCACCATTTTTTTTAAAAACATAGTATTAGTGTATTTTACGAGTTAATGCACATAAATAAAGTTTCACATGTGGGATAATAATAAAATAAATAGAATCTAAAAATAGGAATAGGAGTTACAAAATAGGGCATGAATAAATGCAAAAATATTGAAAGTGTAAAAAAGTGAGAGGTTTAAATGGAAAAAAGGGAAAATATATGGAAAACCGTTAGGTGATTAGTAAGTGTGTGAATTGTCAAGTAGATAAGTGTGTGTTTGAAGGTGAAAGGCATCAGCACATTACACAATGCATACGAAACCCTACAATTTGGTGCAAAGTCTCATAAATTTAAGGATGCAGAGATTATCTGCAGTTTCATTTCATCAAAAGCTGAGTTTTGTTTATTAGGCATCTTCCCCTACTTCTCTATTTTTCTATATTTTTAATTATTTTACTATCATCACATTCACTCTACCTTTTTAGGAGGCCCTAACGCAATTTTATTTGCTCTAATTAAACTCGATTTACTAGAACAAATTTTAAGTAAGAGACGAGAAAAGAAAATCACCCCAAAAAAGAACTAAAACAAGATTATAAAAACGCTATACTAATCACTGTCGATACACTTTGTGTGTCCACTGTTGATGTGGTAGTGCCATGTGCAAATTTTCTTTTTTAAGGTTAAATTTTTTAGTACGGTTTAATTTTTTTATATATAGTTTAATTTTTTGGGTATATATTTATATTATCTTCTAAGTGTGCCCACGTTGGGTATTAGAGCAATCCTCAACAAGATTATTAATTCATAATCACCGGAATCAAGAAAATAAATCCAAAACGAAATATTCCCTCCATCCCCCGAATTCGTATGATTATTTCCTATTTGGATGTCCCTCGAATCGGATTGACTTCCAAAATAGAAATATTTCATTACATTCTTTTTATATTTATAACCTTCAAGTTATGCTATATTTACAATAATAGAGTATTTGTTTAGCCTACCATTTTATCCTTTCTTTCAATAACTTTATTTTTAATCTTTTCTCAACCACTTTATCATCTAATATCGACCACTTTTTTTCTTAAAACATGTGGCATTTGCAAAATCACACTAATTTGGGGACATAGGTAGTAATTTAATATTCGATGCATAATTTTGGTTTTTGTAGAAAGTGGATATATTAATTGCTCAAAATTTACACGTAGCAAAAAATTTATCATACCGAAGTAAGAAAAATAGAAAAGAATACTTGGCTCGTATTTAATTACTATTTCTGGGAAATATAAACCCATTAGAATATTGAGACGAATTTTTGTTGATTTTATAAGATGAAACCCACAAAATAAATTATGATCCAAATACTTACCATTTTCTTTTGAAAATGAATCATTTTATCAATAAAAGTGTAATGTAAATTAGCCAAAATTTAAATGTACAAATAAAGCTAAACAAAGTGTTATCGAATAACTCACTTAACGAACTTGTTCACGAGGTGATAAAACGAGTATACCAAAACCGATTTCACAAATAAGCTCGAACTAATGTGACCCGAGAACTCATATTGCACCTCCACCAATACACAACCCTAATTACATCATTATTACTCGAAATAGAAAATATTCACTTACATAAGTCCCTTCCTCTACGAGAGAATATTACTTCATCCGTCCCGTTTGAGACGTTACAATTTCCTCTTAACCACAAGACATACATTTCTTAATTTTTGTGTCCAAAAGCAAATGTAATCTCTAGTATAGGACGGATGGATTACATGACATTAATCATAGTGCAATGGAGGATTTGATGATGTAATTAACAGAAATAAACTCTAATTTTAGTAATAGAGAGAGAGAGAGAGAGAGAGAGAGAGATTTGGTAATTGGTAGTAGCTGCAGTGTGAATCTAAGAGGCTGACTCTTCTCTAAGCATGCTAACAAACGCACGCATAAATCTCTGCAACCAACTCCCATTGCATTTACTCCCCTCTCTCTCTCTCTCTCCCCTCCATGAATATTATTTTGCCTGTTTTGGAACCCTTCTCAGGTGGCTTTTACAGGCCCTCTGCAGATTAGCCTTTATGACCCCACCCCACCCCCCCACCCCCTAAAATCTATTCCATTTCTTCCTTCGGATTCAGTGCTTCAATTCCCTCCCTCCCTCCCTCTCTCTCTCTCTCTCTCTCACACACATTCTTTCCCATTATATAACGAACCAAACATCCTCCTCCTCCCTTCACAACCATCATCAACTTTTTCAATTTCTCATCAAAGCCTCAAAGCTTAGTGTGCAGAAAGAGGAACACAGCAATGGTGGGAGTGGAAGAAATCCTTTGTGAACTCGAGAGAGATCACGAGATGAGCGAGCAAGGCCTTCCTCCTGGCTTCCGATTTCATCCCACCGATGAAGAACTCGTCACCTTCTATTTAGCTTCCAAGGTCTTCAATGGCAGCTTCTCTGGTTTCGAGATTGCTGAAGTCGACCTCAACCGTTGCGAGCCATGGGAACTTCCTGGTACTTTCTCTCTCTCTCTCTCTAGAAGCCATTTTATGCCATTTGAGAACTGAAAAGGGCAGCAGATTTCTTCAGCCACTTTCGCATTTCCTGCATTAATCCATTTAATTCTCTGACAAAAAAAGAAAAACCCCACGTAATTATACAGAAAAATTTATTACTATTTACTACTAGCTACGTCCTAATCCATCCATGCACTTTTCTTTTGTATTTTTGTGTAGATAAGGCGAAAATGGGAGAGAGAGAATGGTATTTCTTCAGCCTACGAGACAGAAAATACCCGACCGGGCTGAGGACGAACCGAGCGACCGGGGCCGGTTATTGGAAAGCGACCGGGAAAGACCGAGAAGTTCTAAGCGCTGCGAATGGAGCCCTACTCGGGATGAAGAAAACCCTAGTTTTCTACAAGGGTCGAGCTCCGAGAGGCGAAAAGACGAAATGGGTCATGCACGAGTATCGCCTCGAGGGCGACTTCTCGTGCCGCCACACGGGCAAGGTAATAACTCACGGTTAGCTCGGCTCGTATATATATATATTTTTTGGGTGGTAGTATGATAAATGTTTGATTAAAATTGGATTGTTTGTTACTTTGTGTTTTGTTAATATGTCCAAAGGGAATCATTAGTTCATATCATAATCAAACATCATATATATATGTCTTGTCCTTTATTTTAGGGTTGACTTCGTGACTTCGTGATTTTTTTTTTTTTTTTTTTTCTTTTTTTTTTTTGAAATGGTGATTTATTGATGGAAAGTTTTGGGAATAGTGTAATTTACTCTGTGCCGATTGGACAATTTCAATCACTTATCCCTACAAATATTTCACAAAGAAAATAAAAAAATATATAAATGGAAAGTTGATTTTTTTTTATTTATTATTATTATGGAAAAATTATAGTTTTTTTATTAATTAATTTTCATTTCACACAGGAGGAATGGGTGATATGCAGAATGTTTCACAAGATGGGAGAGAAGAAGAATTTAATGCATGGGCATAATTACTTAATGAGAGGCTCATCTTTCTACAACCCTACTTCATTGCCTCCATTGTTGGAACCTCCACCTTCACTTGAAGATCAATCACCATTACTCCAAACCATAAACCACCAATTTCCGAATCATAACCAAAACCCTCTTATCTACCACACCCAAGAATCCGACCTCAAAGCCCTAATCAACCCGCTCGTGTCCCGGCCCGATATCCTGCCCGGGAGCTCGAATTCGACCACCCGGGCAGAAAGCAAAGAAGCCATGCTCCTCAAACCATTCATGTGGAGCCAAGACTTCACCTTCAAAGAACTGAGCAATGCCATTGCAAAGCAATGCAAGAAAGAGTCCGACTTGAGGGCCCATCTGCAATTTGATGGAGAAAATAGCAAATATTATCAAAACCCATTTCTTTTTGGGGGCATCCCATCAGTAACAGTGGATGATCACAGCGTTGTTACAGCTGCCATGGATGCTGCAGCTATTGATCATGTGATGTCAAGTGAGCCGGCTTTTAGATGGTGGTAGAGAGAGAAACTATAAGTCTCACCTCACATCAAAGTCACTGGAGATTATTCTTGGCAGTCTTTGCATATTCAAAACACTATCTTCTTCCTCTTTTTTTTCTTTTTCTTTTTATTTTTCCAGTATAAATCTAATTGTGGAATAGTACAAAAAATGTTATCTACAGAATCTAGAGATTCTGAATGTGTATGTATCTGTATCTGTATCTGTTTCATGAATGTAAGCATGTAGCAGTTGCATTAATGAAATCCAGACTAAGGAATGACTAGTAGTAGTACCAAATTTGCTGTTTTTGTACCATATATATAGCATATTATATTACTATTATGTTTATGCACCATGATCAATAATCAATATTACAAAATTACAACTACTACTGCAAAAATCTTTGATTTCTGGCATGAAAAGTAGATTTTATTGCAGGTTTTTTAATTTATTTTTTAAAATTTTTATGGGTTTGGAAAAAAAGGTGATGGGCTTGGATTTGATTGGGGGGGGGGGGGGGGGGGGGGTGATGTGATGGGAAGATGTGATATATGGGGGGGGTGGCTTTTGCTTGGATTGAATTTAATTGGGGGTGTGGTATCTTGAGTCTACGTATACATACAATGTATAGATATATAGCTGTGCCTGTATAGAGGTAATTCGTGCAAAAGACAACACCCACTTTATTATATCTCTCACCCCTAACAATATAGAGACAAAATTTGGTTGCTGTAAAAATTTAATGAAATTTATTTGGTAATATGATGAAGGAAAAGGGGGAAAAAATAATAAGAATATGAATCCTAGTTAAGTCTTTGTTTGATTATGTTTACAAGGATTTCAAGATTTCATTGTCACTCTACCTAGTAGGAGGAATACTCCCATATTAAAAAAATACTAGTCGCTAAATATGAAAATTATAATATAACAGTGTCATATCTGCGGTCCGTATATTAAATGTGGCCATGACATGTAGATAGGGTAATTATGACTAGAAAAGAAAAATAACATGTAAATGATGAGTGATATATATATATATATATATATATATAATGATTAAAGATGATTGATTATTGACTATGAAAGATTTGAAAAATGTTGCTGAGTGACATTTCATAACTGAAATGGAAATCGAGTACGATTTACATTATATAAACAGTAGAAAAAACTGAAAATGAAAGCCTTTTGAATGAATGGAT
This sequence comes from Mentha longifolia, assembly GCA_001642375.2. Taxonomy (NCBI): domain Eukaryota; kingdom Viridiplantae; phylum Streptophyta; class Magnoliopsida; order Lamiales; family Lamiaceae; genus Mentha; species Mentha longifolia. Next base: position 5,332,679 of record CM038110.1, on the reverse strand, counting down.
TTGAGTTTCTAACTTAAATTATTGGCTTTTTCAATGGCTACAACTCGACCCCACTACTACACTTGATGTGATAAATTCAAGATAATAGTACTACTAATTAATAACACTGGTTCCCATCAAGTTAATCAGAATCTCATTACACAACCTAATTATGAAAAATTTCTTGATAGAAAACCATATAGGTTTATTACAACTTTACTGAATAAAGTATTCATTAGCAAAAACTGGTTAGATTTGTTCCTATGTTCTTGAAAGAATAAACTCCCTTCAAAAAAAGAAAAGAAAAAAGAAACTCATATCTAATAAACAGACGATGGCATAACTAATATACTCCGTTATGTAAAATCATCGAAGAATCGTGAAACCAGAGTTAAGTGATCTACATCGGATGAAACGGGACAATCTTAACCTCAATGCTCGCTTGTTTTTCTAAAAGAAACTAGGTCACTTCTTAAACTGACAACAGAGACCTTAAGGTCGCACTAAACATATGCTCCTTTTGCACACGAAATGAATAATATAATCAACACGGAGTAATCAGGGCTCTACTGATTCAGCAAGGCAGAGAAGGTTGAGAAACTGACGTTAGTTGAAGCTCCTAAAATGATTGTGCAGGAATTCTAGTCACCATTATCAAAAAAAAAAAAATGTTGATCCAATCATGGTAGCACCTACTCAATTACTTATGTTGAAGTTTTTCATGGTTATGGATCTCGAATACTAGTATTACAGAGCGCAAGTCGCAAGCCACTCACCAATGGCACCCCTAATCTCTATATTAGTCTGCTAATCAATACAAATTAGAGTGCGGAGAAACTTGAAACTCGGAGAAATTAAAGCTTAAAACACAAAAAGAGCATTCTATCAAAACGAGAGGCAAAAGACGGTGGAGAAAGAAACAGAACGGCTTTGAGATAGCTGAAAGATTCCTCAAACGTTTACAACCGTTAACATCAGCGAAACAGCATTGTGATTATTACATACCATTCTCATTCAACATATATTATGACTCCAACCAACGGTGCACGTTCAAACCAACGCAAGAAGCTGCATCAGGAAAGACATCCCAAATTAGTTCCGTATGATGGGAACTTCAGAAAACAGAAATTTGCATGTCTGTTTCTTATCTTTCACAGCATGTCAATTTATTTGATCCATTGGATAAATGAGATTCGATATTAACCATAAGAAACAAGCAGCACATGGCTAGTTTCAAATCTTATCACTGAGCAAAATCTTTGTCACTCTTTAATGTATACAATAATCAAATACGAAAAGCCAAAGTGACAGAGTAACAGATGGAGAGTGAAATGTTGCTAGATTTAAGCCTTGATCATCTTTTCTTAAGCCATTGATTAGCTAATTCCTTTTCATATTGTTAGTGCAGTTCAATCCGAAGTTTCAAATAGAATGCATGAATTTACAACAAATTTTCCTTACATCAAGCCTGATTCCACAACTTCTTCAGGAGCAACTTCGGATTCAAGTTTTAGCTAATCAACTTTTATTCAAGATGAAAACAACATAAATGGCAAAACTGATCATAATAATTGAATCGCAAATTCATAGATAGGTGGATGAACAAGAGCTCCCCATCCTCATTCTTAATCATCAAATGTCGATAATTATTTGAACGATAAAGCTAAAACTAACATAAATCCAAACCCTAACCACAACCGCCGCAATTTCAAACGTTGAAAGAAATATTGAAACGGTCAATAACGAACCTTAATCATCGAATCCGAGGAACACGAAGATCCTCGATCAACTGGATTTAGGTTGAGGCTTTCCCGTAAAAATTCGGGCGGCGAGGGCGGCGGCAATCGTTGCCGGAAACACCACATCCTTCGCCACCGCCGCCAGCTTGGTGACCAACGGCTGTCCTCGCATCAACGCCATCTTCTCCAAATTCTTCTCAAACTTCTACACAAATCTGCTCACTTAGCAATCGAATCTGAATGGCGATGGAACTTTTCAACAAACTAATCTGGACTGAATTTCTTATTTATTCATTCATTTTTCTTATTTTCTGCAACGACTGAAATCCCTTATTATTATTATAACGGTGTCGTTTTGATATGAAGATCAGTTTTAAAATGCAACATCATCTTCAATTTTTCACCCAAATATAATCTCAAATCAAAATCAAATAAAATCGAATGGTTATCTATTTGAATTCAAAATTTAAAAATCGCGATAGAAATCAAAATTTGTCAAAAGTTTGTATATTTAATACTCCCTCTCCCCTTTCTTTTGACACATGTTTTGAATATATATAAGTATAAAATAAAAGAAAAAACGGGACGGAAGGAGTAGCAATGATCTGTTTTACATGCATCTTCAAGATTCATGTAAACTTATCATCAATATCTCTACCTTCATCTGCAAGAATTCAAATGGATGCTAATCCATTTCATTCATTCTTCTTTGCTCCTATAAATTATGCTGAAACATCATATTCCCAGTTGAAATGAATAAATAAACAGATTGCTCCAACTTATCAGCATGAGCTCAAGACAAAAAAAGTAAAGAACAAATTTGGGAATAGACACTCAAGAAACCAAAAACTGCGTTACAACTGGATTATATTTACATTAGATCGAGCTCCATACATCAAAGTTGAGGATTCTGCGTTTCCTCGGGTGTTGGTTTGTTACCAGAGGGGTAATCAGATGGAGAGGAGGCATTTGATCCCAGTTTAGAAGTATGTTCCATTTGATTCTCCGACTTTATCTTCATCGGCCTCTCGAAATCTCTGGCTGCAGCAGGATCTATCGATAATTTCCCCAGTTTTTGATCCTGCGCCACTCACAATGAAAACAAGCTCACACACGGGCAATTTCTATCGGGGAGCTAACTACTGAATATATCGTGGTGAAACAGTGTCATGCATAAGTGCCCTTTAACCGTCAAGTACTCCCAGGGAATGTATATGGGATAGGAGAGACGATACATACACATTCTAGACTATACTGAATGATGGGGAAAGCTAAAAAGTCGTCTGTGTATAAGATAACTTACCTAAAAGAAAATTGTGTATTTGGGGAATCAGGAGCAAAAATTTACTGTGTTTGAAATGTACATTTACGAAGTAATAGAAGAAAGAAAGACGAAAACGGTGGTAAAGTGACTAAAGTCAGAGATAAGAAATCAACCTAGACTCTGATTTGGATTAAACTGTCAATTCTTTGTTATCCTCAACATACTTATTCCTGTTAGGATGTAAAAATCAGATGATTTGGAAAAATTAATCATGTTGAGTGAGATAATCATGCATTTTACCGAGATTAGTATGTTCCTGCTAAAAAATGCATGCACATTAGTGTTTAGTTGATGACATTTCACTAAAATTGAGACAATATAACATATTGGTATAAAACCCACTGAAATAATTGACCTAATCATATTCAGGATAAAATGATGTGACTTAAATCGCGTGTGCACACACACAGAGACACACAAACCATGAAAGTTACAATCACAAGCTCTGCATTCTTTCCTGGGAGAATGGAAAGAAGAAAAGAAACTTACATTTTGCAGTGCTTCGAGCTTCCTCTGCAGCGCTTCATGCTCTGCCTTGATACGGAATGGGACACCATGCTTCTGATGCACATTTGTTTGAGCCAAATCTTCATCAATTTCACTAGCAGTGGTTGCAAAAGGATGATTCGCAGGGATCCATCTCACAGTGTCGGGGTCTACGTCAGGAGGTATCGGATCTCCTTCCTTGAGAAATACAGTCGGTCTTTTCCACTGGTAGGCACGTGATCTTCGTTTCTGATGAACTGTCTGTAGCTCATCTGTAAGGGTCACAGGAGCCAGGCGGTACACTTTTCCACACATTTCAACAGTTGAATTGCTTTTGCTCACCTTCACCATAGGGTTGTTAAACGGGTCCTCATACTTGAGAGGCGTGGAGCTGTGAAGAAGAACGAAAAGGAAAAATCAGTACATGCAATAACAAAGCTGACTCTGTCTAGTATCAGACAAGTCGACAACCAAAGAAAGAAACATGCCAGCATGATTGAACGAAAGCTAACAAAGCTAACGAAAGCAGTTAGAATCATACATGCCTCTTCTATCGGATCTAAGCTGTCCACGTCTAACAAGGTCAGCCACAGAGCCTGGACGTCGCTCACTTGACTTCTTCGATGCATAGCTTTTCACAACAACAACTAACATGGTCGCGACAATGCACAATCCAATTGTGAAGTTCAAACCAGAAACTTTTCCAAGCTGCCAACAAATAACGAGTATATTTCATCTAATGTTCTATACAATGTATACAATGAATGAATGAATGGTTGGAAGTAAAGCCTGAGCTTTGAATAATTTATTTCAATTTTGAGAAAACAAGAGTTTAACTAAAAACTGAATAGACCATCAACTGAACTAGAAGTTTTCTATCTCTTATAATCAACATAAATCAAGCATTATTTAAGTAAACTTTTCGAATTTAAACTCAGAAAACCAAAAAACAAAAAACCTCAGATTACAAAGACTAAAATAAAATAACTCACGGAGAAGGCAAACACAGGTAGAGAGCCAATCGATTCGTGCAATTTGGCAACTGCATTCTGTACATTCTGCAGCGGCTTCTCAGCATTATCTTTCTCCGACTTCTCGACAACAACGGCGTCGTTTTGGAGGCGCCCGTCGGCGTCGGAGTCCAATGCTTTCACCACAAACTTTCTGCACCTAACTCTCCGGCTCCAGTGCTTACAGTTACAACCCAAACCAAGCTCCGACCAAAATTGAAGTCCATTCGGAAAATTTCGAAGCTTTGACAAAGAATGTAAGAAATGAGAAACCCCAAATCAAAAATCAAACATAGAAAGAGAGCCCCAAATGTGAATTTTATTGCCGAATAGAATCGCAGGAGAACTTGTGAATAAACTTACAGGAATGAACGACGGCGAACGAACGTGCACCGCTCCAATTGAAGCCATTTCTCCGATTACAGTTAGTGTTGGAGTGGCATTTCGGATTTCATTCTGGCAAAATTGCGATAATTTAGGGCAAATCGAGGTAGCTGATTCTGATTTGGGATTGGGATAAAGAAATTTTGGTAGATTTTTGTATGTGCATGGGCCTTTTTTGGGCGATTGATTTCCCTTTTTTATATGGCCCAATGGGCCTTTTTATTTAACGAGACCGGGGTGTGCATTCAGTTATTTAATGCGGTTTTTTTTTTAATGTTTTTTATTTATTTTTTTTAAATCAAAAAATCGAATTTCACACACACAAAAAAAAAGAATCAAACCGAATTATTATAAGAAAATAGCGAACCGAAAAATAGAAATTAAAATCAGTTTTTTTCGGTTTTTCTCGAATTATCTTAAAAGATTGTCGAAAGAATGTGCTTTGTTGTTTTTTTTTTTTAATCTTTTAACTTTAATCAGTATACACAATTTCTATCCAAAATCCATATCGATAATATTTTTGTCACAATAAAATTATAATTATACCAAATATTAACTACCGAAGTACAGAAAATAAACATTACAAAAAGAGTGAAATAAAACCATCTGCAAAACTATTCATAGTCCCTCATTATTCTTTTGATCTTTTTTAGTTTTCACTTTTGTATAAATATATATAATTATTAATAATAATATCCATTTTTTCCTCTAGGGTACCCCTTGTACATCTGAACTTTGAATATCAATAAAATTACTTTTTTCTGATAAAAAAAAATTACATATTTCAATTTTCGGTTGGTAGAAAAAAAAATCGAACCGAACTAAAATTATAATTTGGTCCAGTTTTCAATTTTATGATTCCACACCCGTTCACGGGAGGCGCGTGCTAGTTTTCCTCAAAATAAAATTTTACTCCAAAAGCACTTGCACCAAATAAGAAAAAAAAAACACTTACACCAAATAAATATAATTAATGATTGCAATTCAAACAAAAAGAACCAAATAAATAAAGGTAATTCTAAACACAACCCCCTTTTACTCCCTATAGCCCCCCTAATTAAAAATAAAATATAAAAAATTGTGCATTTCCTATTGTATCCCTATAACCCCCAATAGATAATACTGTACTTTGGTTTCTGCAATCACTAAAGTCCGAAGAACGACAACCCCCCAATTTTTCAAATGATTAGAGAACATGTATAACAAATTGTGAAAAATTGTTTAGTATTGCCGCTCGATTTCCAAATTAAAAGAACTGTGCTTGGTGATTGGAGCAATATTTTGTGATTTTGCTGCACACTTTACGAAGACCAAATTTGGAAACCATTAATTCAGATTTTATGTTTATTAGATAGAGTAAGACATTCTTTTTATCAATTGAATATGATTAAGGAGATGCACTCGCTTTAAAGTTGAAAACCAAACATATGGAGAATGTGATATTCAGAATCATAAGTTTGTTTAATAAATGAGGTCCATTTGTCAGCCTGAACCGCGTTAAAGCCGTTCTTCAATCTTTGTTCTAATCTTGGGAAATGAGAACAATCATCATAATTGCCTCCCAAAATCAAGCGCATGTTTAATCTTAAATGCAAATGTCGGTTAAAAAAAAATCCAATAAAGCCAATAATTAGGGTAAAACAAATGGTTCTCTATCAATCAATTTAAAAATCCAAAGAACTGCAGAAGTAACCAAACAATTAAGGTGGTACTAGAAATTCAGCAGCTGCGGTGGCAAGCAGAGATTTGCTCCTTGGCTGTGTGCTACGGGAGTATTTTTGATTTGGGGGTTATAGCGATGATTTCATTGTTGTTTGGGGGGGCTGTAGGGGTACAATAGGACATCAATTTTTATTTTTATTATTTTTTTAATTAAGGGGGCTTTGAGGAGTAAAACGGGGGTTGTGTTTAGAATTACCCATAAATAAATATTAATGATCGCAAATTAATAGGGCCTCTCAACTTTGTTGTTAGTGGCCATTAGTGAATTTTATGGAGGGCCCTCCATCTTAACTTGTTGGACGGCTCCAATTAAAAGGGAATAAAATGGAATTATACTTTCCTTCATAAATATATATAACTAATTAATTGCAATATTACATTATTTTTTTAATTTATTTCTATTTAAAGGACACTATTTAGTTGGTCTAACTTTTATTCTCATAGGTCAGAAGTTGGCAACTATAGAGAAAAAAGTCGGTTGTTGGATAGAAATTGCAAAGTTTGTTCATATCCTCATATTTTATATAATATCTATTTATTTTATAATATCCTTTGACATTATCATATAAATATATACTATATCTTTTCATTTTTTAGTTGGTCATTTTGTTGTTTACCAACTATTATGATGCTTCCATTTAGCTGCCATAAAAGGCTATAGTTAATCCATTTATATAGGTGTTCAAATTGATTTTTGTTTCTATAGCTATTAAAAAGTTCCAATATAAATATTTTTCTTTTCATTAGTGCCATGGCATGCATCATGAAATTTGAATATCACCATTATGGCCTTTTTCTTTTCTCTCTTTTTTTTTCTTTTTTCTTTTTTATTTTTTATTTTTAATTTGTCTTGAACGTGTGATGTATTTAATTAGTGCAAAAATATATACTCATGTTAGGTATTCTTTAATAAAATGTATACTCCATTTATGGATGGTTTGAAATATAACTTTAGTCTCCTGTTTTATTGGAATTCTCTCTGGAAGTTGGTAGTCACTAATAAACAGTTAATTAAAAACACACACACACACACGCACACACTCTTCAACACCTAATTAACGATGATTCATTGATTAAATAATTAATTAATAGAGTTAAGAAGCGAACTCTAGATAATTGTGTCTCGACTCTCGAGCCATAAATCACGAGATATAATTTTTGTAAATCATAAATTTTAAATCTCAAATTATTATGACTATAATTAATAAACCTAAATATGGATTAATTCGGATCTTGTTTACACCAGTGTTTTGAAACCCGACCCGGCCCGGCCGGTCCGACCGGTTTAACTGGGAACTGGTCAGCTGGCCGGTTCGGTTATGTATATTCCGGTTGTATGCAGTGACCCACAGCGACCCTAGTCAGAACCGGTCAAACCCAGTCAAAATTGGATAAAACCGGTCAAACTGAAACCGGTTCACTATAAAAAAATTGACAAAAACTTATGTCAGCCGGAGGCACCGTGCGGCCGGGCCCAAAGTGTCAATCTTTATACAGAAAAGTGTCAATCTTTAACATAATTATTTTTACGAATAAAATGATAATTTTTAAAAGTGTCAATCTTTATACAGAAAAGTGCCAATTTATATGAATAAAAGTGTCATTATTTTAGCCCGGCCGCACGGTGCCTCCGGCTGACCCAAGTGTGTCCCAAAAAAATTTAAATGTCGTTAACAAGATTTGAACTAGAGACCTCTTAGGTAATAGTCTAACAAGCTAAACAAGTGGACTACCTCACAATATTGATTAAGTTGCAATAGTTAATAAATTTATTCAAACCTCAACAAGTTTTTTAAATAATTTATTAATAAATTTTACTCCATCTTACAAAGTTTAAACTCTTAACCTCCATAACTTTATTGAATAATTTTTGTCATTTCATTTACAACTAACATTTCAAAAATTATTATTTATGATGACATGATAATGAGTTATATATATTATGGTAATTATTTTTTTTCTTCTATTATTTTTTCATTTGAATGTAAATACTTTCATATATTCATTGAGTTGAATAAACATTTGTGACACCTAAATTTATTTTTAATTTGTAATAAATTTTAAATTCTATTCAAGTTATACTTTTAATTAAGTATTAATATATATTATTAATTATATATATATATATATAATAAAATACGGGTCATCCAGTTTTTTTAGAACGGTTCAACGGGTCGACCCAGTGACCCGGTGACCCGTTCGAATGACCAGTTCGATGTCCGGTCCGGGTTTAAAAACATTGGTTTACACCAACTCCATATGTCACTTCGCTTATGAGTCAATATTTCTTTTTTTCCCCATCATGAATGACTAGAAAATTGTCCAACATATTTATATATAAATAAATTAAAACATACATTTTAGTTTTGAAATCTCAATTAACCCAGTGATGTTTCCATGCATGTCTAAAGTAACGACCTTTAATTTGTGATGCTAATAATGGGATTTTACAAGAATTTATATCTCTATTATATGTTGTACTATATCTCTTAATTAATGAGCAATTACTTTTTGTATTTTGTAATTTTGTCCCTTTTTCTTAAATAATCGCTTGAATAAGTCAAAAACTGTTGCTAGAAGTGTGGCACTAAAACATAAAAAATGCCAAATAAAATCTGAATAAAAAGTGTGACATGGACTGCCTTTATCCACCTCACATTATATTGGACGTATCAATTACTAAATTGTCACATAAATACAAGAATCTATTTGTTGTAAATGTGCATAAAACGTGAAATATCACATAACGATCCGAAAAAGTACAGTATATTGATTGTGGAATAACAAACGGTTTTACGATGTAATCTTTAAATGTACTCTTTATTTAATTACTTGAATATAATATTATAATATTATAAAGAAAGTATAATAGTATAAGTAGAATGTAATTTCTCAAATAATTATGGAAAAGAAAAATAAAACACAACGAGAGAGAGTTGATTGAAGTAGTCGAGTAGTCGAGAACGTTAGATGTCCACGTCGAAATTAGATTTGGATAATGACTTCTCCAACTTTGCATGAAAGAAGAAGATACCAGAAACTGTATTTCTTCAAATTAAATCTATAAATCTAATCATTATTCTTAAACTAAAGTTATTATAAGAAATTAAGAATTAAATCATATGAGAACCAATTATATCATGAAAATAAAGAAATATTCAATATCGTTCATTTTCTTAAAATCAACAATCGTCGTAGTAGAAAATATAATTATACCATATAATAAGCATAATCGTAATAAACATAATATTTAAATAATATTATCATACAATAATATTAATTGTATATAAATTTTCTCGTGGTTGGCACTCGCTACGAAGGATGATGATTACCACAAAACAAAAGAAGACTATTGCCAACAAATAGATTTGGAATTTTGGAGTAAATTTTGAGTGGAGAGGGAGTGGTAGAGAGATTTTTTTTTTTTTTTTGGGATTGAGTGCACACCTTCAAATCTTAGTAGTAAGTATATGTTAGGAAAATTAAATCTAATTTTTTTTCTTTGAAGGGAAACTAAATTTAAAATTGATCGACTAAAATTGTATACATAGAAAAGTAATACTTCCCTCGTCTCAACTGTTTATACTTGAATATATTAAAATAATAGAATGAAGCATAAATAGTCGGAAATTAGCATCATCATCACATGAGAAAAGTAGGCCACCAAATATCTAAAATATTTGTGAATGGTCGGTACATATATAGTGCAAACAGAAACGTACAATAAGCAGAAAGTGTAATTTGCGGTAATTTCGTGTTAAGTGAAAGCATAAAAACTAAGTACTTACAAAGATTGAACTATACAATTTGTACAGAAAATGAACTTCGATTCCGTAATTAAGTTCAATAATCACAGATTAATTCATTCTTCCTAATTCAAGTAGAATTATCGATCGATCACTGCCAAAGGCAACTATAATTAAGGATAAAAATCTATACTGAATTGGCTTTCTCTCGCCTCCGGCCGCAATCCGGCGGCGGAGCAGGCGGTCGCCGGCGGCAGGCGGCCGCAATTCTGGCAGCGCGCCACCTCCAAAATCTGGCGGCAGGAAGGGCAGGACGCGTGCGAGGCTAGCCACGTGTCGATGCAGGCGACGTGAAATCCGTGCCCGCACTGCGGCAGCACTCGGATCTGGTCGCCGGCGGCGAAATCCGCCAGGCAAATGGCGCAGTCGCGTAGTTTCGCCGCCGCCTCTGCGTTTTTCTCGCCGTAGGTGAGCTTCGGCAGCGATTTCAGTACCTTCTTATTCAAGCCTATGCTGGATGCCACCGCCGCCGGAGAAGCCGGATCGCTTCCGGCGAGGCGGCGGATCCAGGAGCAGCGTGAGACGGCGACGAGTCCGAGCACGCAGATTAGGGCGCAGAGCAGAGCGGCGAGGATCACCACGAAGTCCGAATCGAGAGTTTCGATCGCCGGAGAGGAGAGTCGAGACGGCGGCGGAGGAAGCGGCGGCGAGTTTATGCCGCCGAGGAGACGCGAGCGGACAGTCATGTAGAGAGAGAAAGAGGGGGAAATGGAGGAGTTTAGGTGTGGAGGCGGAATTTTGTGTTTGCGTTTGATGGTTTTATAGAAGAAAAAAAGTACTCCGTAACTATTTTTTTTTTTTAACTGATATTTGAATTTAGGTAATTTATGGATAACTCTTGCCGCCATATTACCCGATAATATTATATGTTTGAGCATCACATTATCTTTGCAAGGTATTTATCGTTAATGTAACAGTATTACATCGATAATTTTTTTTATTTATGATTAAGTTTTTTAGTAAGATTTAATTTTTTTATGGTATGTATTTAAACTATTTTTTTTATTTATAGCAATATCATGTTATCTGTTGACATATTAAACATGTTTATGGTGAACATTAGAACATTCTTCTTGTATATATTAATTAATTTATACATCTACTAAAACACAATAATAATAAGATAGTTAATTTTCAAAAATATGAAGTATAAATAGTTGTGAATATCTCGTACGTGCGTTCGTCGCAAGGCAAATAAAATTGCTCATAACTAATTAGATAAGTTAATATGATTTGAAAGTTAAATTTTCCACCTTGACTTCTCGATATAGTAATTTTAAATTTGGATGATAATTTAAAATTGCTAGCACATCGAAATATAAAAACCAAAAAAACGTGTTTTATTTATCATGAGGTGATAATTACAATAAAATGGTCAAAATCATACCTTACCTAACAAACATGTCATAAAGAATTTTTTTATTTTTATTTTTATTTTTTATTTTTATTTTTTTCTTTTTGGGGGTTAAAAAGAACGTGTAAAAAAAATTGGACCCAAATATAAGGAAAAAAAAATAGTGAACACCTTACTTAATGAAATGAAAAGCGCTATCCAGATTCTTTTCTCTCCATAGATCCTTTCCCAATGCCGCGTAATGATTTCTTCTATTACATTTTCACTTTAAAAATATATTTTATAAATATTTGCCGTGTTAAAGTAAAAAAGGAAAATAGCATTTATTTTTTGAAATCAACATTAAAGAATTATGGGTGGCCTCTGGATTTGTATTGTGTGGTTGTGATGGAAGTGGCGGAACGCGGTTGAGGTTTGAGAACAAGGATTGAAACTTTCGCAGAATCGAGAAAGAGATTAAATGCCGATTCTAGAGTTGGTGTTACGCGGGAGTGGCGAAAGCAAATTAGAGCTTTGAGGCATGGAGCAGAAATAGTTTATATATGTAATCTGTGGAATTTTGATTAATTGTATCTGATGTTTTCTGGGTACTCCTTGTGCCTTTTGCTCTAGTAAAATCATCTTTTCCGATTAATTTTTTTTTTTAAAGAATTATATTATCTGAAGAAAATAATTGTTAGTTTCTATAAATATAATTCAACACTAAAAACTCAAGAACATTGTATTTACGATCATGCGTAGACGATTGATTCTCAATACATGATAAATATATTAAAAAAACACATGGAAAAATAAATATATTAAAAAAAAATCTAATTACATAGAGTAAACTAAAAAATGTACCTGATTTACTTATTCTAGTCTTTTCTCTCTCAATGATCCGTTTGCTGCAACTTTTTGTTTTTGTTTTTTTGTATTTCTACGTACATCATTTTCTAAATATAACTTGCAGTAAGTATATAACTTGTAGTTGGCTTTTGATTATGCCTCTATTGGTAAGATCGCACCATCCTTCATCGTGTTCATCCCTAAGTTTAGTATATATATATATATTGGAAAAGAAATTTAGAGAAAGTATACAAAAAACTGACTTCTTCGTTGGGCTAAAGATAATTTTAGCAGTTGGCACGAAGCTACAGTCGATCATAAGTAAAATGGATATTGAAATCCAAGAAAGGCATACTATCGTTCAAGGAATCCCTCTCGTGCAAGTTTCCGATGACCATTTCTGGTTTAGTTGGCCTGAGTTGATGCTTCATCTCATCCATCTTACTATTGAACAATATAACTCTTCA